>CM019063.1:51356315-51406315 GCA_009667805.1 Leptobrachium leishanense | reverse complement strand
CCTTTTTGCATCTTTATTCCATGAATCAGTGAAAGTGGATTCATCGAGATAGCACCCCCATACTCTCTCTACACATTGTTCAGCACATGGCCCCCGCAGGCAGAAACCAGCTATTGGATACTTAATATCCCCTTCTCCTCGCTACTTAAACCTCCTGAGATGTCTTCATCCGTTCAATAAACTGATCAACTTTATCGACTGTCATTTTTGCATCATTTAGCTTGTCATTAGTTCACAGCTATACTGTTCTGGCTCGGATCCCCGTCTCAGATCTGCGGGAAACAAATGGTCCATGTTCACTATAAGAATGATATATGGGATCTTTAACTGTTCTGCCGCCGCAGTCCATCTCGTTATTGGGCGATCCTCGCTGCTTGAAAGGCCTTTTCTGTCTCCTTCTTGGTTAATATAAGGATATAGGATTTCTTCTGGAGTGTAAAAGCCATCGGCAATCAAGACCAGGGCTGTCAAACTCACGGCCACCTAGATGATGATGTCTACATTCCCCATCATGTAAGGACCTCCTTGGAGTTTCCGACTGCCGGATGGTTACACCACCCAGTGTCATTACCGTTCTGTCTGGCGGCACTCCTGACCCCCTCTATGCAGTTACAACCATGATTTGCGATCACTCAACTTCCTACCAGAACTAGCATGTTGACGGTGGTCACAGAACATGCCCTCAAGGTAACCAAGTCAGCACACCTTCTCCTGGAGAGCACTGTACCCTCCTCCTTCTGCGTGTGCTGTAGTGCAACCAATACTTGGTTTTTATGCAGTCGTTGCCCCGGTCAAATTGAGTTGTGCTCTTCAAGAGTAGTCTTTAGTGCCCACCATAAGGTCTGCTTTACAAGCTATTTCAACCACTGCTCTGATGTCCCTTTGAAGGCGACAGAGTTGCTGCTGAGCCCATCTATCAATGCTGATGAGTCTCCGATGAGAGAATATATTTTTTGGTATAAGACTGGTGGAGTAGAGGCTTCTGTAGACGATTTATGTTGGACATAAGTGCATCTTCCAGTCCCGGTTCCCTTGGATGTAGACATTGTCCATGCTCCTGCACCCTCGCTCACAAGAGTTCATCACAAATGCTCTCTGAACCAACTTTCCTCCATTATTTGCTCCAACAGAGGTGGCCATAAGTCAACCTCCAACACTGTACAGCAGCAGCTAAAGAGATCCGATGCCCAGCTCTCTTGTTTCTCCATTTGGCTATAAGATATGGTGGACCTTTAGTTTCTTGATACGTCAAGTCAGTGCCAGTGCAAGGATTTTTTGCCGTATCTCCACTCACCAGTGATTCCCACCAAATATTGTCTCTGCTCCCTCACTATGTCTCATACTCTTGTGGGGTCTAAACCAGGGGGTCAGGAACCTTCTGTGCTGTGACACAGCAGAGTAAGCTTGCAGGCAGGCAGGCAGAGGGCGCTTGCAGTTAGAGAACTCCTACAGCAGCTGTCCATGGCTAACGGCAGGAGAGGGTTGCTGTAAGCACCGCGTCAGCGCAAAATAGACATAACCGCCACTAGAGATGTGCATTAGCTTTGTAAAAATTCAGAATTTGGAACGAAATTTGATAAGTAGTTCGGAATAACGAATCGATACGATACGAATTCGAAACAAAACGGTATATAACAAATTTATTTAGTTTTCATCATAAAAGAAAAATTTGAATAATTGATATCAACTATCGAATTAAAAATGAACTATCAAATTGATATCAACTATAGAATTGATCTTAACTTACAATACGAGTAATAGTCAGCAAAGGACTTTATGAAACAAATTAATTTTGTTTCACTGTTTAATTTGACTCAAATACTAAATCTGTGACACAGCTTAAAATTTAACCCTAGCTTTTCTTTTAACAGCAAAATTTGATTAATTGGGGTTTTATTTAGTGATCCAAAATTCGAATTGATATCAACTATCGAATTGATATATGAAATTCGAATCGATCCGAAATTTCAAATCGATCCGAAACTAAACGAAACGAAATACGAAACAAAATTAGTTACGAAATTCTGAAAGCGAAATGATTTAATAACGAAACGAAACTAAACAAAACAAATTTTTCAGCCATGTACATCCCTAACCTCTACCATAGTGCCCACAGTTATATTGGCTCATTACTGCACCCCCGTCCTAGCGGCACCCTAGCCAACTGCCTAGTTGGCCTAATGGATATACTGGCCCTTTGTACAATATAACTCTCAACCTTGGGACCGCTCAGCCTGCAGGCACACGGAATTGCACATTTTTAGTCAAAGTAGCCAAACTGACATGGATTTAACCAAAAAGGTGTCATCGTTCACTGAATCATTGCCAGTTAGCCTTGACAAGTGTTTCTCCTTAATCCTCTGATCGGGCGAAGTCGGCAGTCCCGAAAAAGTAAGAACGCGGTAGCTATTGAGTTAAAAAAGCAAACAAACATATTCTTTTGGTAAATAAATCCTTTGAAACTAACAAAAACAGACAATAATGAAATTAGCTTGGTCTGTTCTATGGTTCCTGTCTGGAAACTCCTGCTGGCTATAATATTCAATAAGTACCAAGTTTCCTTTAAAAAGATTTCATAATAACATTTCAGGCGGAAAAAAGAGTATCCCGAACCTGTGAATTTAATGCCCCGGGATAATACATTGTCACATCTCGGTGATATTATTGACCGGCGCGTGATATATATCGGAGGGTACACCTAATCCCTGCCTTACAGAATGACATTAAGGAGTGTTTTATGTCACCGTAAAGCTGAGATTTCTTTAGGTTCAATCAGCGCGCCTCTATACAAAGAGCCTCAAAGTATATATGTTGTTGTTTTTTTATATTTATGTTTACTTTCCTTGCTTTCTCGTTTAGGAAAAATAAATATTAATCCTCACACCAGACCCATAACTCTTTGTTATTGATATTGATTTGGTTTATTTGTTTGTTTGTTTTTATAAAGTATCAACACATTTTTCAGAGAGGTAATATAGAGCAAAGTTACAAATAACGCGGCACGAACGGAAACAGTCGATACAATGTGTTCTTTATGCTCAAATGTATCCTGTGGAGGAGAGACAGCTGAGGGACCCAGGCTTGGGAGATGCTCAGAGTTCCCTTTTTTGCCCTTACATTATTGGGCAGCTTATTTATTTATGCTATGTGATTTTACTCACCTTTTCTCCCTGGCCACGTGCAGCTCTTCCTCTTCCGCTCAGGGACTCCCGAACCCATAAGTTTCTGAAGCTTTTCACTCCTACGCAACTTGGGTAGCGTAGGATCCGCAAACAGCCCACCACTATTGGACTTGCTCACTTTACGTATGCAAGTTCCGTAGCACCTGCGCAGAGCGATGGATCGGAGGTGCACGTGCATGCACAGATACATCGGCCGCCTTTCTAAGAACGCTCGCTGCAGCGATTGGTCTCAGATGGTGACTTCGGCCGAGCTCTGTGTGTGACATCACCAGTGAACGACCTGGTGACCGGTAGCTGGGAAATTCAAAAATCCTGGCTGCTGGTGACGCTGGGTGCAGAAAACTCCTCCACTTCACCCATCGATTACACCACAATGGGGCAGGGAGGGGTCACTCATCACATCCTGACCACTTTAAAACACTAAAGTGGTCATGAAGAGTGAAGTGTTCCTTTAGTCTGAGTTTAGGGTTAAAACTTGAGGCTAAGAATCACCGGTGCTTTAGTGCGCGGCGACTGGAAGGCTGTCAACTTAAAGTCCTTTTATCTTAAAGTCTCTGTAGCCTTTATATCAAGGATCTCAACCAACATCCCAGCCTCAACCACAGATGCTAATGGTCTAGTCCAGTGGTTCCCAACCGTGGTCCACAAGTACCCCCAACAGGTCAGGTTTTCCAGATATCCGAGGCACAGCACAGGTGATATGATTTGCTGCTCAGTGATTGCAGGATTCAGTCTGCATTTCCCGAAGGTGATCCTCAAAACTGGCCTTTTGGGGGTACTTGAGGGCCGTGGTTGGGAACCACTGGTCTAGTCTACAATTTCCAGAACTCCGTAGAGGCCATGGGAGTTCAACAACATCTGGATTGGTGGGTTGGAAGGTCGTCATGCGACCTAATCCCAAAAATGAATTGACCGACTTCCGACCAGAGCCCTAAATATCGGTCGGCTCTGGTCACTCTGTATCTATTTATTTATAAGGTGCTTCCAGTCCATTCCATTCACTTCATTCACTCATTGCTACATTGTTGTTGGGTTTAGCCATCAGACCCCTTATAATAGCGTGGAGTCACACCGTGCAGTCCTCCTTTCGGAAAGCATCCTCAGCTTCTATGGTCCAGTGCGCCATAAAAGAAAATACAAAAGGTAACGCTGGCTTTTAAAGAGCCGCCGAGTTCATAAGTCAGGGTCAGCTCGGTCTAGCCCCCGGCACGCCGTCTTAAAGATGGAGCAGAAGCACGTAAAGCACATCCCGGCTCTTTTGTTTTTTATTTCTTTTTTTCAATCCGTTTTAACTAACGCAAAAGGTGTTCTACATGTGGCTGTGACCCATAAATGATTGACTTTCTCTGCCTCGCCCCCGGGGACTCATTGTAAACCAATACAGATATACGGCGGCGTAGGTAAAAAAATAAATAAAAATAAAAAAAGTAATGCGCCGCTTCCTTTCCTCCCGCAGTCTCTCATTCATTAAATTCCTGGCTCGGGGACATTTGCTAAAGAATAACAATTGTAATAATAAAACTCGATTCCTGGGTTTCTGAATTCCTTAAGTTACATTCTATTCACTCCCGTTTTCCATCTCCCGTACCGCGGAAATGTTTTACTCAGCCGGCAAATGCATTTGCAAATAAATAAATAAATAAGGTATGAAATAAAAGAAAGAAATGATGAACCTGTAATGAAAATTATTCAATGGGGGGGATGATAACTTTGTAGCTAGAGTGATGAGCAAGACTTTGTCAAGCGCATTCCGGGAAAAAGCTCAGTTTCTCGGTAAAGAACAAAGGAAGGACCATACCTGCCGAGGAGCTCGCCCCTACTTCCTCCGGAAGGAAAAGGTATAGAGGAAGAAATTAGAATTAGATGTTATAGATAAGCCTCAGCTCTTTCATTCCAGTCTGATATGAGGCTCATCAAGCAAGATACTCAGCCAATCATGGGTCGGCCATTTTGAATTTGAGATTTAAGAAATCCCTTTGCCCATGTAGCCCAATAAGGATTGTGGAGAATTGGATCACCAGCATTGCATGTTTTCTCTGAACTGATGAGGTGCCATCAAGCTTTCTGAAACTGTATGAGTCGAGCTATAACCTTGTGAGACCTCAACGAGGATCCACCATAGGGAAGACCACTATTGTTGTTGCTCGTTCTTGGGGCCTTCACAAACCCTATGATTAGGGTTGCACGAATACCATAGCTTACCATTGCTTGAGCAATTGCTTCTCTATCAGCCATGACATGGTTGACACATGGTGTGTCCATTTCTACTATCAGTTAAGATGGAAAACTTTCCTTCTCTGATATGTTGTCACAACTTCATAGGTTCATAGAGCTCTCTACATCTTGCCAAGTCTCCCATCTCTGCAGTGGCCACATAGTCTACTGTTTTGCATCTATTCTACTGTAGCATTGACATAGGTGCACTGTTCTACCATTCACTGGTATATTGTTGTCATAATGTCTGGTTAGGACAGAACTCCAAGGTTCCACCCCTCTTATCTGGTGACTAATGTAGTTACTGGTCCACCCCTGTTGTTTCCTGGCCAATAGAGTCCTCAGGCAGGGTTTATAAGGACTTCTTTCTTTAAACATTTGCCCTGCTGTGGTTTTGTCACTCCTCAGTGTGTTCCTGTTTGTTCTTTCTATTGATCTCTTGGTATCTGACTTTTGGCTTTGTAGATCAACTTTTCCTGATTTCTCCACACCTTGACCGCGGCTCGTCTGACAACCTAGCTCCACTTTACCAACCTCGACTTTTTTATACATGTATGTGTACCTCTCCTGGCCCAGATCAAGGCTTGCTTATCTGGTCATTGATTTTGTTGACCTCTTTGTTGCACTGCCATTTAGATACCGGCTCTGGCACGGGTTACCTGTATCGTCTGTGGTTGCTCGTATCTGCGTGCTGGGTTAACATTACATAGTCTAAGTGTACGTCTCCTGTCTCCTAGCAGAGCCTGACACAGTCCCATGATCGGGCGCACAGAGTCACTTGGTATCGGTGCCAGCGAGTTTCAGGAAGCCTATTCTCCGAGCTTCCGTCAGTCACGTTTATGTCAACGACTCCGAAGGGAGCGAGTCGATGGGCTCATTCTGCTTAATGCTAGAACATTTAGGAGACAAATCTAATGAGGTTACTGTGTTGGTGCCCTATAAAAGAGATTCACAGTTATCAACCTTGACAAAATGCCCCATTCATTAGCGCTGCTCTGGATAATAAACATGGACTTCCAAGATCATTAAGGGTATACAGTATAAAGTATTATAAAATGGCCAAGTATCCCACACTCATCTCCGCATGGACATTATTTACTGGTAGGACCAGACGTTTTCCAGGGCGTCTTTATGGCAGTATCTCCGTACACTTCCCTCGTCTCTTGGGTCAACCATCCCAACAGTCAGAGTTAAGACATCTCTTGTTATTGTTGAAGTCTTCAATATAATACACATTTGGAATGTTTTTTTTTGTAGATGTTAGACCTTGGTGAATTACCGGGTACTGCGGCTGTCCATTGCGCATGTTCTCGCCGTTGACATTCTGCACCTGCATGAACTGAAAACATTTAAAGGGTTCTTCACTTATGTCTGAATTTCCCACCAAAATTGCACCGAACGGTGAATTTCACCATATAGGTGCAATTCTGGGGCAGTTCGTCTGTTCACTAAACAGTCAATTTGTCAAATTGACAGCAAAATACGGTGCAGTTTGCCCCAGATCGCCACAATTCGGCGATCTTTGGCGGCAGTGAAATTACCCCATAGAGAAGTAATGATTATTTTTTTCAGAGAAAGCAGAACTTTACCGAAGTGTCAGAGAAATGCCCTGATTTTTCGCTGATTCAGTTTGACAGGTTTAACCCTTTCGCTGCTGAGGCATTTCCCGCCTCTGTGCTGAGGTCATTTTTACCGGTTTTGCTCATCATGTTTAAACGTGTTTTTAAGGCTTATTTTAGTATATGACCCAGACATATTATATATCGTTCTTTCCGTCAGACTCGGCAGATTCATAATATGTCATTATTATATGTATACGTCATGACCTGTCTGTATATTATAACAAAAAATGCAATAAAATATGAATTTTCAATAATTTACAATGTGTAAAGTGTTTTTTTTCACATTTTAACATGCGAGCAATTGCGGTTATATTTTGTATGGGGTGCGCTTGTTAAAAAAATTAGAGATGGGGTCTCGTTACATTTTTTTTGGGGAAAATTACGCGATTTTTAACAAACGCACTGCATACAAAAATCGTTAGTGCAGCATCATTGTTCACATTATAATTGAAATGGGAACGATATTGCTGCATTAACAAACCAAAAAAAAGAAAAAAAACTTGTTTATTTTTTTATAATTGTTTTTTAAAATATTTTTTTATTTTTATTTTTAATTTTTTTAAAAAAAAAACTTTTTTCATAGTCAAGTTTGGTATTGTTGGAACAGCCATGCTCTGGCCGATCCAACAATATAAAACATTAACCCCTAGCTGCCACGGATCGGGAACCCCCTATCTCCACCATTGGTGGCAGTTAGGGGTTAACTCCAGGACTGGCGTCATCGTGCTATGCACGATGACGCCAGGCCTCAGGGGGCATTCCCGGAAGCTTGGCCGACATCCAAGATGTCGGCCAGCTCCGGGAAAGGATCACGAGCCGGCGCTTTTCGGCGCCGATTCGTGATCCAGCTCCCATGGGGTTAATTCCAGGTACCGTTAGGAAGGGCAGGCTGTGCCCTTCCAAATGGTGCCTGGATTAACCCCCGCAACGCCGGCGATCGGGAGGGAGAGAGGTCCGAAGGACCTCCCCCCCCTCCCTTTCAGGCGCCTCCTCCGCACATGGTAGTCAGTTCGGCACTCTTCGGTGGCGTTCGGGCAACTCCATGTTCGGCGCACTTCGGGGACCCTGCAGGGAATAATATAATTCACCGCAGGGTTGGCAAAATAGAATCGCCAAAGTGCACTGAAGCGCGCCGAACTAGAAAGCACAGACATTTCCAGCACTGGCAGCAAAATACGGTTCATTTTGCCACAATTTCGCGGCAATGAAATTGTCCCATTGAAAACTATTGATTTGTCTATTCGCAGAATGCCGAATTGCACCGTAATTACATAGAATTTACTTGATTTTGGGTTATTTCAGTTTGACAGGTTTAAACATATGAATCCAACAAGTTTCAATGTAATAAATATATAATCTTTTTAATTTATTTTTTTAATGACCTTTATTTTATTTTTTACAAATAAATTATTATTATAAAAATTATTATTTTATTTTTTCAAAATACCTTTTTGTAAATTTTTTATCGTTTAAAATAGATTTTTGTATTTTAACAGACCTTTTTATTATTTTTTTAAAGGACCTTTTTTAGTATTTGGACACATTTTTACAATTTTTTTATTGATTTAAACTTCTATTAGGAGAATAGGAGACTTCCTTTTTTTTCAGTTCGGTAAAAGTTCGCTGAAGCCTATTCAGTGGCTGTGGTGCTTATCGGCGCTTTTTGCCAACATCCGATAACTGCTTCAGCGACTCCATTTTTGGCAAACTATGGTGACCAATTCGATAAATAGGGAATTCACCGAAATTTTGACAAAATGGAATCGCTGAATTGTGCCGAAATGGGCCGGAATACAAAGCACCAAAATTGGGTTTAGTTTTGGTGCTTTGTAAATAAACCCCTTAGAAATTCACCATCGAAGAATGAAAATAAATCTCAGTTCCAGGAATTTACAAACATAGAAGTTTAGGAATTTGTGTTGTTTTTGTTTTTTTTAACTACCCCAATTTATTGTGATTTTTTTTCTTGCGCAGATACACGACATTTAATAAATTATCAATTTGTGCCTAAAGAAAACTACAAAAAAATAAAATATAATCACCAAACACATAGTTAAATATTTTATTGCACACTTTTCAGTGTTGTTTTCACTCCTTTTAAATTTTGGTCTTATGTTCAGAAATCCTGATAATAATTTTATTTTAATGATTAAAAATTCAAGATGAAAACAATTATTTTTTTATTTAAAAAAAAATTCTTGACTGACTATTTTTTGTAAAATGCAGCAAAAACGGAACGATGCATCAATGTATCATAATCTGCTCTGATATGTCCCATGGAGCAACGGGGTTTTGCAAACTCAGCAGGACGTAGAAACCGTAGCGGCTGCAGCGAAACGGCAAATATATAATTGACCCGAAAGAGAGAACAGTTTTAATATTCGACCGCGGACCAGGACAAATGGCTGCCCAGCCAGCGCCAGAGAGAAGCTGGCATTTAAAAAAAATCTGTGTGATACATTGTGATACATTATTACATATGTTGTTAACCTACATCTTATATTGTTGCTGTGTTGTAGTGTTCATGGAGCTTTTAGAGCAGGACTGTTGATCTCTGGCCCTCCATATGTTTCTGAACTACACCTCCCATGATGCTCAGCTATGTATTAGATTGTCTGAGCCTCATGGGAAATGCACTTTCAAAATGTCTCATTAACCAGGGATAATTCAGATTTATATAGTTACAAACAAGCTGAAAAAAGGCCAACTGGTTTTGATCCAAAGGAAGCAAAAAAAATCCAGTCTGAAGCACTGGCCGAATATGCAACATACTGGGAAAAAATCCTTCTTGCCCTCAGATGGCGTCAGATTTCTCCTTGGATCAAGCAGCTTTTACCCACCTATTAAATATTATAACCCTTTATATTCTGTGTCTGCAGGAAGTCATCCAGTCGTTTTTTAAAAGTCTGTACAGTCTCTGACCCAACCACCTCAACAGGAAGAGAATTCCCAATCACCTCAACAGGCAGAGAATTCCCAACCACCTCAACAGGCAGAGAATTCCACAGCTTTATTGTTCTCACCGTAAAATCACCCTTCCTATGCTTTAGGCCAAATTTATTTTCGTCCAGTGTAAAAGAGTGACCTCATGTCCTGTGTATAGTCCTATTAATAGGTTTCCAGACAATGGTTTAATTGAGCCAGTCCAAACAAGGATTTAGATAACTGACGTTCCTCACTTTTCCATTATTGACAGAAACATGGATGAAGTATTTATCACGTTGCAGCTAGGCTAGACGTTTGTGGCACAGGTTCCTTCATGGAAACCTATAATGGGACCTGTTTGTGCAGGTGAGACCTTGCGTCTCCGTCTTCGTGATGGCTTGGACTCCAACTCAGGTTTTGACTTCTTTGCAATTTGTCAAAATATCATCTACAAAAATTAGAGTTCTACATGATTCCAGGCTTTCTACTAAAGATTGAAGGGGTTATTCAGAGAGCACCGACATGTCACCGACATTTCGGTTCCCTTTCCTTCCCCGCACTTCGGGGCGATTCGGCAATTCTAGTTCACAGACCTTGCGGTGTATTCAGCAAGCACCGCAGGGCCCCCCGTAGTGCAGGGAAAAGCCGCTGCAAACCCGACGAACACTCACCGAAAACCCGCAGAAACCATGCCGAACACGCCGGAAAAAAACGACGAGCCATTGGCCACAGCACAGACCAGCCGCTGGAAAAAGCTGACAAGCAGACGAATGGGTGGAAAAAAAACAACAAAACAGTACGCTGGAAATTGTCAAAATTGAAACGCTATTTTCAAAGAAACCCTACTGAACGAAAATGTCTGGAATTTACATATAAGATCCTATGAATGATAATAAAAAGGTCTGTTACAGAAAAAAGAAAAAACGCTATTTAAAAAAAATATATATATTGCTGAAAAAATCCGAAACATGCCAAAAAGATCCTAAAATTTCTATCAATAAAGAGACTTTTTACAGCAAAATAAAAGAATAAACAGTTTATTAGGTGTTAAATTAAACCGGGAATATTTTTAACATTGAAACCTATGGGATTCGTCTGAATAAACCTGTCGAATGAAACCACCGAACATCAGTTCATTTCACTGACAATTCACTGCTGTTCAGTGTTCTCGAAATAGATTAACCATTGCTTCTCTATGGGGGATTTCACTGCCGCCGAACAGGCACCGTCTGTGCAGGCAAATCGACAAAATTTGCCTAACTGCCTGCTCTCTAAATAGCCAAATGGCTCCGAAATGTCACCATACGCTGAATTTTAGTGTGCGGTTACATTTCGGCGTCATTTCGGATCTTTCCGAATAACCCCTATAATCTTAATAACCTGAGAGCTGGATTTCATGAAATTCTGGTGAAATTAGCAACAAATTTGACGTCAAAAATATAAACAGGGAGAAGATGTTCAATAGGGCTGCACAGAAATGAATTCCGACTTGACCATTATCTTACATGATTGATTCCAGCCCCCATGTGTCGTCCACTGGACCCCCGATGCATTTTGTTACAATGTTTCTATTGTTCGTTCTGTTCATTTAGACAGTAAGGTAGCAGAGCTGAGGTTACAAACAGACACCGAAGGGTTATACTAGAGGATCGGAGCTACTGGTAATTATGAGCCTCGTGCCAGACCTTTTTTTCCTGTTTTGTCATTTTTCTGCTGTGCTGGTACATGTCCGCCATGCATCTGATAGGGTAGGACTCTCAAGAGATCCATTTGTCAACAAGAATCATCATCCCTTTGCAACAGAACCAGAGAATTGGATTAGCAGGCGATAGGAGGGGGATGAGGAGGTCTCGGCCGGAGCAGGACCTGCCTGTGGTTTCTGCTAATGTTAGACATTGGTTGTAGGTAATTGTTGACCTCTGCTGACGTCTCGCGAAACGCAGTTAAGTGGTACCCATGCCAGAAGAGCTATACCAAAAACGATGTTGGCAAACAATATGTATCCTAATACAGAGATTCCCATCCTGTTATTAGGCAGTGAGTATCTCCTGTGTATTGCTCACTAAAAGAAAAAAATATCTTCATCCATCTTTCTGACTTTCCGCGTAATAACACAGTAACCTCGTCCAAACTTAATACCCTTCAATCCTAGAAGCAGACCACTGCAAATCCATGTGATGGAAAAAGGCTTAAGTACCCGTATTTAGTATATATTCATATAGAATGCTGTTATTGATTTAAACTATAATAAAACTAAGAACACGTTTAATCAGGGAGGATACCTGTTCATTTTCTTGTATGCCCAAGAGAGAATGTCCCCTGCTGAGGTTGCAGAATATTCCCTCTTTATTAGGTATTGGGTGATATAGAGTAAATTGTCGTTAAAGTCAGATTAATGTGATGTGGGTTACATTGTAGTCTACGACTGAGCAGTGAATTATTCTAACCAACCTAAACTAAGAAAGTCCTGTACCCCAAACTGTATTTTAAACAAATTTCAATCTTATGCCCCAATGGTTCAACATCACGTTGGCCCAATTACCCAGTATCACAGAGTTAATATTCAAAACATATCCCAGTATCTCAATAACCCTGTATCTCAATGTCCCATTAACCCTGTATCTCAATATCTCCAGATCCCAATGTCCCAAAGGCTCAATGACAAAATATCTCAATATCCCAGGACCTTAATGTCCCAGAGACCCAATCACCCATTATCTTAATACCCAAGATCTCAATTTCGTAGAGACCCAATAACCCTATATCTCAATATCCCAGGAACTCAATGTGGTAGGGTCCCAAAGACCCAATGTTCAAATATATCAATATCTCCATATCTCAATGTCCCAAAGACCCAATGACAAAATATCTCAATATCTCTGGATCCCAATGTCTCAAATAACCAATGACTCAATATCTCTATATTCCAGGAACTAAATGTCCCAAATAGCCAATGACCCAATATCTCTATATTCCAGGAACTAAATGTCCCAAATAGCCAATGACCCAATATCTCTATATTCCAGGAACTAAATGTCCCAAATAGCCAATGACCCAATATCTCAATATCCCAGGATCAAACTGTTCAAAAGAGCAAAATCCCAATATCATAGTATCTCAATGTTCCAACAACCCAATCTCCCAATATTCGTGGATCTCAATGTCCCAAAGACCCAATGTTCAAGTATATCAATATTTCCATATCCCAATGTCCCAGAGACCCAATGACAAAATATCTCAATATCTCTGGATCCCAATGTCTCAAATAGCCAATGACCCAATATCTCTATATTCCAGGAACTAAATGTCCCAAATAGCCAATGAACCAATATCTCAATATCCCAGGATCAAAATGTCCAAAAGACCCAACATCCCAATATCATATTATCTCAATGTTCCAACAACCTAATCTCCCAATATCCTTGGATTTCAATGTCCCACAACCTCAGTATCATAGGATCTAAATGTCCCAATTGCCCAGTATCTCAATATCACAGGATCTCAATGTTTCAAAGACCTATGACCCAAAATCTCAATATCACAGGATCTCAATGCGATATTATCTCAATATCATAGGAAATCAGTGTTCCAAAGGCCCAATAACCCATTATCTCAGTATCCTAGGATTGCACTGTCCCAAAAACTCACTGATCAAATATCCCAGTATCTCGATGTATCAAAGGCACAATGATCCAATATCTCAATACTCCAGGATCACATTGTCCCAATAAATTAATGACCTAATATCTCAATATCCCATGATCTTAATGTACCAAAGACCAATGACCCAAGAACTCAATATTCTTCAAATTCAGTGCCCCAATTATACTTTGACTCAACATCTCAGGATATTATCCACCCTTAAGACCCAGCGGTTAAATATCTCAATATCCTAGGATCTCAACGTCCCCACCTCCCAATGAACCGATAGACTAACATCTCATCAGACCAATAATTAAATGATGTCCAAATTATCAATGTTTACAAACATTACAAGTATCCCAATCCTCAATACCCCTATGTCTCCTTGTATGGATAGAGGGATTCCAATAGATAGCTATGGAGAGATACGGAAAAATGGATCAATAGCTTTATTTTAGATACGTAGATAGATCTGGATTGATAGAGAAATATAGATAGAGAGGTATGGATAGATAGATAGATAGATCTAAAGGGACAGTAAGGCAGACATATTCATGTGTCACGTTCATGAATATGTTATCCACCCATGTAAAAGTGTCTTTCAATCATGATTATCTCCCCTATTGATTTCTAGTTTTCATACCAACTCATTTGCAGCTTGTTTTACAATGCAGCGGAGCGAAGAGCCAGCTGACTATATACAGTGTATATAAAGAAAAACGGCCTGCCTTTCCACTGCTTACACTACTGAGAAAATTACATGCCCGTGTCATCATTTATATCTTCCACTAAATGGATTGATTACTTAACTACTATCAAATGTGCAGCTGGGAGCCGGCGTCGCCCGCGCAGGGAATGTAACAATATCCTAACCGGGGAGCGCGGAGATACAGATATAGCGTGATTAAACCGTTTTAAGACGTCACGTTCTTTATAGAATTATAACATGTAACATTGCTTGCAGGAGCAATAATGCAAAATATAGCCCAGAAGCTACCAAGATGGCAGAGACACGGATAGCAAGACATATTACCAGACCTTAAAACGACCGGACTTAATGAACCCTTCACTTCAGTAAAAGCAAAGAATGCCTGCCAGCGGCAACCATAGCTAATAAACAACACAAGGTCAGGAAGCCAGAAAATGAGTCTTGGCACTGGGTAAAGGCAGGGTTAGAGTCAGCAATGGAAAGACGATTTCAAGCCAAGGTCAAGCCAGGAAACGATATGCTCCACAAAGTGGCCAGATTTGCCCATTTTAGGTTTTCATGTTTACCAGACATATTACAAATTACTTGTGCTTCAAACCAAATGCTTTTCTCCAGGTTTGATGTTCAATATCTTCACCTTGTTCACACAACATATTTGAGTTCATTCAGGGACGTCATAGTAGATGCCGCCATCATGGTTTTCAAGCTTTGTGTCAAAGTAATGCATGCCATCTCGTGAAAATGGCTTTTCCATGGTACACTGTTCAATCGAGTCAAGTCACCACTGTGTAATCTTGAAAAATGTCCATCATAGACTCTTGTATTTTAAGTGTCTCCTGCTAAGGGATGGCCAAGAAATATCTTTCGCATCTCCTAAGTGGTGGAAGACGTGTGAGCTATTCCGAAAGCCTTGAAGAACTTTCTCGTTGAGCTGTCAAGAGACTAGTAGGCTAGGGAGTATGATGTCAAGATTACACGCATTAAGGTCACGTCGGCTGCCTTAAAACCTCTTCCCACATCCAATGTGAAAAGCACTTAAATGCTCTTTAATCCATTGCACGTAGCCAACAAGAAACTCAACGCCCGAGCCGAGAAAAGCTTGTTTAATGTGAGACTGACAAGATTGTCTTTCACCGTTTCACAAGAAACAAGAAATTCTACGCTAGAAACACTTGCAAACTCAGAGATACCGGTGTTTCTCATGTCTGCTTTATATTACTTCACCAATGCATCTATTAAAAGTCCCCCCAAAAAATCAAAGGTGTCATAACCTCCTCGATGTATGTTACACAAAGAAATAGCAAATGGATATTTTTTGTAAAAGTAACTGAAGTTCCGGGCGTTCTTCATATCTGACTTTGGAAGCTCCATCTCCAGATTACAAATATCTGGATGCTTGAAGGTTATCATTGTCCCACCAATGTGGGTCATGTTGTACTTCATTAAACAATATGCCCATACCCAACATGGTTCAGTTGGGTATATCACTTGTGAGCCACTATTGGCTGAAATGTTATGCCTTGCACAAGTTTAATATTTACAGTATATTATTGTGAGCACCATAAAGGGATTTTAAGGATATTCACAAGTCTTGCGCATTCATTTTCGGACAAATGTTTTGGCAATGTGGCAATTCGTCCTTATTACGAAGTAGCAAACCACCTCGTGGACACAATCAATTCATGATGAATCTCTACGGCGGTTTTCTTACTTGTTGATGTTGGATGTGGTAATCGGCTAGTACTAGATCGCCAAGTGCCTCCTATAAAAATGTAAAAAAATCGAAATAAACACATATGTAGGTCATATCGTTCTCCATAAAACCCTATGCCCATACCCAACATGGTTCAATTAGGGGTATATCACCGGTGAGCCACCATTGGCTGAATTTTTATGCCATGCACAAGCCTATTACTTATAATATATTGTTTTGTACACATTAGAGGGGTTTTCTAGATATTTACAAGTATATTCATTGTCAGACAAATCCAAAGATTTGGAAAGGTGGGGTGAGGATCCTGAGGACGAGAAACAGCACTAGTGGCCTGCTCTACGGTGGGGCCCGCTCAGGTCTCACAAGGTTTTAGCTTGCTTGTGCCATTACAGGGATGACTGCCCCATATGCAAATCAGTCTGCTCTCACCCAATGAGGGTGGCCAGTACTGACTGCCAAGGACGAGAGGTGCAGCAACCTCCAACGATCATTTCGGCCTTGTTAGGCCTCGTCAGGAGGGTATAGCTGATTTGGAAATGTGGCAATTCGACTGAATTAGGAAGCACCAAACCACCACCTGGACACAGTCAACGCATGACAAATCTCTACGTTGCTTTTCTTAGTAGTTCATTTGGTCATGTTGGCTGTGGTATTAAGTGGCAGTTGGCCAGTGCTTGTTCGCCGGCTGCCGCTATAAAAAGTAAATAATAAAGACATATGGTGTCCTATTGTGCTCTAGAAAATCCTGTGCCTTCTAACAAAATGCACTTGGGGCTGTTTCACCTGCGAGCAGCCATTGGCTGAATTTGCCTACACAAGCCTAATATTTACAATATATTATTTTTTATGCATTAAAGGGATTTTAGTAGAATATCATAGAATATAATTTGTTAAAAAATTATAATTTTTTACAAAAAAATAAGTCGCAATCTGTTAGTAAAAAGTGGAAATCAACTGACGACACATCGTGATGTTCGGGCCTCAGCGATTCATATCCCTATGTTGACAAATTTTTGGTATTAAACTCTATATTCATGTGTAAACACACACACGCACACACACATAAACACACACACACACGTTACTGGTAATAGATACAAAATGTTCCATAAGTAGCGTAATTATAATTAGCATGAATTACCAACAATTAGAGGAGATGAAGACCGAGCAGAAAGGCAAAAGGGTAAAAAACAGATTACCCTTAAAGGAATCCAGATGTCTGGGTTCTGTTCGCTTGTCTTGGGATGACACAGTTAATAGGTGATAGGCAATTAACGGCAACAGATTTTTATCTGCCCAGGTCTTCCTGTCCAGCATGCTCGTCACCTGTTACTCTCCAGATTAATGAACCTCCGCACTTTAGAGGACAATACGTCTCCTATTTACCATTTTGCTATTTCCATGCTGTCCCTCCTCCCTGTTTTGTGCCAGATCTTATTTTACCTTATTTATACATATGTTTTTAGTTTTTTTTTAGTTTTTTTCAGTACATTTCCAACCCTTTCCTTCTCTGCCATTTACAGCAGAGACCAATGATGTTTTTTGTAGATAACGTGTCATCACTTATTCCTTGAACTAAAGGCGCCCACAGAAAAACGTCCATCACGGAAACGCGTTGAACGGAGGGTCTCGGCAGCCGGTTGGGTCGGCTGTTTTTAACAATTTCCTTCAAATCAATTAAGAGGGATGTTCACTAATATCCGAATTTAACACCGAGTTACACCGAACGGTGATTTTCATCATAGGTGCACTTTTGGGGAAAGTTGTGTTTTCACAAAGCTGTCAATTCACCTAATACAGGCAAATTGACAGCGAAATATGGAGCGATTCGCCGCAATTCAGTGCGATTCAGTGGCGTTTTCTGACACCGAAGATGTCCCATAGGAAGCTATCTTTTCACAGACCGCCAAGAGACACCGAAATTGCTGCGAAATGACTTATTTTTGGTGATTTCAATCTGACAAGTTTAAACAGGCAAATCTAATAGGTTTTAATATAATAAATGTAATATTATATTAATATTATTATTTTTTTCTAAAGATCATTCAATATTATTTTTATTTTTTGCCAAAATCCTTTTTATTTTTTTAAAAAGACTCTATTTGTATTTTTTAAAAGTCGTATTTTTTTTAAGAGACCTTTTTATTATTTTTTCCAAGACTTTTTTTATTTTTTAAATAAATTTTTTTACTACATTTTTATTGATTTATCCTTCATAGTAGAAGAATAGGATCTTCAAGTTTTTTTTTTCAGTTCGGTGGAGTTCGCCGAGACTAATTCTGTGCTTATCGTTGGTTTTCGCTGACGTCCAATGACTGTTTCGATGACTTAATTTTTGGCAAAATACAGTGAACATTTGAAATTCACCAAATTTCCGACTAAACAGAATCGCCGAAATGAAAAGCACCGAAATTGAGTTAAATTTTGGTGCTGTGTGAACCGATCCCTAAATGAAAAATCGAGGGGAATTTATTGGTGGATCATCTTATTTATCTGTTATTCGTTTACCCTTTCAAAGTTTGTGCTGGGACTAGATGTCATCATATAGTACGACATTATTTCTATACTTTACTTTCTTATGTTGTGAGTCATGATGACGATGAAGGCTTTTTTAATCGTTAGTAGTGAATAAAAGTGGAGATGGATTGGACGTACCTTATGAAACAGGGCAAGCGAGATCTGTAGGCAGGAGCTCGATCGGAATCCCCAGGAGTGGTGGACCAAGACGCTCCTACATGGCAATATCAAGCCTGTTGACGAGAACTTGATCCGGCTGAAGGTCAGAGCAAAAACTGGGATACGTCAACGGTGGAAGTCTTTCACTGTGACCCCAGGCATGTACTGGCCATAGGGACTACAGGGAGATTCCTGGTGGGCCAATGGCTCAGTTGGCCGGTGCGGATGCTGGTTCACCACTTGGCTCGCACTGCCCTTAATGGGTGAGGTGAGAACTTCCTCACCATCAGTAAAACAGAATAGTCTGCCACAGTCTCATATTGGGGGCACTGTGCCAGTGAGACTTGTTGTGCATCTGCCCCACCTTAAAATATGGTGAGCACTCAACCTCTGTGTTTTCTTTACCCAATCGCTCTACAGAAACTCTGGTATCTGTAGAGTGATTGGTTGAGCGATCCGGTTGGTTTATATACTATTTTTGGGCGTGTTTGCATAATTAAAGTGTGCCGGTCTGGATGAAGTCCAGAGCTGATTGTTTTTGTCCCAGTCCAGCCCTGTGTGACCCTATGCTCCTCAATGGAGTAGGACAGGCCTAAAAATTTCCACTCGCCTGCTCGCATTTAGCGAGTGGAAATTAAGTGAGGTCGAGTGGGAATGCAGATGCAGGCAGCACGATAAATTATTTAGCCCTGCATATTCTGGTGGTGGCTGTGGTTTTGTGTCTTTTTGTGGCCCAAACTGGAAATCAAGACGGTGGTCTCCTCTGATGTCAGAGAGGCCATGCCAGACGCCTGTTGCCCATGCCTGAGGTCTCTTGCTCTGCTACACTAGGGTCTGATGTCTGTGTATTAATGTTATTTATTTTTGCATCTTTATAACTTTATTCTGAATAAAACATTTAACAGTGTCATTTCATAAGATAATTTAAGAAGGTGTGTGTGGGGGTAGGGGTTAGGTGGGGCAACTGGTGGCGAGTAACTCTTAAGGCCTGGCTAGTAGCTCGGGACTTGAAATTTTGAGCCCTTGAGTAGGACATTTGAGTAAGTGAATAAAAGTTGTTTTGTTCTCTAATTTATAAGCTAGTGGTAGGTTGATACGACTCATGTCAGCATACATTGGTATGTAATAGTATCCCTTATACGCTCAGACACAGACTCCGAGGGCTCCAGACAGACCCATAGTCCTGGCATTGAGGAAGAAGACACAGCCACCCATGTTACCAAGTCGTTATCCCAAGTCATCGTCTTCAAATTTAAATTCTTCTGGACGAATCCAAGATCCATTTTTAACCTCTCTATATTCTTCCTTTACATATGTTATTGCAAGAGGATCAATCAAACTATTGCAGAATTCCAGGAAGATTGTGTAGATCAGGGCTGTCAAACCCCCCCCCCCCATATGTTGATGGCCTATAATTCCCAGAATTCTTCGAATAGATGTCAGAGAGTCGTGGGAGTTGTAGTTCAGAAACATCTGGTTGGCCAGAATTTGAATGCAATGGCTTAGATATATTTTTCTGCTTGCAAAAAGTAGCTATTTCTAGCTGTGGCACAGTGAGAGAATCTGTCATCGCCATTGTAAGACGAGTATCCTACGGGGTCATGTTTTAGTTTCTGAGCCGTGGAAGATATGTTTTTAGAAATTCAGAAATTCGTCTTTCATCAGAATATACTGTGTATATATATATATTAATAAAAAAATTGTAGATACAGATTGAGAAAAGCTCATTTGCCTCTTCAAAAACCTTTAAAAAAACATAAGTAGAATTTAAATGTTGAAACTCACCACCTTCCTCATCACTGAAAGAAAAATATTAAAAAATGTTTTGACGTTAGTACAAAAATCAAAAGAAGACGCTGAAATATAGCTAAATATTTTGGAATAAATTATATGATAGCATCGTGTTAGCGTCCGTGCACCGGAGCAGCCGCAGAGACCTTTTCACGATGCATATTGAATAGATTTATTATGTAAAACAGACTAGATAAATGAATGCCAGCAAAAAAACAAACTCAGGATGACTCTTTACACTCGTGGCCACAAAACCGTGATTGTCATTCAGTTCCGTTATAATAAATGAAAGCTTCATTACGCTGCACAAACAGGAGAAAATCGAATGTAACACGGACATGTACGTGCCCAAGTGAAATGGATAATGGCGCAAGGGTGTCTAGTCTAACGCGTTTCGCATCACTGTTAATTTCCTCTACTAATAATTTTTTTCAAAGACTTAGTCAACTAATTTTTTTTAACTAAAACTAAATAAAACCTTGGCTGTGAAGACTAAAACTATGATGACAATCCAATGATATTTCAGTCGACTAATTCAAACTAGACTAAAATATTAGGGAGGGGCTATTTGGAAGAGATCCAATCAGAACTATCTCAAGTAAGAGAAATCATGAAATCTCTATGTTCGGTTACGATGTGACTCCACGATCATATAATGAGTTTGGAAATTTTTCGTAGGATTTGTTTAAGTAATTTAAATACATTTTTATTGACTTATCCTAATAGTGGAAGATATGAGGCAGTTGGATTTTCTAGACTAGCTTGGGCTTTACGGTTTTTCCGTTTGTCTCCTTTGTCTTTCCCAAACTACTATTGTTTCTTCCGTCCAGTTGTCCATTTCCAAATTGTAATCCCTTGCCCTAGTAGAAAAACAAAATGTTCCAGCCTAGAACACTAGAGGGTCGAATTTTGGATAGATGGATAATGAGCCAGTCCTACTGGGCCCTCTCTACCATTGCAGTCGTAGACATAGCTCTACATGGAATGGTGGCATTCATCAGATAAAGTTTTCCGAGGGAAATAGCTGTTATGGGGAAAAACAGGATTTGGTCCCCCTTAGCGCTCTCTACCATGGCAGTTTGCAGCTCTTTGTGGAATGGTGCCATTCACCAAAATGACTCTTTCCGAGGCTGCCAGGAGTCTGTCCCACTGGGTTCTCTCCGCCATGGCACAACTTAGCACTACATGGAATGGTGGTATTCACCACATGGCTCTTTCCGAGGGTTATTGGGAAGGCAGGACATTTTAACAAAATGAACCTGGTGCAATAGAGGGTAGAATTTTGAGTAGATGGATACTGAGCTGGTCACAATGGGCAAGTTGAAGATCTACATGGAATTGTGGGATTCACCAGATGACTATTTCTGGGGTCACTAGGTGTTCTAGGAGAAGAAAGGAGTCGGTCCCACTGGACCCTTTCCGCCATGGCAATTTTTAGCTCTGCATGGAATGGTGGCAATCACCAGATGATATTTTTCTGAGGGCACCATCTGTTATGAGGGAAGACAGGAGTAGGACCCTTCCAAGGCAAGCTGCACTGAGGGCAGGAATGCGGTCCCTCGGAGCTTGGCTGCCAGAAGATTGCTTCGTTCTCCGGAGCCATCTATCCAATCCCTCTGTTAAATTGGAACACATCACATGTTCCTTCAGACTAATGATGATGTAAGGTACTAGCCTTTGGCTGCCTTCAAGCTACTGCAGAGAGTTTGTACAGCTTACTGGAGAGAAAAGTTCCCTGAAATCTCTTTGTAACCCATGAAGGACACATCTTCGCTTCTCGATGGGGGGGGGATAAAATCCCGAGCTTTCAATCAGTGCGTTGCTGAGCGGTTGGTTGATTTGTTCTTGCTGTTCAGACCCAGAACACCCAGAACCTGCTTAAAAACACATTGTCCTTCAAAAACAGGATAATAAAGGTGCATTTAAAGAAGTCAACAACACGATAAAAAGTTACACAGCCTCTCCATTGCAATTTATTTATTACTGTTTGATTTTGCGCAAATCTTTTTTTTTTTTAACTGATTCGTTTCAGACCAGTGAGGGATTATATAGAAGTATCTATATGTATCTTTGCTTCTGTGCCTGTCTATTATCTATATCAGGGGTCAGCAACCTTGATCCCTCCAATGGCTTGAAACTACATTACCCATACTTCTCAGACACTTCTCAGACACTCATTGTGCTGCTAAGGCCTAATGGATATGTAGTTCAGAAATATCTGGAGGTGGACACGTTGCTGACGCCTGATCTGTATACAATTGTTTTATCCAGATAGATAGATACATAAATAGATAAATAGATAGAGATATACAGAAAGATATATATAGAAGGAAAGAAAAACAGAAATAAAGATAGATAGATAGATAGAGATAAATGGATAGAAACATAGAAACATAGAAAAATGTCGGCAGATAAGAACCTTTCGGCCCATCTAGTCTGCCCAATTACATGGATACTTTACCTGGATTTATCTTTTGTTTAGGATAGCCTTATGCCTATCCCATGCCTGCTTAAATTCAATCACTGTTTTGGCCTCTACCACTTCTACTGGAAGACTGTTCCATGTATCCACCACCCTCTCAGTAAAATAATGCTTCCTGATATTACTTTTAAACCTTTGCCCTCTAATCTAAGACTATGTCCTCTTGTTTTGCTACTTTGTTTCCTTTTAAATATACTCCCTTCCTCTACCTTGTGGATTCCCTTTACGTATTTAAATGTTTCTATCATATCTCCTCTGTCTCGTCTTTTTTCCAAGATGTACATGTTAAGATCATTAACCCTTTCCTGGTAACTTTTCTCCTTCAAGCCGTACACCATTTTAGTAGCCCTAGATAGATAGATAGATATATGGATAGATAGATGGATAGATAGATATATGGATAGATGGATAGATATATATGGATAGATAGATAGATAGATAGATAGATAGATAGATAGATAGATAGATATGGATAGATAGATAGATAGATAGATAGATAGATAGATAGATAGATATGGATAGATAGATAGATATGGATAGATAGATAGATAGATATGGGAAAATGGATAAATAGATAGATATGGATAGATAGATAGATATGGATAGATAGAGATAGATGGATATATAGATATGGATAGACAGATGGATAGATAGATAGATAGATATAGATACAGAGATAAGTATAGATAGATAGATAGATGGATAGAAATATATAGATAGATGGATAGAAATAGATAGATAGATAGATATAGATACGGATAGATATAGATAGATTGATAGATAGGTATAGATAGATATGAATAGATAGATATGGATAGATAGATAGTTATAGATATAGAGATAGGTATAGATAGATATATATAGATATATGGATAGATAGATAGATAGATAGATAGATAGATAGATAGATAGATAGATAGATAGATAGATAGATAGATAGATATGGATTCACCTGATTAAACCTGCCGAATGAAACCACTGAATCACTGCTGTTCAATGTGAATTGATTAACCATTGCTTCTCTATGGGGATTTCACTGCCGCCGAACAGGCACCGTATTTTGCTGGCAATTAGGCTAGGGTCAGACGAACGCATTTTCACGTTGTCTGTGAAAAAGTGCGTTCGAACGAATGGACGCATTTTTTCACGGAGTACGCGATAGCGGTCATACTATGCGCATTTGCGTTCGTGATTTTGTACGGATCATCAATAAAACACTTTGTGCATCTGGACGTTATGTTGGCCGGACATTAGCAGGGTCTGACGTCTCCTAATCACTCACACACGCCGCTAGCGGACGCAGCGCACTCTGTACGTCAGTACTAGCAGTTTAACGTTCTCGAAAAAATGCGTTCGTTTGCCACTTGCGTTGCGCGGCCAGACTTTCGTGCGACCGTACTTCGTATATTGGCCGTCATTGCCCGTCATTTGCTGCTAGTGCGGCCGTGATTATGTGCGCCTGCACGCGCGTTCGCACTGCCTCAGTCTGACCCCAGCCTTAGCCAATATTTGGCGACCTGCCTGCTTTGTGAATAGCCGAATGGCCCCAAAAATGCTCCGTACAGGGAAATCCACTGTTCGGTGCAATATCGGGACCAGTTCGGCTCTCTATGAATAACCCTGTATATGTGTCACTCCCATGTCAGTATTAAACAGTATTTTAAGTGCATTCTAAAAAAAAAAGTGTCTTAATGAATGAATAACATACTTAAAAAGGGGACTATTAATAAATAGTATGACGCTGCCTTAAAAATGTATAATGTAATATAGAATATCCATATTTAAATTAATTTATTTATTTTTTAAATGTGTCACTTTTTACCTAACATATATATATATATATTCTGATTTGCCGGGCTCCTTCGTCCCGGGTACGGTGTAGTTGACGGCGCGCTGTTGAGTGTAGATGCCCCTTCTCTGCGTTTTGGGAATTAGGAGGGCGAGGACAGGCTTGACCCTGGATTTCCAGGAAAACAATAGCATGATGGCGGAGTAGATGCGCCTTGGGATAAATTTGGATGTCTCGGCGGCACCCGGTCCCTCTCTCTTCGGCGCGCGCAGGCTTCGCCGTCCTCATTTGTATGCTCTTTGACTGTGTGTACATTTTGGATTTTCTGTCACATGCACCGCTGTCTGAGCAAAATCTGTCAAACTGTCAGCGGCATCGGGCAATTATATTACTGTTGTCAAAATACAACAGTGGCTGCTTTTCCCCTCATCCAGCATCAAGGCAATTATTACCCTCAATGTCAGAGCCATAAATTAGCGCTCCGCGGCTCCATTAATATTTACATACGGCCCGTTCCCCTCTTTCCAGACGTTCTCCCGAGCCGTCCCTCGGCGTCGAAGCGTCCTGCGCCTCGCAGGGGTTAAACGTCCGGCTATTATGCGCCTCGGAGAAGTGAATTTATTATGTCTGAGGTAATATGTTACGATGACTGGTTACTTAGACACCGCGTGCCCTTCAGTACACAACGGTGAAGCTACACATCACTGTCTCCCGCGGACGTTATTCTCGGGCTCCTCAGAGGCGCGTTCAGAAATGGACCGGGATGGATGGGGAGAGTGTCGTTTGTCAAACGTCTACCCGCTGCGAGAAAATAAAAATAACAACTTATTTTAATTTTTTTTATTTATTTTTTAAATTGTTTCTTTTAATTTTCATCTATTTTTTAAAAGTGTAAATTAAAAAAAATGTTAGTTTTAATAAAATAAATGAATATGATAATAAATAAATGTTAAATTTAAATAATATCACATATGATTAATTATTATATATATATATATATATATATATATATATATATTAATAGATACGTTAATATAAAACTAATTTTAAAATAAAGGTTATCTTTAATGAATACACATGTCATAACATGAGAAACAAACTGGACACGAGGCATGTGCTTACTTGATACTATAATAAAATAGTACTAGAAATATGAGCTGCCCATAAATTATATATATATTTATAAATACATTTTTAATATAAATATATATATATATATAAATATCTCAATCCCCGGCCGCACATCCTATTCAAGGTATATAGAAAATAAATCCTCGATATTCTGTATATATAGCTGCAGTTACATATGTAAATTGAAATGTATTTGTAAATATATATAAATATAAATAAATATATATATAACTATATATAAATCGACATTTGAGTATACATTTAATTATAACGAAGAATACGTTATTTTTTATATGCATATTAATCGGGCAAATTTGATACAGAAAATATAACTGAGGCGACCTGAAAAGTAAATAAGATAATTATGCTTAGAAAATATATCTTGCAAAGCATGCAAAATAAAGGAATTAATGTTAAAATATCTCAGTTTTGAGGAGTGTAGTCTGCAATAGGATAAATCGTTAAGTGAATAATAAATTAATAGAATCAGGAAAAGCGGAGTATTAGTATAATAATTTTTTTATAAAATATTATATATTTTTTTTAACAAAGCACAATATTTTGTTTTTGGGTGCCTGAGAGGTTTCCTCTCTCTTGGTTTGTACCTTCATCAGTACTGAAGAATATGAAACCTGCCCCAGTGAGCTTATGATTAAGGCTAGGGTCAAACGAAAGCATTTTTACACGCGAACGTAAAAAAGTGCGTCCGAACGCATTGATGTATTTTTTCACGGAATATACGAAAACGGTCATACGATGCGCATTTTCGTGCGTGATGTTTTACGAATCCAAACCAGGAAACTTTTTGCGTCTGGATGTTATGTTGGCCGGACACGAGCAGGGTCTGACGTCTCCAAATCACACACACACACCGCTAGCGGGCGCAGCGCACTCTGTACAACCGTACTAGGGGTTCTGCGTTCTCGAAAAAATGCGTTCATTTTCCACTTGCGTTGCGCGGCCGGACTTTCGTGCGACCGGACTTCGTATATTGGCTGTCATTGCCCGTCACTTGCTGCTAGTGCGGCCGTGATTAAGTGCGCCAGAACGCACGTTAAAAATGCGCTCGTCTGACCCCAGCCTTAGAGCCACTGGCAACAAAAATTATAGTATGCACTGGTTTCACTAAAAACATTTTTTGACAATACTTGTGTCTGGGATTTGCTCCCACCTAGCATGTTTAACGACAATGCAAATATATATATATATATAAATATATATATACACACTGTATATGTGCAAACCTTAAAATCATTGCGTTAATATTAATATAGGTTTTTCTCTCGGTGTTTACAAATAAATGTCACTAATTGTATCTGTGACAGGCGATTGGCCATTGCTGCAGATTACACCTCCTTTATTTTGTGCAGAGAATCCGTTTTGTTCCATGCTCCGGGAGTCCTCATTTGCCCTTTATAAAAGTCTTTGCCGTTCATTCTGTAACCAGCAGAGATAAAACCCAAACGAAGGGATTAGATGAGGCCCAGTAATTCCCTGTGAAATGCCTGGTGCGTACACAGAGAATGAAATCTCTGAAATAGGAAGAACCCGAAAAACCTAACGAACCAATGAATGGAGTGCCACCGAAAACCATGGATACTTGTGTGTGTGTGTGCTTTATTTTATGTCTGTCAGGTCACGGAGACAAAGTAACCGTTTCTGAGCTCTATGCACGAGCGTACGGGTTGACAGTGAAGAGAGCGTTTCGGTGAAAGGTGAATCGTGCCTGGTTGGAGTCAGCTCGGGTAATCACTAAGGGAGTCGCTGGCTAATTCAGACTAATAAGACAATATTTCCTGTAATGATTACCTGGGGCCGACGCAGACAACCACCACTCGTCTGTAACGGTGTCACGATGCTCACCAGCAGTTCAGGAGTTAGTGAGAAGGCAGATACCGGTAGATGCCTTTGAATGTCAGCAGGTTTTAGTTTATATCTTACAATGACAAGGTGGAAATTCACTGCCAGGTCCACATCAAGGTTTAAACATGCGAAACGCAAACATTAAAGGATGGTAATGAGTGTTACATAGTGTATCAGTCACCTCTGTGCAAGAATCAGACACTTAAGTCAAAGATACTTTTTGTGTACATAAATGATGGCAACAATATAGCAGAAATGATAAATGTCTAACGCGTTTCGCACCTGTAATAGCACGTTCGGTTATGGCAGTACGGCAGTGTAGATAGGGAGAAAAAAAATCAGCCAAAGGTGGTCTTTTTAAGGTCATCACAGCAGAGGTGGCACCTGAAAGCTAGGGATCTATAATCTTGCGTGCGCGACACATGTCAAAACCGTCCGCGCGTTTCGAAAAGGGTATTGAAATATAAACGTTGCGTCTCCACCAATGTCACCGGCGGCGAGACACACATATTTAAACATCTCTTACATGTATGGCATTAAATCAAAGAGTCAAGCCAAGGTGAAGATATTGGTGCGCTTCTCCGGGGGTGACTGTATGCTAATTATGAATTAAAACGTTTTTTTTTTAAATATATAAATAAATTCAGCAGGAGGGTTGTCCTCCGACGAATGCTTTTAAGAAGCTCACAGCTCAAGGAAAGCAGAGGGGGGAAAAAATTACTTTACAAACCAACAGGCATAACAGGAAGCAATCCGCATGAGTCATCTGCTGAGTGAATTTCATTAATTAGCATAAGGTCACCGAATGCTTGTCTTTGTGAGAACAACTTCATTTTCCCCTCATCTTCCAACGACCTTCTATGGAAATGCTCTGGAGGTAGTGAGGACGCTCGGATCTCTTCTCGGCCAAGCCTTTGTCAGACGTTCCTGATGTCTTTTCTTGGAAAAAATAATTCTATGTAAATAGAGCTGGTCACGGCTGACGGGTTAACAGGGCGGGTGGAATGGGATGTGGGGATCTTCCACTGAATTCCACACAAAGCGAGAAGTATGGACGTTCACCACCTACATTTTGCAAAATCACTTAACACATTAACAATAGATAGTCCTCCTATGGACTCCAGGATCCAATGCCAGCAGTAGCGGGCATCGCCGCTGCCTGTATCTGTATGTTGCTTCCTATTATCCTGACTCGAGCCTAGATCAGAATTAGTACAGGAACGGGGAGACGGTAAGGGGAATCGACTTGTGACAATTATTTCCTTTACCTTCTCCCAGGGTCACCTCTAGCATTTGAAGGGCCCTGGGTGAGAAAATGTGTTGTATCCCCTCGTCACACTTTCAATGCCACACCTCCTTATACTCAACTTTTTCCACACACAGATACACACAATGACCCCCTTCCGATCACACCTTCCCCTGATAGACACCACTGACTCCTCTCGCCCCAGAGAGATTCACCCCTTAACACCTTTCCATAGATAGACATCCCTGATAGAGAGGTGGCTGAAATGTTTTATCACACAGAGGGTGGCAGAAGTGGTGTGAGACCCTCCCAAAGCATGGGGCCCAGGTCATGTGCCCTGTTTACCCCACCCAAAGGGTAGGCCAACTTTTCTTTTTTTCTGGCAACAATGGAATAGGGCCCATTATGGCCAACTTTGCTATGAATTGGAGCAGGTGAACATGATATCTGCATTTTATCTCTTATGACCAAAACTACCAAATGTATTTGGATTCTGGAGCCACCAGTCACCACTGGTGGACTCCTGATAAGTAGAGTAAAGATGAGAAAGTTTTTCTAATACTTGTGATTTTGTTGATTGTTTTCTTGACTTTTCCTACACAGTATCAGGTGACTTGTCCGATAAAGAAATTATCTTGGGAAACTCTCCAACTCCTACAGCCTCATGAAAACCTAGAAGCGGCCATTTTGAACCTCCCAAGGGTTAAGGAATTAGCTTTAGCTGAACTTCCACCGTAAATATATTCTGAAAAGTTTATTCTTGGAAATATGTCCCTCATTTTTCTTTTTTACTATGATGTAGAAGCAATATCTCCCCAGGGAGAAATCTTTTTTTATGCGAAGAATACAGTCCCATCGCTTCACCTGGGGCACAAAGTGCTAGAAAACTAATATTGTGCAAGGTATGTATCCATGCTTCAGTGCACAGTGAGCTATCCGGCATTAAAACCCAGTGCTTGCAATTAGACGGCCTTATTGCAGGAACAAACCAGCGCCTGGAATCCAGAGCAGTAAATTGTGAATTATCCCTTAGGAGAGCTTTCGAAGCTCAGGGCCGTACGAGCTTAATTCTTTGTTTTACAGCTGTTGTGCAGAAAATTATATTGGATTTTAACAAAGGCCTTGTAATTCTGTCTTTTACATTTTACAATGTTTTACAATGTGGCCGAGCGGCATTGCGTCCCGGACCGTTTCTAGACAGATGACAAAGCTCTAGCCTTGGGGGGTCCTGGGTCATAAATCCTTCATTCCGAGTAAGAAGTAACGAGGTTAGACTGTAGAAATGAGAGCTAATGCCTTTAAAATATTGAATTTTGGGAAATAAAGTCTCTTTAGATCCATGTATAGTCGTCACACAAACAGGCGTGTATGGTGGATCGATTCAGTTCGATAGGAAGATTCTGATTTAAGTCTCCAAGCACCATCATGGCACCATGTGAGGATTCGACAAGCCTAGACACAAAGCCCTTTTAACTGATCTATACATTCCAAACCAGTATCCTACAGATCAGTTCTGCAGGACTGATAAGCTCCTCCTTGGCTCCTGCTGTCAAGGCCAGTACACCAATAGTGAAGAAAGCCAAGAAAGAGTCCCTGGTTTGTTCTAATCTTAATAGTCATAATGAGGTGGGATGAGTTTTGCTGACCACTCACTATAACAGGATGCATGTCCAACCAGAGTCTACTTCTACATCTGTACAATAGAGAGCCCCTTTCAATATGCCTACCTGTAAAACTCCAAGTCGATGTCCTTATGTGCAATAAAGGAGTGATATTGACCCTCTTCATACTGAGAGGTCAAGTTTTCCTGGATGTGGTAGAGAGAGCAGTCTTCCATAGATACTGTGGGAGTGGGGTGGTCACATTATACTCACAGAGCTAAAGAGTCCAGTCCACATCTTCAGGGGTAATCTAGACAGACCCGTTCTATTGATATACCCAAAGGTGTCCAAGCGTATATGAGCACTGTTGGCTGTCTTGCTCTACATGTCTTTATCGTCAACAGATCGAGCCTTGTGCCAATTCTAGATATCCCATTCCACCAATGTATCTGCCAGAGTCCAACATGGCTGCTCTCGAGGATCGCATTCTACAGGTTAATCTGTTCCAGTCCACCTTATCATGGGTCATGTTGGTAGTCCAGTTCTATACATGTATCAGTTAGAGTCCAGTTTAACATGGGTGTTGTAGGGAGTCCAGTTTGATACATCCATATTCTAGAGGTCACCATATCATGGATCGCACATGGATTCTGGTTCTTTACATGAATCTATTAGAAACCAGCTTGTTATGGATAGTGCAGAGAGTCTGGTTCTATACATGTATCTGCTAGAGTCCAGCTTATCAGGGGTCACATATGGAGTCTGGTTCTATACATGTCTTTGTTAGAGTCTACCTTATCATGGGTTGTGTAGGGAGTCTGGTTCTATACATGTATCTGCTAAAGTCCACCTTATTATGGGTTGTGTACGGAGTCTGGTTCTATACATGTATCTGCTAAAGTCCACCTTATTATGGGTTGTGTACGGAGTCTGGTTCTATACATGTATCTGCTAAAGTCCACCTTATCATGGGTTGTGTACGGAGTCTGGTTCTATACATGTATCTGCTAAAGTCCACCTTATAATGGGTCGCTTAGGGAGTCCGGTTAAATAAATGTATCTAATAGAGTTCACCGTATCATGGGTCATGTAGGGAGTCAGGTTCTATACAAGTATCTGTAAGAGTCCAAACTAATGTGAGTATCTCACTCCACATGTGTATTTCTTCAAAAAGAAGGAAAAGGCACTCCAGCTTTCTTCTTAGGGCAGATTTATTGGAAGCACATACAGCAACAAGTTGGTTCCTCGTGAGTTTTTGTCAACCCCATGGCTTGAAAAAGGCTTTTCAGGAGTCAAAACTTTGCTATATGTGCTTCCTGTAAATCTGCCCTTCGATCACGTTGGCATGACCTTTCCTTCTTTTTGGGTCCGTTCTGCCAGATGTTGCCTCTCCTGGTCTCTGCACTCGTTTGTTTTTGTTTCTTGCTGTTTCTGTTATATTGTATTGTCAGAGAGAGACACTCTGTGTGTGGATCATGTCTACATGTGTGTTGGCCTACGTGTACATGAAGTGAGCAGCCAAACAATAATGGACTCAAAGTCTATCCACCCATTTCCACTTCATTAAAACCCAACTCACATTCATCCACTACTACATTATTTCAGATGCAGACCTGACGGAAATCGATAAAAGCGTCCTTACAAACTGACCTTAAAACGAAGGGTTTTGTTCCATTATATCATATTTTAAACTTTAAGTAAAGCTGTTAGTGGAGCCAACATTCCCCCGAAAGCCATATGAATAAAAAAGTGTGATTTTTGGAGGATTTCAATAAAACGACGGCAGAGGACGACGAGTCGGAGCGATACACGACTGGAAACCAGCATAATTCAATAATGTTATGAAAGTGAACCTTTTCATGCAATGTCTAATCTTAAATGAGGTCAAGCGAGCTGTAACTATATAGTGGCTGAGGATTTGGTGACACGGGATGAATCCGTGATCACGTCCTTCTGTCCTTGGGTCTGGAACGTGCAAGTCTTTCTAAAAAAATCCTTTCTTTGAATACAAACCAGGCTTTGGAGAGAGAAAGCACAGGGCGTGATTTTTTAGCAATAAGTCACTTATTGACCCGAGGTCCATTTATTAGAGTAAATCTTCCATGAGACCAGAGAGATGACGGAGGAGCATTCATACATTTTCTTTCTTTCTTTCTTTCTTTCTTTCTTTCTTTCTTTCTTTCTTTCTTTCTTTCTTTCTTTCTTTCTTTCTTTTCTCTCTCCCCGTTACTCTTGCTTTCCTTATTTCTTCTCTCTTTCTTTCACTCTCCCTCCCTTTCTCTATCTCCCTCTCCCTCTCTTTCTCTCTCGCTCCCTTTTTCTTTCTTGTTTTATTTATTTTTGCTTCTCTATCTCTCTCGTTATCTTCTTTCTTTCTGTCTTTCTCGCTTTCTTTTCTTATGTTCTCCTTCTTTCTCTGCCTTTCTTTTTCTTTTTTCTTTCTCTCTTCTTCTTTCTCTCTCCCTCCCTCTTTCTTTCTTTCTTTTTCTTTCTTTCTTTCTCTCTCTCTCCCCGTTACTCTTGCTTTCATAATTTCTTCTCTCTTTCTTTCACTCTTTCTTTTTTTATTATTTCTCTGTCTTTCTTTTTTTATTATTTCTCTTTCTCTCTTCTTCTTTCTCTCTCCCTCCCTCTTTCTTCCTTTCTTTTTCTTTTTTCTTTCTCTCCCTCCCTCTTTCTTCCTTTCTTTTTCTTTCTTTCTTTCTCTCTCTCTCCCCGTTACTCTTGCTTTCATAATTTCTTCTCTCTTTCTTTCACTCTCCCTCTCTCTTATTTTTTCTCTGTCTTTCTTTTTTTATTATTTCTCTTTCTCTCTTTCTTACTATTTCTCTTCCTCTTTCTCTCTCTTTCTTTAACACATCCTGGAAAACCTAGATGACTGTATTGTCTGTCGTAAAGCATGGAGTCAGCCCTTTATATAACTGTGCATGGTGCCAGCGTGATATGCTTGCCAGCTGGCACACAGAGAGTTAAATATGCTTCCAGGACACTAAATGAGAGTGATTACAATCCTATAAAAATATATGATTGACCCGAGTCATGCTAGGAATTAATTTTACAAACCAATTCTGATATTACTGCATCTGCGGCAAATCTTCATCAAGCAGAGTGACATGATATGAAAATAACGAGGCCAGGGCGAGTGTTTGGTACAAAGAGACATGCAATGCGTGTCTGTATAATGCGGATGTTTGTGTAACTGTATGCACATGTTTCTGTGTGCATGTATCTGTGTGTGTGTGTGTGGCTCAGTCTATCTATGTGCGTATTTGTGTGCCTAAATCTGCATGCATGCATGTGTGTATGTCTGTGTGTGTATGTGTTTGTGAACGGGTCTGTAAGTGACTTTAGACTGGGGGAAGATTTGATGGCGTCTGGGAGGTTATTCCATAACTGCGGTGCTCTGTAGGAAAATGAGGATCGAACCACTGTCTTTTTGTATTGTGGTATTGCAAGTAAGGTGCTGGTCCTGGATCGGAGGTTATAGGATGAGGGAACTGCTGGGGGAAGCAGTCTATTTAGGTAGGGTGGCAGCTTCCCAGAAAAGCTCTTAAACACCAGGTTGGAAAGGTGAAGGGTGCGTATAGATTCCAGCGACGGACAGTTTAGTTCTTTTAACATGTCACAATGGTGGGTCATGTAGTTACATTGTAGCACAAAGTGGCAGAATGAGTTATACAATGTAGTAAGTTTCTGAAGGTGTGTTTGCGGGGCGGCTGCGTACACTACATGTCTGTATTCAATAGCTGGCATAAGCATTTTTTTAAAAAAAAATTGTGAGAAAGGATTTTACCTGGAAGGATACATTGAGATTTCTCTCGTTTTCAAGTATGTCCTGGTTGACGAGTATGTACCATTTCGGTGTCTTGCCCAAGGACACTTACTGGAGAGGTGTTCGTCGGGATTGAACCCATGACTCCACAGGCTCTCTCCACGCAGAGCAGTGATGTTACCTGTACTCCACCCATTTGTTGTACAATCTGCTTTCTTACCGCGGGGCTGAGGTAGGATATGTATGCGTCTGTGTGTTAGAACACTTGTTTGTCTCTGAGAGTGTGTTTGTATGTGTGTCTTTGTGTATTTATATGTCTTCCATATGTTTTTTTTGGCATCTTTGTCTGCATGTGTATGCATCTGAATGGGTGTGTATCTTTGTCTGTGATCATGTGTATGTATGCGCATCTTTGTGTATCTGATTGTCTTGATGTACATGCCTCAGTGTATGTATTTGTGCATTTGTGTCTGCGTATGTATGCATCTGTGTGTCTGAATGACTTGTTTACTTGTCTGTGAGCATGTGTGTGTTTGTCTGCCTTTGTGTATCTGTGTGTCTTTGTAAATATGTGCTTCCATATGTGTATATGTGCATCTCTTTCTGCATGTGTCTGTCTGAGTGATTGAGTTTGCGTGTTTGTCAGCGTGTGTTTGTGCGTGAGGTTGTTTGCAATGAGGCAGATATTCAATATTCTACGGTTTTTGCACCGCTCTGGTTCTTAGAGGGTTAAACATACATCTGCATATGCATTTGGGGTTGTTTCCCCGTTTCTCATATATATTAATGTCTTGCAGGATCCTCCCACAAATTCCACGTGTAGCCGTTTCCCAATGTATTGCGCACCGCTTCATGAAAGTGTACGTCGCTGCTCGCTCCCCCGTGCGCTGCGCTGACACGCGAGTAGTTAGCAAAGCATCTCATTGACGAGTGACTGAGCGCATCCTTTAGGGTCAGACGGATCCGGCCCTAGGAGACTGTCCTTGTAGCAGGCGGTGGCGCTGAGCACCGAGCAGCTCTCTGGGCGTTTATGACACCGTGTAAATCAGGTCTGCATTTAGCCAAGGTTGAAACCCACAGCGCTGTACGGTAATTAGACGTTCCATAGATTTCTTTTTTCTCTCTCTCCTATGGTCTTTTTATGTCGGCATAATTACCTCTCGCTCACGATTTCAGGGACTGCTTGTTTTTCAGGAGTATTTTGTGATAATACCCTTTGAGTTTGTCATAAAATTTTGGAATGTTCTTTCTACATCTCGGGGTTCCTGTACAAACACCGCCTTCCATGACGAACCTGCTGATATTCGCCGAAACTCCCAAAACCACAGCCGATTTGGGGCACGACATTTCTGGGATTCCTGAGATTGCTTGTCTTTCATGAGTATTTTCTAATAATGCCATTTGACTTCGATATCACATTCCAGAATGTTCTTTCCATGTCTCGGTGGTTCCTGCACAAACACCACATTCCATGGGGAACCTGCTGATAGTCACTGAAGCTCCAAGAACCACAGCCGATTTGGGGCTTGACCATTCTAGGATTTTCTGAGACTGCCTGTCTTTCATGAGTATTTTCTAACAATGCCATTTGACTTTGATATCACATTCCGGAATGTTCTTTCCATGTCTCAAGGTTCCTGCTCATATACCACCTTCCATGGGGAACCTGCTGATAGTCACTGAAGCTCCAAGAACCGCAGCCGATTTGGGGCTTGACAATTCTAGGATTTTCTGAGACTGCTTGTCTTTCATGAGTATTTTATAAAAATGTCCTTTGCATTTGTGATCACATTCCGGAGTGTTCTTTCCATGGGTCGGTCGGAGTTCCTGCACATTTTCCTTGGGGAAAATTCCGATATTCTCTGAAACTCCCAGATTTGGGTCTTGACATTTCTGAGATAACTGAGACTGCTTGTTTTTAATTAATATTTTGTAATAATGTCCTTTGAGTTTGATATCATATTCTGGAACGTTCTTTCCATGGGTCGTGGACCCTGCACAAACACCGCCTTCCACGGGGAACCTACCCATAGTAACAAAAACTACCAGAACCATAGCTGATTTGAGGCTGGACCTTTTGTGTCCAATTTTCCACCATTTTTCCGGTTCGGTAAACTGAATTGTGGATTTCCAGCATTTTGATTGCCGATAAAAATTTGGATTGAATATCGGCTCTCGTGGGTTTTATTTTTTTATGTAAATGTCGGCAATATTGATATAATATGAATTTATCAGTATGCGGATTTACGAAAAAAATGCAAATGCTGAAAGTGTTGATAAATAGATTTTCACACAGAAAAAGAGAGGGCATAAGACTGAAATCTTGTTTTAAACTGCTGTTATTTTTGTTTTCAAGGAAAAAGTATTAAAAGAATATAAATAATATATATATATATATATAAAAAGTAGAAATTCAAAAGAGAGAGACCGCATCACGGAGTCTAAGCAAAACGATTTAATGATGAATATAATCTTCAACGTTTCAGTCCAACATGGACTTTCTTCAGGAATACAGAAACACCAATAAAGACATGCATTTTATAACAAAGTAAAAACATACACACCTGTGAACACTGATGAACACGCCGCCCTGCGTACGCCGCCGAAAACCGGAAGTCCAGTGCCCCGCGGTCGAATAACCGCAACCATGGCAACAAGACGCCGGCTCCGGATGCGGACGCAGCTCAGCGAAGAATTGGGATATAGGTAAAGACTCCTTTAGTTTAGACGGGTGAAAACTCTGATTGTGCAAAATAGTATTGCGGTCTGTTGGTTTGCGAAACAACGAGAAAGCTATTCTATCACCTGTTCTGAAGATGTTGAGATCCAAGAATTGAGTGGTAAGGAAAGTCCACAGCCAGTGGCGAGACACTTTAGAGAGTATGGCCATGCACTATCCACCATGAGAGTGAGACTTATTGATCACGTTCCTGCGTTTCCACGTGGGGGGGATAGGGCAGGTGAGCTTTTGCGTAGAGAGGCATTTTGGATTTTTACGCTTGAGACTCTGTCCCCCAAAGGACTAAATGAGTTTAATTCTTTTAGTTCTTTTCTTTCAGCCAGGTAGAGATCATCCATTGGCTTATTTTAGTCGTAATTTGTTGTAGTTATTTCTGTAACAGCGGTCTTTTGGGGGTCCTAGTGACCTCATTTTTTTACAATATTGCTGAAGTGTTATTCCATTGTGTATATACAGTAGCATTTAATTTAAGCAGATTGTTTATTTTCAGGTTAAGTTGAGGTTTTGCTGCGGGTTATAAATGTATGGAGTCTTGGATTCGTCTATATTAGCATATTATGTTTAGTTTTATAGGTAGTCTTTATGAAAAAAAAATTTTTTGTCTTTTTTTTGTGTTTTGTTTCTAATGTGCATTTATTTCTTAGCCGCATGACAATAATTTTTTTGTTTTTTGCTTTATTTGTCCTTTTTTATTTTTATTCATTTTTATTCTCTCTCTTAGGTTTTTGTTTCTGTGATAGTTTGAGTTGGGCTTTTCTGTTTATCAGTTTATCCATATCGCGCTGGCCTTTCGCTGAGCTGCGTCCGCATCCGGAGCCGGCGTCTTGTTGCCATGGTTGCGGTTATTCGACCGCCGGGCACTGGACTTCCGGTTTTCGGCGGCGTACGCAGGGCGGCGTGTTCATCAGTGTTCACAGGTGTGTATGTTTTTACTTTGTTATAAAATGCATGTCTTTATTGGTGTTTCTGTATTCCTGAAGAAAGTCCATGTTGGACTGAAACGTTGAAGATTATATTCATCATTAAATCGTTTTGCTTAGACTCCGTGATGCGGTCTCTCTCTTTGAATTTCTATCTATGCATCGGCTTGATTCCAGCACCGGAGCACCTATCTGAATTTACACTTGGAGTGCGGGGTTTCCAGGATTTTATATATAAAAAGTATATATATATATATATATATATATATATATATATATATATACTGTATATATATATATATATATATATATAACTTAAATTAAACCCTAAAAACCATACGAAACATGCAAATCAAGAAAAATTTTGGCCATAATTACTCACTTGGAAATGTGGTCTTTTTTGCGTTATGGCAATATTTTACTTTAAATCTCCTAACAAAATTAGTATTTTCTTTAGAACTTGCTTTTTTCAATATTGAGGCTTTTTTCAATATTTTCTTTTTTTTTTCGTTTTTACTCAATATTAAATAAAGCATTTATTCCAAAATTGCCAAATTGCAAAGTCACATTTTCGACATTCTACTTTGAATTTACCATGAACCACTATTTAAAGAAATAGCCATAAACGTTATTGATTTATCAAGCCAACGCGTTTCACTCTGAGAACTGAACGCAAGCTCCATCGTCTGCCTTCCCAAACAGTTTGATAAGGTTTATTTAAGTTAATATTTTTTTACTTCTTTCCCAGAGATTGTTTCCCAGGACTGAAATATACAGCTCTATCCGCTTATTATTTATTTATTTTTTCAAACATATATTTTTCTCCATTTCAATATTTGTTTGCGCGTAATCGCGAGGCCGTCATTAGACGAGCGGATAAATAGAGAGGGTAATAAACGTTCGGTAATTATAAAATTCTGAAAGGCCAAAAAAAAAAGAAAAAAAAAAAGGATTAATTTATCTTACAGGAAACGAGCGGAGGGAAAAAAATTAAAATCTTTACTTTAAGGATGATTAAATATTTCTACAGAGCCAGTTAAACTCGTATATTTAGCTAAAAAATGTCATTTGGGAGTAACGGTTTAAAGCCGCTCTCATTTCCATTATTTTAAAGAAATATACTTTTGTAACATCTTTTATTGCCTTATTTATAATTTACTGATACAAAATACTATCTATCTAAATAAATACAAATAAATAAAAATAAGGCAATAAAAGAAGAAACAAAAGTATCCTTTCATATATAGACATTTGCAAAAGAAAAAAACAAAAAAGCCATAAATACAGTTTGTAAGGGTCAGTCTGTTGAATTTTGTTGGACCGTTGGTTCAGTTTCGCCGGATATTTGGTTTTATTAAAATTGATTTCTTGCTGTTAAATGAGCCGATGCACATGCGCACAGTTTACTTCCTGCACAACTAATTTATTATTTAATATATTATTATATTATTATTTAATTTTATTATTATTTAATATTATTATTTATTTATTTATTTATAAAGTATTTTAGCAGGAAGGATACATTGAGATTTCTCTCGTTTTCAAGTATGTCCTGGGTTCAAGAACATTGAATTGTTGCAGAGGGTACAGAAATACAAAGTAATAAAATGCAAGATATTAAAAATAACACAAATATGCAGGATAACCCAGAAAATAAATTTGTAAGAAATATACTCACTATGTTACATATTTACAGATTTATTAATATATTTATTAATTTTATATTTATAAGTAATATATTTTATTAATCTTACTCAGCAGGTAAGAATTTAATAGCTGTGAATAGGAGTAGACGGACAGACAGATATGGATGGATAGGTAGGTATAGATAGGTAGAGATGGGTGGATAGATATGGTATATATAGGTGATAGTTATGGTAAGACATATAGATAGAGTGAGGGGTTAAATCCTATGGAAAGTTTTAGAAGTCAGGTTGACATTTATTTAATAGGCTATCTAATTACACAGCTAGAGACTAAAAACCCCATATTTATCCGACAATCCAATTTATCATGATATTTGTAAGCAGCTTTGCACGTGTGGTCAGACGCGGGAATTAATTACAACATTACCAACCCAGATGCCGACAAATTGTTATAAAGAGGCCCCTGGTTCCATCTCATCCCGCCGCCTCTGCTCACTGGCAGCCAGGATCGAGTTAATCTTCGGACACTGGAAAGAAAGAAAGAAAATAATGAAAAATGATGTTTCATGCAAGGTCGTCAGTGAAATAAAATAATGAAATAAATAGAATAATAAGCGTGCGCTCTGCGTACACACGTTCAGTATCACAGGGAACCAGGAGCTATCCGCAATGCAGAGCTCTGCAGGTTCGTCTTCATGTGCATTCCTGCTTAACTAACTAGTTGGCTGTGTCCCGCAACGTGATAAATGTACCTGGAGGACGCAACTGGGGTGTAATGTGATATAATGTTAGGTCATTGTTATCATACAACTATTTTTAAGACAACATTTGCACCTTCTGTTCCCTGTTTGTGAATTATGCACTACCTATAGGTCACTGAATTACACATACAATCCGCATGCAAATAGTTACGGTGAAAGTGGACAACCATGACTTGCACCCATTATTTATCTGGCTTCCAAACAATCTTAAAAAAGCCAGACTTGGTGTATATAAAAATATGTTTTATTTTAATTTATTATTTTTTCTTTAAAATAATCTATTATTTAATAATACAATAATTGATTGATTAATTAATTAATGTTTTGAAAGAAATATCGTCATAAGGAGCAACTTTGGCCCTCCAGATGTTTTGGAACGACATGGTGCTCTTCCATGATGACCCTAACCCATTATATTGGCTGACCTCTACACCAACGGGACAAACGTAAAATCACTTAACAACAGACTCTAATGAATCAATTCACAAAACACCGGAATTTAATGTAGCCATTCGGAGCCTTTCACTATTCACCCAATGTTCACCGTATTTTACCTAAAATTTATTTGCCGAGGCAATTATCAGATGTTGTTGAAAAGCGCAGAATTACGCAGATATTGCGCCTAAATTGCCTCGATGAATTCCACCGAGAGTTATTAAAAATCAAATGATGTCTCCTATTCTCCTAATAGGAGCTTAACCACTTGGCTGCTAAGGACGCGCTCAGCGCGTCCAGCCAAGTGGTTCTCCTGTGCTATGGACACGCTGAGCGCATCCTAGCAAAGGAGGCAGCAATCAGCCGGGATTCCGGCCGATTGCTGCACCCCTCAGTGCGGGCTGACATCTTGGATGTCAGCCCGGCACTCCGGGACCCCGGCGGGGATAATAGATGTCATTGCACCGTCTTTTTCAGGCACCCACCCCCCGCGATTGCGGGGAAGGTGCTTGAAAGGGTAGGGGGAAGGTCCTTTGGACCTCTCTCCCTCCCGATCGGCCGCGGGAAGCAGCTAAAGGCAGGCACCGTTTGGAAGGGCACAGGCTGCCCTTCCAAATGGTGGCTGGCTTTAACCCTTTGGGGGCCGGATCACGATTCCGCGCCGAAAAGCGCCGGATCGTGCTCCTCTCCCAGAACTGGCCGACATCTTGGTTCCAGGAACTCCCCCTGACGACTGGCGTCATCACTCAGTTTTGGAGTTTACCCCTAGCTGCCACCAATGGTGGAGATAGGGGGTTACAATGAATCAGTTTGCCAGTATTTGACATATTGACAGCTTGCAGGATTATTCAGAGAACCCGAACTGGCCCCCGAAATTGTACCGAACGGTGACTTTCCCCATATGGAGCAATTTTAGGGCCATCCGGCTACTGAAAACCTGCCAATTCGCCAAATATTGGTGACTTGCCAGCGAAATATGGTGTCTGTTCAACGGCAGTGAAATCCCCATAGAGAGCAATGGTTAATCTATTCACAGACACCGAACAGCAGAGAATTGTCCGTGAAATGCCCTGATTTCCTGTGGTTTCGTTTGGCAGGTTTATTCAGGCGAATTCCATAGGCTTCAATGTAAAAAATATTCCCGTTTTAGTGCAATGTCTGTTAAACCGTTTATTCTTTTAATTTGCAGTAAAATGTCTCTTATTTATTTATTTTTAGTATTTTTTTCGGCATTTTTTGGGATTTTTTTGGCAATTCCCCCCTCATTATTTTTATTTTTATTTTTCTTAAATAGCATTTTTTTTCTGTAACAGACCTTTTTATTATTATTTATAGGACCGTCAGGGTTATCCAAAGAGATCCGAATGGCTGGAGAAAGGTAACCGAATGCTGAAAATCAGCGTTCGGTTACCTTTCTTGGCCATTCGGCTATACAGAGAGCAGGCAATTCGCCAAATCCTGGCAAATTGCCTGCACATACGGTGCCTGGTCGAGGGCAGTGAAATCCCCATAGAGAAGCAATGCTTCATCTATTCAGAGAACACAAACCAGCAGTGAAAAGTTGCCGAAATGCCCTGCCATTCGGTGGTTTAATTCGGCAGGTTTATTCAGGAGAATCCCATAGGCTTCAATGTTAAAAATATTCCCGTTTTAATTCAATATCTAATAAACCGTTCATTATAAAATTCTGCAGCAAAGAGTCTCTTTATTTATAGATTTTTAGGATATTTTAAGCATTTTTCTGGATTTTTATTTTTTTACAAAAAATTCTGATTTCTTTTTTTTTTTAAGTTTACTTATTTTTTCTGTAACAGCCCTTTTTATTATCATTCATTGGATCATATGTAAATTTCAGACATTTTCGCTCAGTAGTTTCTTTGCAAACAGCGTTTCACTTTTCAATCATTCATGCAAACTGTTTTCCTAATTTATTCACTCCATTCATCTGCGGCGTCGGCTTTTTCCGGCGGCTTCGCTGCATGTGATCGGCTCCTGCTCGGGTTTTTCTGGCACTTTCGGCGGGTTAATCCAGATGTTTTTGCGGGTTTTCGGTGTGCATTCGCCGGGTTTTGCAGTTAGTTTTCGGCGGGTTTGCGGCGACCTTTCCCTGCAATTCGGGGACCCTGTGGTGCTTGCTGAATACACCGCAGGGTCGCCGAAATGGGATCGGCAAAACGAACCGAATTGAAGAGAACGAAAGTCACCGAACGAGCGATGACTTTTTGATTCTCTTTGAATAACCCTGCTTATGTTAATTCCAGACATTTTTTTTTCTGTAGTTTTTTTTCCAAACAGCGTTTGACATTTTTTGAGTTTCAATATTTATTCTTTTTATATATATATTTTTAACCTGTTCGTCGACTTGACTGCTTTTTACGGCGGCTGGTCGGCGCTGTGGATCGTCGGCTTTTTTCGGGCTAGTTCGGCGGATTTTCAGAGATTTTTCAGGTCTGTTCGGTCACTTTTCCCTGCTCTTCGGGGACTGAATTCACAGCATGTTCGGGGAATTTGATTCCCCGCAGTGCGGGGCAATGAGAGAGCGCCAAAATGTCAGTGACATTTCGGTGCGCTCTCAATAATCCCTTTAGCGAATAGACAATTTGACCTGAAATTGCGCCGAACGGTGAAATTCTCTGTCCGGTGCAATTCACAGGTTAGTGAAAAACCTCTGCAGTTTCTTTAATATAATGAACAAATAACTTGAGATACAGAAAGGCTGCTTAGCGACCGTTGGCATTTCATGTGTTGACGCACCATAATAGAGAGACGCAGCGTTTTCGTAAAAGCAGTGTAATTACAAGACGAGGCTTATGAATCACATGGTAATTATATTGTGGTGCTGTCACCTCCGCTGAAGTGTTAGTGGTTCCGTGCGCGGCTACACGTTCACGTCGTCGCCGGTGGTTTCGTATATAATGTGAAGGCAATCACTAGAAACATGCAAATTGCTACGTATGGATCGACTTAACGTGTAATTTCCAACGAGCGCCGAGAAGGTTTTATTTTATTGCCCGAAAAGAAAAAAAGCCTGAACTTTATTTTCTTCTGCCGCGCCGGCTGTCCTGCTGCTACATCTACTGCCACATAAAAAAATGTATTCTGTCTTATTCTATTTATTGGAATGACGCCCGGACGCTCAATATACAATTCTCCTCTTCCTACGGAATGGAAAGTGGAGGGAAGCGAAACGGGGTTTTAACCTTTTTGCTTTGTTTTGGGGGATTATTTGGAAAACAAGGAATTCCCTTGAGCTGATGAGAAGCTGATTGAGACGTTTTAGGTCAAGGTAGCCCCAACGGTCAAGAATGAGATTTCTTTACGTATATTATACTTATTTCTTTATTTTTGTTTTTGCCTGGTATTTATGTTTATGGACTTGCTACAAATGAATATTTAATGTAGTCCTTTATCGTCTTGATATTCCCTCGGGAAGCAGTTTCTGTCAGTTTCAAGGTTTATTCTTCAATGACGGTAACATGAAAAAAGTCTAATATCCCCTTAAGAACCAAGTGATATTCCATAAAAATACTGTCAGGGAGCAATGCTTTTATGGAAAACCACTTTACATCAGCCATTTACACTGTTACCACCAGACACATACACACATATACAAACAAACCTATACTAATATATACACATAGTCCTAGACGCACGCATCTACTTACAGACATGAACAAACAAACTCACACACACACACATACATATTGTCAAGCCCAGGTACCAGGGTGGCACCGGGATGTGGGGGGTATGAACCCAGTATGCAGTTTCCTGCACAGATGACCAGGTGGGTATGATTTGGAAGGGGATGAAATATGGGAACTGACCGGATGAATTCTGCAGGATGGTGGGAAGCGTGGGGGGAATAAATGCAGGAACCAGGAATAACAGAACAGATGGGTAAAGCAGAACAGTGAGTAACAGCACCTCACTCTCTGAGGACATGAGCTGTAATGAACCATCAAAGGTCTGTCTGGGGCGTGGTGCCTTTATTTTGTGTGTGTGTCAGGTGTTTTAACTGTTACATTGCTGGTTGCAAGGCAGGAGCAGAACATGATGTTCACCACCAGGGGGGTTCCAGGATGGTTACAGCCAGGGATCCTGACACACATCTACATACAGACATATCCAAACAAACCTAGACACAGACATCCACATACAGACATATCCAAACAAACTTAGACACCGACATCCACATACAGACATATATAAACAAACCTAGACGGACATCCACATACAGACATACTGTATATAAACAAACCTAGACAGACATCCACATACAGACATGTATAAACAAGCCCAGACACAGACATCCACATACAGACATGTATAAACAAGCCCAGACACAGACATCCACATACAGACATATACAAACAAACCTAGACACAGACATCCACATACAGACATATACAAACAAACCTAGACACAGACATCCACATACAGACATATACAAACAAACCTAGACACAGACATCCACATACAGACATATACAAACAAACCTAGACACTGACATCCACATACAGACATATACAAACAAACATACACACAGACATCCACATACAGACATATATAAACAAACCTAGACACAGACATCCACTTACAGACATATATAGACAAACCTAGACACAGACATCCACATACAGACATATACAAACAAACCTAGACACCGACATCCACATACATACATATATAAACAAACCTAGACAGACATCCACATACAGACATATACAAACAAACCTAGACACCGACATCCACATACAGAAATATATAAACAAGCCCAGACACAGACATCCACATACAGACATATACAAACAAACCTAAACACGACATCCACATACAGACATATGCAAACAAACCTAAACATGACATCCACATACAGACATATGCAAACAAACCTAAACATGACATCCACATACAGACATATGCAAACAAACCTAAACATGACATCCACATACAGACATATGCAAACAAACCTAAACATGACATCCACATACAGACATATGCAAACAAACCTAGACACCGACATTCACATACAGACATACAAACAAACCTAGACACCGACATTCACATACAGACATATACAAACAAACCTAGACACCGACATTCACATACAGACATATACAAACAAACCTAGACACCGACATTCACATACAGACATATACAAACAAACCTAGACACAGACATCCACATACAGACATATGCAAACAAACCTAAACATGACATCCACATACAGACATATGCAAACAAACCTAGACACCGACATTCACATACAGACATATACAAACAAACATACACACAGACATCCACATACAGACATATACAAACAAACCTAGACACAGACATCCACATACAGACATATACAAACAAACATAGACACAGACATCCGCATACAGACATATGCAAACAAACCTTGACACAGACATCCACATACAAACATATACAAACAAACCTAAACACAGTCATCCACATACAGATATATACAAACAAACCTAGACACCGACATGCACATACAGACATATATAAAAAAAACTAGACACCAACATCCACATACAGACATTTACAAACAAACCTAGACACCGACATTCACATACAGACATATACAGTACAAAAAACCTAGACACAGACATCGACATACAGACATATACAAACAAACCTAGACACAGACATCCACATACAGACATATGCAAACAAACCTAGACACAGACATCCACATACAAACATATACAAACAAACCTAGACACAGACATTCACATACAGACATATACAAACAAACCTAGACACCGACATTCACATACAGACATATACAAACAAACCTAGACACAGACATCCACATACAGACATATGCAAACAAACCTAAACATGACATCCACATACAGACATATACAAACAAATCTAGACACAGACATCCACATACAGACATATGCAAACAAACCTAGACACCGACATTCACATACAGACATATACAAACAAATCTAGACACAGACATCCACATACAGACATATACAAACAAACCTAGACACAGACATCCACATACAGACATATACAAACAAACCTACACAAAGACATACACATGCAGACATATACAGACAAACCTAGACACCGACATTCACATACAGACATATACAGTACAAGCAAACCTAGGCACAGACATTCACATACAGACATATACAAACAAACCTAGACACCGACATTCACATACAGACATATACAAACAAACTTAGACACCGACATTCACATACAGACATATACAAACAAACCTAGACATAGACATCCACATACAGACATATGCAAACAAACCTAGACACAGACATCCACATACAGACATATACAAACAAACCTAGACACAGACATCCACATACAGACATATACAAACAAATCTAGACACAGACATCCACATACAGACATATGCAAACAAACCTAGACACCGACATTCACATACAGACATATACAAACAAATCTAGACACAGACATCCACATACAGACATATACAAACAAACCTAGACACAGACATCCACATACAGACATATACAAACAAACCTACACAAAGACATACACATGCAGACATATACAGACAAACCTAGACACCGACATTCACATACAGACATATACAGTACAAGCAAACCTAGGCACAGACATTCACATACAGACATATACAAACAAACCTAGACACCGACATTCACATACAGACATATACAAACAAACTTAGACACCGACATTCACATACAGACATATACAAACAAACCTAGACATAGACATCCACATACAGACATATGCAAACAAACCTAGACACAGACATCCACATACAGACATATACAAACAAACCTAGACACAGACATCCACATACAGACATATACAAACAAACCTAGACACAGACATACACATGCAGACATATACAAACAAACCTAGACACCGACATTCACATACAGACACATACAGTACAAAAAACCTAGACACAGACATCAACATACAGACATATACAAACAAACCTAGACACAGACATCCACATACAGACATATGCAAACAAACCTTGACACAGACATCCACATACAAACATATACAAACAAACCTAAACACAGTCATCCACATACAGATATATACAAACAAACCTAGACACCGACATCCACATTCAGACATATAAAAAAAACTAGACACCAACATCCACATACAGACATTTACAAACAAACCTAGCCACAGACATCCACATACAGACATATACAAACAAACCTACACATCGGCATACAGACATATACAAACAAACCTACACACAGACATCCACATACAAACATATACAAACAAACCTAGACACAGACATACACATGCATATATATACAAACAAACCTAGGCACCGACATCCACATACAGACATATACAAACAAACCTAGATACAGACATCCAAATACAGACATATACAAACAAGCCTGGACAGGCGTATGTGCACTCTTACACACGCACACATACATACCATACGGAGCACAGGAATCAGCTTGCAGCTTGGTCAGAATAGAGTCAATGAGCCACTAAGGGCCGTTGTCTCTCAGCAATCAGGGTAATAATTATTATTAGTTATTTCTCTAAATTAAATACACGCCAAACGAGCTTTTATTATCAACTATATCTGTTAAGATATAAAAAAAAAGGATATGATACGTAGACTGTGTATATATATATATATATATGTATATATATATTAATACATTTTGTATCAGTGGAGGAAATAACCGCTACATGCCGGTCCGCCACACACCGAGAGATATGTAATTGTTAATTCCCTCAAAATGTTAAATTTCCATAAAACGTAAAGGTCAAACGTGAAATCATTGATTCTATATCTTGGCTTTTTTTAAAAAATACTTACAGGGAACATTTATATAGCTTTGAATGCCAAGCGCAACGTACGATCCCAGTGGTCTGCACCTAATTGTATTATTGTTTCTTGGAAAAATGGATTGGAGAAAAAAAAAACAAGAACACGCAAAGTAGTTAAACGTCGCCTACCGTAAAAACCAAATAAATAACAATGTACACGTTTCATTCTGTATTTGGTCTCATAGATATAGGTTAATATTTATTTATAAAGTATATAGACACACACATATAGCAGTCCGCTTGATACCTTGCTAAAGGTTCTGAATGAACTGAAACGTTGTTTCACAATAAATTCTTTTTGATAATTTAATATTTGTCGGTGTCGTGGATTGCTTTTTGGACTTGAATTTGTCGCGGCCTTAGTCCAGCACCCCACTCTTTACTGCACCATTTAGTAGAGCTCAAGTGCGGGGCTCTTGTGTTGTTTATATATATATATATATATATATATAATCAGATACTATTTTGATATATCCAGGCAACTGTGACTGTCACATTTTATACTGAAAGATTCTTTAAAATAAATAAATAAACATAAAACGAAGCTGAAGACATTTTTTTTTTCTTAATATTACCATTGGGCAAACAATTATTGCGGATAATGGCCCTCCTGAGCTTTCCTGGGTATATCTATCTAAAGCTAATAAAATAATAGCATTATAGGAGCGAGCAGAACGCTGGAAGTGTCTACTTGAAATGTGAAATGCAGAGGTGACATTCATTATTGGCACATTTTCCATTGTCATTTCCACCGGGAAGCTTTAGAGTTGATTAAGCCGCCGTCCTATTGAGTTATTCAGAGCCCGGAGAAGTGCTAATGCAATGGATGCAACTTGTGCACCGGCCGCTGGAATCATCACAAACTATGACAACTCCTGGGGATAAAAATAGAGGAAAAACGCTCAAAATAACTCAAAAACTAAACTGTATGTGCAAGAGAATTTATATATGTAAATCTCATATCTATCTATCTATCCATATCTATCTATCTTTCTATCTATCCATCCATCTATCCATATCTATCTATCTATCCATATCTATCTATCTTTCTATCTATCTATCTATCTATCCATATCTATCTATCCATATCTATCTATCCATATCTATCTATCTATCTATCTATCTATCTATCTATCTATCTATCTATCTATCCATATCTATCTATCTATCTATCTATCTATCTATCTATCTATCTATCCATATCTATCTATCTATCTATCTATCCATATCTATCCATCTATCCATATCTATCTATCTATCTATCTATCTATCCATA
>CM019063.1:51348815-51351315 GCA_009667805.1 Leptobrachium leishanense | reverse complement strand
TGTATGAATGCTTGGCCCATGCATGATCTAGAATGTTTATGAATGCTTGGCCCATGCATGATCTAGAATGTGTATGAATGCTTGGCCCATGCATGATCTAGAATGTTTATGAATGCTTGGCCCATGCATGATCTAGAATGTGTATGAATGCTTGGCCCATGCATGATCTAGAATGTGTATGAATGCTTGGCCCATGCATGATCTAGAATGTTTATGAATGCTTGGCCCATGCATGATCTAGAATGTGTATGAATGCTTGGCCCATGCATGATCTAGAATGTTTATGAATGCTTGGCCCATGCGTGATCTAGAATGTGTATGAATGCTTGGCCCATGCATGATCTATAATGTGTATGAATGCTTGGCCCATGTGTGATCTAAAATATTCATGAATTTCTAACGTAAGGCAGTTCATGAATACCTCACCCAAGGTTGATCTCAAATGTGTATGAATGCTTGACTCACGGATAATCTAAAATGTTTGTGAATGCCTAATCCTATGTTGTCTTGGATGTTAATAAATACCTCACCCAATGTTGATCTAGAATGTGTATGAATGGCAGACCCTAAGTTGATCTAGGATGTGTATGAATGTCTGACCGATGGATGATCTAAAATGTTCATGAATGCTTAAACATAGCTTGATCTAGGACGTCAATGAATACCTCACACAAGGTTGATCTAGAATGTGTATGAATGCCTGACCATAGGTTGATCACAAATGCTTAACCCATGGTTGATTTAAAATATATATAAATGCCTGACCCAAGTTATATCAAGAATGTGCATGAATGCCAGAACCAAGATTGATATAAACTCTGTATGAATGTCTGGCCTAAGTTTGATCTAGAAAGTGTATAAACGCCCAACTCTGGAATCCATTAAAATGTGCATTTTTACCAATAAATATGCAGGAAAGTCTGCATCTTTTTTATTGTGAAGGTGTATGAATACTTTACCGTAGGTTGAACTAGAATGTGCATGGGTGCCTGTTTCTTGGTTGCATTAACATGTGCATGGATGCCTGTACAAACATACACAGCCTGCTTAAAGCATGCAAAGGTACACCGGATGAAGAACGATCTTGCATGAATTACAGTATTTTGATGTGCATGAATTACAGTAAAGCGACAGAAGAGCAGAATATGCTTTAATGGACCAACGTATCTTATTATTTGCATTATTATGCCTTTCCCTGACACCTCTCCATTTTTTGGTCCCTCCACGGGACATTTACCTTGTTGGAAATGTCAATCGGGATGGTCCAGGCCTTTCCGCTGAGGTGCATGTTGAGGAGTTATGCGACGAATGAGCAGCACAAAGAGGTGAACAAAACGAAAAAAATTACTAAAATTAACAAAGAAATGTCTCTCCTGAACCCGTAGTGCGGCTCTCTTTTAAATATTATGCATTTAGAATTTAAACATCGATTTGTTTTTTGTGGAATTTTTTTTTTAATCCCACATCTATCTATATGAGAAGGATTCTAGGGGTATATATATATAAAAAGTAATTATTTGATTCATTTAAGGTTATTTTTTTTTACCAAGCCCATCTATATGGGAAGGATTCTAGGGATATATATATATAAAAAGTAATTATTTGATTCATTTAAGGTTATTTTTTTTACCAAGCCCATCTATATGGGAAGGATTCTAGGGATATATATATATATATATGTAACATTGAAACATAGAAAAATGTCGGCAGATAAGAACCTTTCGGCCCATCTAGTCGCCCAATTACATGGATACTTTACCTGGATTTATCTTTTGTTTAGGATAGCCTTATGCCTATCCCATGCTTGCTTAAATTCAATTACTGTTTTGGCCTCTACCACTTCAACTGGAAGACTGTTCCATGTATCCACCACCCTCTCAGTAAAATAATGCTTCCTGATGTTACTTTAAACCTTTGCCCCTCTAATCTAACTATGTCCTCTTGTTTTGCTACTTTGTTTCCTTTTAAATATACTCCCTTCCTCTACCTTGTGGATTCCCTTTATGTATTTAAATGTTTCTATCATATCTCCTCTGTCTATGTATTTTACTAGGAAGGCATGCCGCAGCTAAGCACTGGACTGTAGCTTACTTCATAGATCCTGGCTGCGGGTCCCCTGGAGATAATATACTATTATATATTATTATATATATTTAAATACATATAAATACAGTATATCCAAAAAACGTCAGGTCTCCACAGAGCCACCGTTGGAAAAAGTGATGCCCAGGTGCACAGGTTCAGTCCAAATATATATATATATATACACAAGGGTTGTAGTGGAGGACATAAAGTGAGATAAAAAGCCTCCACACTATAATAGGTGTGTTTTATTATTGCAGAAGCCACCCGCACATCACAGCAATTCAAAGAATTGCATCCCAGAGCTCCTGTGCCACATTCCCCATATGCAGCAAGGAATTCTGGGTAGGATATGCAAATGACATCTGTCTCGCTTTTTTGCATCCTGGGTCTGTTATTACACAGAACCCTTAAATCA
>CM019063.1:51246315-51343815 GCA_009667805.1 Leptobrachium leishanense | reverse complement strand
CTGGAAGTGTTGGCTGCCCATGTCTCCTTGGTGACAAAGGCTTTTATGAAGGAGTCTCTGTCTTGCCTCAATAAATTGGTGGTCTACGGGTTCACCACCTTTATGGAATGCATATAGAGGATAAACATACCTGTACCTACCTCATTACATCATTGATGGTTTTGTTCAAGATGGGGAATGCCACAAGGGCTCTCTACTCCATGTCACATGTAATGAGTTGTCTTGGGGTCTTTGCAGCCTTTTTGAAGACGGGTCGTCAACTGACAAACACTCCTACTGTTTAATCAGCCATCCAGAAGTTTCTAAATGGCTCAGTTGCAGCTGTGTGACCTCCAGCAGTGATGGCATCGCTTGGCCCCATATCCTCTGAATTATATTTTTCCTGATGTTCAGCCCTCTGAAAGGTGGTAGATGAAGGGCATTAGACTTCTCTGGGAATGGAGTGAAGGTGATACAGTGTACCATCTTCATCCATGCATATTTTAAGCATGAACGTCAAAGATGACTCGAGAGTCTGCTTCAGTCATGTCTTGCCAAATGTAAACGAGACACGAGTGATCTGGACTGGAGAGCCTGTACTTATGCAACCGTGTGTTTATGCCAGGTATCGATTCCATACCATTAGCTCACTTCACATTATCTGGAAGGCAAATCCATCCGTCAACAGAGGTTTTCGTGAAAGGATACTTTCTATTGGTCCTTTTAGCTTCCCCAGATGATTGCGTACTTCTTGCCATGTCCCCATGCTCTTTAAATCGTTCCATACATTTGTAGAGTCCCATCCGACGCCCTTATTTCCCGTCTCAGACACTAGATTCCAGGTAAAATGATTGACGTCTGATGATGTATAGTCAGTATAGCGCAGACAGACATGCGTATCACAACATTCTGACTCAGAACATCACCGTGTAACTTTGTCTCCCATGTCACTTGCAACACGAGCTCACTAAAGGTTACCCACCCCAAAATCCAATTGTCGGAAACAGGAGTTTTTTTGTCTACGCACACATTAAATTATCACTCGTGTCTCCTACTCAATACGGTGCGAAGCAAATTAATGCACAGTTAATGATGCATCCACTTTGCTTGAGAATGTATGGCGGCCAATGTGCCGTTAAATCCAAGTTATCAGCCTCCTCCCTGCCCGAGCTTGGAGTTCATATAGATATGCTGGCTCCTGGATATCCCTCTCCTTCCAACATTAAAATCTAATAAATACTATTTAAATTAACCCTGCACATCCCAGAAGAACGCACCCCATGACACAAAACCCTCATATGGATTTACACAGTGTGGGGTTTGAAAGGTTCGGAACATTTTCATCAACATGGCAATGGTTAGATGTTGATAGGCATGGTGGAGATGCTCAAATGCGGAAGTTCTTGCTAGAGATTGCATCACTGAAGTCCATTATAATGTTCCTACTCAACTTATATATAGAACAGGTAAGGTTAGGCTCACGTAACACGTTATGGTTGATGCTGGGGGTCGGAGTACGGTTGAGGCCAATGGTAGGGTTGGAGATGGACACTATGTAGTATAGGGGAACTTCTGACCAGAGGGACTTAGAGCTGAGAAGGTCCTGGTATTATGGAGGACTTGGATTCAAAAGTTTACTGTCCTCACAGCAAAGTCAGAGTCAAAGCAAAGCCAAAGCAAGTGAAGGATGGAAGAATGGGCACACCGGGACCTCTTCAAGCAGGTTTATTTGGATAAGACGACTTGAGAAAGGCTTGGTTGAGGCAAAATGCCGCTCGTCTTATCCTAATAAACCTAATTGAAGAGTTGCCAGTTTGCCCGTTCCTCTATTTTTCATTTGCCGTGATGTTGAGGATTGGTCCAACCTGGTTTGTGTTGGCACCCGTAGTGATGACCTCTATATTTGATTCAGTGAGTGCAACAACCCGTTTCATCTTCTTCTTTAGCCAAAATCTCATGGACGTATATTATGGGATACATTGTTATACCTCGTGACAATATGTCACTTGGAACATCGATCAAAAATTAGTAGCAGATATAAAATATTTTGGGGGGGTTTTCCCTTTTTTAGATCTGTATTGCTTTTTAACATTGTCATATGTCAGATAATACTATTGTCGCATTCATAGGTGTGTTGGCAGAGTCCAATTACTGGGGTTAGACATCAGAAAAAATAGACACGATGTACAACATGTGGATTTATTTGCCACAAGCAGGTGATACACAGTAGGCAAGGTCAGATGGGTATGTTTGCCTTTATTTAAAATCTCCCTCCATTTCTGTTCGAAAAAAACTCTCCTCCCCCTCCCCCGTGCATGGTCACACAATGTGCTTTTTCACATAACCTTATTCACTCTCTTCACAGCACACACACAGACAGAATGCATGGCTTCTTACCCTCTGCTGTCCCAACCAACCCTCCCCATCCACCCTCCCACCCAGGGCAGGTCCATAATTTCAGGTCTCCTTACCAGCTGTCTCCGCTTCTCTCTCTAATTACTCTAACTAAGCCCAGGCTTCTGGTCCTTCCCTATGCTGCCCTGCTAACCATCTTCACATTCCCTCTGCTCCTATCTGTTTCACCTACCCCAGTCCCTTAGATTGTAAGCTCATGGGATGTCTGACTGAGCACTTGGTTAAGTGCTTTACTACCTGGACAGTTATCCTACGGGCAGGGTCATCTTTTCATTATGTATCATGTACGTCTCCGGTTTGTGCTCTCCTATTGTAATGCGCTGCGCTGTATAAATGCCTGTATAATAATAATAATGACAGGAACTCACAGATAAGACACCAACAGGAAGCACATTGAGGAGCAGAGGAAACATGATGACCAGGAACACAATCAATGTAGCAGGAACAACATACAGCAAACAGGCATGAGACAACAAGCCCAGGTTTACCACGAAATGGTGTGTTGTCCAGGCGTCAGAGAACGAGGGTGACTCCCTTAAATAATCAGAACTGGAGTAATTAGATAGGGCCAGAGACTTCCCTCCGTCCGGACTGGTGGATAGACAAGAGTTGAACCAAAGGCAGATACAGGAAAGGTGATTCCAGGGCTCATGGCACAGCAGCATTGGCTCAGGAATGGAACGGGCCTTCTTGCATCCCTACTGTGTTCCATGGCATGGTATGTGACACCATTACTAACATTATTGTACCAACATTTCTGCCTAAATGGCACACAAGACAGCAAAACATTACAGGGCTGTCGGGTGCTATCGATTCTGGCACACAGAGGCTTACATCAAGATAATAATTGGGTCGTTTTATATATTTTTTCTCAACTATATACGCTTTTCGGAAAACACAAACCTATGGGAGACCGAAATCGGCTTCTGTCCCGTTTCCAAATTAATTAAAAACATCATTCGGCATCTTACCGAGCACCTGATTTTCGATTTCAAATAACATCCTCAGACGGGTGACGCGGTGATGAAAAGTCACAGCGCTGGAAAGCGTCTCTTTCATCCTCTCCGCGGAGGAATTTAAATAGCTGCGTTCCATTAGGGTAAAATGTAAATCGCTGCTCCCCTGACCAGAGGGAATTCGCCGCAGCCTTCCTATGTGTGTGTTTTGATTACAATAAAATGAACCGTCAGAAAAGTCGCTGCGTTGCAGCACCGTCTCCTGCTCCTCTTGCAGAACCAATACATTGAAAGGGGGTGGGGATCTGCTTTCCGATCTAAGGGTTAGCTGAGGCCGGTGACATCAAAACGCATGTAATGACAAGCGGACGAAGAGCGCTGGGCGCGCCGGGGTCTGCATTTATAGAGATGGTAATAGCACCATGACTCAGAGCGAGCTTCCCGTTTCCCGATAGTCATCTGTCTGTTCAAAGAGTTTATTCTTAACATCTGATATAATAACAATGTATAAAACTCTGTGTGACAGCCCGGACTTTTAGGACGACAGCCCTGCTCTACATAAGGCACTTGCCTAGGGCCTACGATAAGACTGACATCTGGACGCACAGAGCACATTAAGTTAATACTTCCAGCAGATGCCGGGAAGACATCGTTTCAAAAAGTTCATGCAATGTCACCGCATTTATTGGTGTCCAGAGCGGCATTAATTTGTGGCCAAGATCTTGTATTGATGATGGGAGAGTCGCGGCGCTGCGTAAAGTCTTCTCCAGCACATTATCCCAAAGATTAACCTCAATGGGGTTAAGGTCTGGACTGTGCGGTGGCCAATCCATGTGTGGAAATGATGTCTCATGCTCCCTCAACCACTCTCGCACAATTTGAGCCTGATGAATCCTGGCATTGCCATCTTGGAATATGCCCGCTGTGCCATCAGGGGAGAAAAAACCCATTGATGGAAAAAGCTGCTCATTCAGTATATTCAGGGAGTCACATGACCTAATTTTATGCTGAAACATATTAATCACTGCAGTAATTATCCAATGGAAGGTGAGCACCTATTCAGGAGTGGGTGGACCATTAGGGCAATAGGACACTGCCACGCCACCACAGATGAAATTTGTCTGTACATCTATCAGCGTGTGTGTGTGTGTGTGTGTGTGTGTGTGTGTCCCTGACGGCTTCTATTAGTTTTACAATTTCTTTGTCTGCGTCTTCGTGTCTGTCACTGACTTTGCATATTTCTGGGAGTTTCTCTGTGTTTCTGTCAGTGTCTGCGTCTTCGTGTCTGTCAATGACTTTGCATATTTCTGGGAGTGTCCCTGTGTTTCTGTCTGTGTCTGTGTCTTCATGTCTGTCAATGTCTTTGCATATTTCTGGGAGTGTCCCTGTGTTTGTGTCAGTGTCTGTGTCTTCGTGTCTGTCAATGTCTTTGCATATTTCTGGGAGTGTCCCTGTGTTTCTGTCAGTGTCTGCGTCTTCATGTCTGTCAATGTCTTTGCATATTTCTGGGAGTGTCCCTGTGTTTCTGTCTGTGTCTGCGTCTTCTTGTCTGTCAATGTCTTTGCATATTTCTGGGAGTGTCCCTGTGTTTGTTTCAGTGTCTGCATCTTCGTGTCTGTCAATGTCCTTACATATTTCTGGGAGTATCCCTGTGTTTTTGTCAGTGTCTGTGTCTTCGTGTCTGTCAATGTCTTTGCATATTTCTGGGAGTGTCCCTGTGTTTTTGTCAGTGTCTGCATCTTCGTGTCTGTCAATGTCCTTACATATTTCTGGGAGTATCCCAGTGTTTCTGTCAGTGTCTGTGTCTTCGTGTCTGTCAATGTCTTTGCATATTTCTGGGAGTGTCCCTGTGTTTTTGTCAGTGTCTGCGTCTTCGTGTCTGTCACTGTCTTTGCATATTTCTGGGAGTATCCCAGTGTTTCTGTCAGTGTCTGCGTCTTCGTGTCTGTCACTGTCTTTGCATATTTCTGGGAGTGTCCCTGTGTTTTTGTCAGTGTCTGCGTCTTCGTGTCTGTCACTGTCTTTGCATATTTCTGGGAGTGTCCCTGTGTTTTTGTCAGTGTCTGCGTCTTCGTGTCTGTCACTGTCTTTGCATATTTCTGGGAGTGTCCCTGTGTTTCTGTCAGTGTCTGCGTCTTCTTGTCTGTCAATGTCTTTGCATATTTTCATTTTGAAAATACTGTGGATAAATTCTGTAATGTGATGATGTGCATATGGGCGCTTCTTTTAGGTGGATGTGGCATGAATGTGGGCAGGCACAATGGGGGGACCTCAAGAGTTTTCATTCCACCCTGCACCTATTTTCTTAGTTCAATCAAGCAGGTGTTGACCTTTTTTTGGCCAGGCAGAGAGAGTGTGTGTGTGTGTGTGTGTGTGTGTGTACATATATGTATGTATATACTATTCTATGTATGTATATATTGCATGTATATATATATATATATAACGAACGATCACTGCTGCACTCCAAAATAGAAAAATGCCGTGCCCGGTGCCCAATCAGCAAATATAGAGATAGAGGAATAGCGGCACTCTCGGTCTTTCCAAATGTAACAATTTATTGTGGAAATTCAACGTTTCAGTCCGCTAACCGCGGACTTTCATCAGGATACGGTATCCTGATGAAAGTCCGCGGTTAGCGGACTGAAACGTTGAATTTCCACAATAAATTGTTACATTTGGAAAGACCGAGAGTGCCGCTATTCCTCTATCTCTCTCTCTCTCTCTCTCTATATTTATATATATATATATATATATATATATATCTATATATATTTATTTATTTATAAAGGATTTTACCAAGAAGGAAACATTGAGATTTCTCTCGTTTAGTCACTAGGTTACATGTTTACAGGTGCATTCTGTATATAGTCATTATGTTACATGTTTACAGGTGCGTTCTGTATATAGTCACTGTGTTACATGTTTACAGATGCATTCTGTATATAGTCACTATGTTACATGTTTACAGGCGCATTCTGTATTGAGGTATGTTAGTAAGGAGCTCTTGAGTGACTTAAGACTGGGGGAAGATTTGATGGTGTCTGGGAGGTTATTCCATAATTGCGGTGCTCTGTAGGAAAATGAGGATCGAGCCACTGTCTTTTTGTATTGTGGTATTGTAAGTAAGGTGCTGGTCCTGGATCGGAGGTTATAGGATGAGGGAGCTGCTGGGGGAAGCAGTCTATTCAGGTAGGGTGGCAGCTTCCCAGAAATGCTCTTAAACACCAGGCTGGAAAGGTGAAGGGTGCGTCTGGATTCCAGCGATGGCCAGTTTAGCTCTTTTAACATGTCACAATGGTGGGTCATGTAGTTACATTGTAGTGCAAAGCGGCAGAATGAGTTATACAATGTAGTAAGTTTATGAAGTTGTGTTTGCGGTGCGGCTGCATACACTACATCTCCGTAATCAATAGCCGGCATAAACATTTGTTGTACAATCTGCTTTCTTACCGCGGGGCTCAGGCAGGATTTGTTTCTGTACAGGGCACCTAGTTTGGGGTAAAGTTTAGATGAGAGTTTTTCGATGTGGGGACCAAAGGATAGATTAGGGTCCAACCACATACCTAGATATTTGAGAGAAGTGACTGTGGTCAGTGTGCCATTTGATTTTGTCCCAACACATAGATGGGGATTTTGCAATTTGTGTAGTTTAGGTGCTGTTCCAAAGAGCATTGTTACAGTTTTGTCAGTATTTAAAAAAGGTTTGTTGTTTTTGATACACTTTTCTACCTCTGCGAATTGTTCTTGCAGCACGGCCTCCAGCTGCGGGAGATCTGGTTTGCTGGTATAGATTACAGTGTCGTCTGCGTACATGTGTACAGTTGAGGCTTTGCAGACGTTGGGCGGATCATTTATGAATATTGTGAATAGCAGGGGGCCTCGTATTGAGCCTTGGGGTACACCGCAAGTGACTGGGAGCGGGAGGAGCTGCCAGAAATTGACACATATTGTGATCGGTCGGATACATATGATTGAAACCAGGTTAGCGTGCGATCACCAATGCCAGAGTTTTTAAGTTTTTCTAACAAGATGCCATGGTCTACCGTGTCAAAGGCCTTGGCAAAATCAAGGAAGATGCTCCAGTTAGGTTTCCTTGTTCCATCCCAGCTTGGATATCATTGCAGACTTTTAAAAGGGCAGTTGTAGTTGAGTGATTTGGACGAAAGCCTGATTGATCCGGGGTTAACATAGAAACATAGAAAAATGTCGGCAGATAAGAACCTTTCGGCCCATCTAGTCTGCCCAATTACATGGATACTTTACTTGGATTTATCTTTTGTTTAGGATAGCCTTATGCCTATCCCATGCCTGCTTAAATTCAATTACTGTTTTGGCCTCTACCACTTCTACTGGAAGACTGTTCCATGTATCCACCACCCGCTCAGTAAAATAATGCTTCCTGATGTTACTTTTAAACCTCTGCCCCTCTAATCTAAGACTATGTCCTCTTGTTTTGCTATTTTGTTTCCTTTTAAATATACTCCCTTCCTCTACCTTGTGGATTCCTTTACGTATTTAAATGTTTCTATCATATCTCCTCTGTCTCGTATTTTTTCCAAGCTGTACATGTTAAGATCATTAAGCCTTTCTTGGTAACTTTTCTCCTTCAAGCCGTACACCATTTTAGTAGCCCTTCTCTGAACTCTCTCTAAGATGTCTATATCCTTCTGGAGATACGGTCTCCAGTACTGCACACAGTACTCCAAGTGAGGTCTCACCAGTGCTCTGTACAGTGGCATGAGCACTTCCCTAAGTTAAGTAGTTCCAATATTGATAATAATCACGTAATTGTGTGTAGACGCATTTTTCCAAGACTTTTGACATTACAGGGAGCAACGATATCGGACGGTAGTTGGATACCAAAGTGCTGTCACCACTTTTATGGATAGGTACCACTCTTGCAGTCTTCCAGAGCTTGGGTATGTATCCAGTCGCCAGTGACTCATTTATTAGGGTCGCGACAGGATTTGCAATTGCTGGCGCACTGATTTTCAGCAGCATTGCTGGTATTTGATCAGGTCCAGACTGGTATTTCATTTTTTGCTTACGGAGAAGTTTAGTAACGACACTGACAGGCACTGGTCTAAAACTGAATTCCTGTCTGATACAGGGACTTTGCACAGTTGGGGGGGCCTGACCTGCATGAGGCCTCTCTGATTGCATGTTATTTCCTAGCTTGGCAATCAAAGTGGTGGCACATCCAACAAAATAATCATTAAAGGCATTTGCTACATCTAGGGGGTGTTGTAGGGTTTGGTTGTTTACTTTGACAGCAGCTGGCTGGGAGTGGACTGGGGGTGCTTGTATGTTACTTATGGTTCTCCAAAAGTTTCTAGGGTTTGATATGTTATTGTTTAGATTTTCATTGAAGTAATGGGCTTTGGCCATTTTTGTTTGTTTTGTGCATTCATTCCGACATTTTCGGTATTCGTAGTGATCGTTCATGGAACCAGTACTCTTGAAATTTGACCACTATATATATATAGTGTGTTTCCCCTAAGATCAATGCTATGCCAAACTATGGCTTTCTAGCAGAGATAAGGTTTATGCAACTGGTCAAAGCCACTCCTAGGACAGCGCTGTTTAGGGTTTGTTGGACCCTCATCCCTAGGAGTGTCTGTCAATAAAGGCCCCCTAGAGGGCCAAAATGTCGGTCAGTGCTATTGGGCATTTTTTAATGGTATTACAATAAAGCATCATCTTTTATCCTGAGATCTAAGCCCTGGAGTGCGTCCCTTTCTGATGATTTTTTATATATATATATATATATATATATATATACTGTATATATATGTGTGTATATTTATGTTTGTGTGTACTGTATATATGTATATATGCATGTGCTTGCGTGTGTGTATATATATATATATGTATGTGTGTGTGTATATATATATGTATGTGCGTATATATATGTGTGTGTGTGTGTATATACAGTGGCAAGAAAAAGTATGTGAACCCTTTGGGATTACGTGGAGTTTTGCATGAATTGTTCATAAAATGTGCTCTGATCTTCATCTACATCACAACAATTTGAAAAACACAGTCTGCTTAACATAATACAACACAAACATTATATGTTTTCATGTGTTTATTTAACATAACATGTAAACATTCACAGTGCAGGGTGGAAAAAGTATGTGAACTCCTAGCCTAATGACTTCTCCAAGAGCTAATTGGAGCCAGGATTGAGCCAACCTTGAGTCCAATCAGTGTGATATTATTGGATGTGTTGCTGAAAGCTGTCCTGCCCTTTAAAACACACACCAGTTTTGGGTTTACTGGTTTCAAGAAGCACTGCCTGATGTGAACCATGCCTCGCAGAAAAGAGCTCTCAGAAGACCTACGATCAAGAATTGTTGACTTGCATGAAGCTGGAAAGGGTTACAAAAGTATCTCCAAAAGCCTTGATGTTCATGTGTCCACGGTAAAACAGACTGTCTACAAATGGAGAAAGTTCAGCACTGTTGCTACTCTCCCTAGGCGTGGTCGTCCTGTATAGATGACAGCAAGAGCACAGCGTAGAATGCTTAATGAGGTAAAGAAGAATCCTAGAGTGTCAGCTAAAGACTTACAGAAATCTCTGGCACATGCTAACATTTTTGTTGACACATCTACAATAAGGAAAACATTAAACAAGAATGGAGTACATGGGAGGACACCACGGAGGAAGCCATTGCTGTCCAAAAAGAATATTGCAGCACGTTTGAAGTTTGCAAAAGAGCACCTGGATGTTCCACAGCACTACTGGCAAAATATTCTGTGGATAGATGAAACCAAAATTGAGTTGTTTGGAAAAAAACACACAACACTGTGGTAGAAAAAAAAGGCACAGCACACCAACATCAAAACCTCATCCACACTGTAAAACATGGCGGAGGGAGCATCATGGTTTGGGGCTGCTTTGCTGCCTCAGGGCCTGGACGGATTGTTGTCATTGACGAAAAAATGAATTCCAGAGTTTATCAAGACATTTTGCAGGAAAACGTAAGACCATCTGTCCGCCAACTGAAGCTCCGCAGAGGATGGGTGATGCAACAGGACAATGACCCAAAGCATACAAGTAATTCAACAAAAGAATGGCTTCAACAAAACAAAATACGTCTTCTGGAGTGGCCCAGTCAGAGTCCTGACCTCAACCCGATTGAAATGCTGTGGCATGACCTTAAGAGAGCATTCACACCAGACATCCCAAGAATATTGCTACACTGAAACAGTTTTGTGAAGAGGAGTGGTCCAAAATTACTCCAGATCATTGTGCAGGTCTGATCTGCAACTACAGGAAACGTTTGGTTGAGGTTATTGCTGCCAAAGGAGGGTCAACCAGTTATTAAGTCCAAAGGTTCACATACTTTTTCCACCCTGCACTGTGAATGTTTACATGTTCTGTTCAATAAAAACATGAAAACATATAATGTTTGTGTTGTATTATTTTAAGCAGACTGTGTTTTTCAAATTGTTGTGACTTAGATGAAGATCAGAGCACATTTTATGACCAATTCATGGAAAACTCCACGTAATCCCAAAGGGTTCACATACTTTTTCTTGCCACTGTATATATATTATACATAATAGCATCATACTTTGCCCCTGTTTTATTACTAAACAGGTTTTGTCCTTATCTGATTGTAGAAATAGTGAGCGTATAAGACAAAGGTGCGGCGCAGAGCGGTTTTGGGCCCAGAGAGGAAGATAAGAGGCGAAGGCATTCAATTTCACTTAATATATAAAACCAACAGCGGGCCGGGAGCCAGATTAATAACTCCAGCTCGCAGGAAATACCAATATTTCTCTTAGCTACATCTGATGCTGTTTGATTCATAAGCAGTTGTAGCCCTGGACTTTATGAAATAAAAATAAACACCGTAGTGTTTCATTGCGTGTGCAGAGATATAAAGCAGCAGAGCCGCAGCGGAGCCGCAGCGGAGCCGCAGCGCGCAGGGGAATAGATCCTCTGTCTCATCGGGGAGTGCAGGAGAAATAGTGTTTACTCATTCTTAAGTGTCTTCTGCCGCTAATAATGGGAAGGCTGTGCGCTATGAGAATGCCGCACGCTATGAGAATACCGCAAGCTATGAGAATTCCGCGCGCTATGAGAATGGCGCGCGCTATGAGAATGGCGCACGCTATGAGAATGGCGCACGCTATGAGAATGCCGCGCTATGAGAATGCCACATGCTATGAGAAGGCCGCGCGCTATGAGAAGGCCGCACGCTATGAGAAGGCTGCACGCTATGAGAATGCCGCACACTATGAGAAGGCCGCACGCTATGAGAATGCCGCACGCTAAGAGAATGCCGCGCGCTATGAGAAGGCCGCACGCTATGAGAAGGCCGCACGCTATGAGAAGGCCGCGCGCTATGAGAAGGCCGCACGCTATGAGAAGGCCGCGCGCTATGAGAAGGCCGCGCGCTATGAGAAGGCCGCGCGCTATGAGAAGGCCGCACGCTATGAGAAGGCCGCGCGTTATGAGAAGGCCGCACTCTATCAGAAGGCCGCACACTATGAGAATGCCGCGCGCTGTGAGAGTTGCCGCGCGCTATGAGAATGCCGCACGCTATGAGAAGGCCGCACGCTATGGGAATGCTGTGCGAGGAGAATGCCGCATGCTATGAGAATGCCGCACGCTATGAGAAGGCTGCACGCTATGGGAATGCTGTGCGATGAGAATGCCGCACGCTATGAGAATGCCGCACGCTATGAGAATGCCGCATGCTATGAGAATGCCGCACGCTATGGGAATGCTGTCCGATGAGAATGCCGCATGCTATGAGAATGCCGCATGCTATCAGAAGGCCGCACGCCAGTGGCGGAAGTACCAGGGTCGCAGCGGTCGCAGTTGCGACCGGGCCCTGGCCTTCCACCACTGGAGGGGGGCCCAGCGCCGCCGCCAGATTCCGGCAAAAAGCGCCGGAATCTGGGAGCCGCGCGCTGGCCGTCCCTCTCCCTACGCGAGCGGCCGCTGACATGCAGCTTGGCCATTCACGTGGGAGAGAAACCACCTGACCAGCGCACGAGACCTCGCACTGATCAGGTGGTTTCCGGCGAGCGGCCAAGCTGGATGTTTCCAGCGGCCGCTTGCCAAGGAAGGAGGAGAAGACGCCAGCGGAGCCTGCCCTGGGCCTGGGGCCCCCCTGAGCAGGTAAGAGCTGGGCTGGGGCAGTATATCCATGAGCTGGGGGCAGAGCTGGGGCAATATATCCATGAGCTGGGGGGGCAGAGCTGGGGCAGTATATCCATGAGCTGGGGGGCAGAGCTGGGGCAATATATCCATGAGCTGGGGGGGCAGAGCTGGGGCAATATATCCATGAGCTGGGGGGGCAGAGCTGGGGCAGTATATCCATGAGCTGGGGGGCAGAGCTGGGGCAATATATCCATGAGCTGGGGGGGCAGAGCTGGGGCAATATATCCATGAGCTGGGGGCAGAGCTGGGGCAATATATCCATGAGCTGGGGGGCAGAGCTGGGGCAGTATATCCATGAGCTGGGGGGGCAGAGCTGGGGCAATATATCCATGAGCTGGGGGGGCAGAGCTGGGGCAGTATATCCATGTGCTGGGGCAGAGCTGGGGCAGTATATCCATGAGCTGGGGGGCAGAGCTGGGGCAATATATCCATGAGCTGGGGGGGCAGAGCTGGGGCAATATATCCATGAGCTGGGGGGCAGAGCTGGGGCAGTATATCCATAAGCTGGGGCAGTATATTCATGAGCTGGGGCAGTATATCCATGTGCTGGGGCAGTATATCCATGAGCTGGGGCAGTATATCCATGTGCTGGGGCAGTATATCCATGAGCTGGGGCAGTATATCCATGAGCTGGGGCAGTATATCCATGAGCTGGGGCAGTATATCCATGTGTTGGGGCAGTATTTCCATGAGCTGGGGGCAAAAATATCCATGTGTGAGCTGGGGCAATATATCCATGTGTGGCCTGGGGGCAATATATCCATGTGTGGTCTTGGGGCAATATATGTCCATGTGAGCTGGGGGCAATATATGTCCATGTGAGCTGGGGGCAATACTATCTTTTTTATATTGCAGGAAAAATAAAAGGTAAAAATATGGATCTTTTTTGGGGGGTGTTGGGGGGTTGGGGGGGCCCTTCATGGATTCTTGCACCGGGGCCCTCAGGTTTCTAGTTACGCCACTGCCGCACGCTATCAGAAGGTCGCACGCTATGACAATGCCGTGCGCTATGAGAATGCTGCACACTATGAGAATGCAACCTGCGACACTGATAGGTGTGTGAAGGATAGGTGTTACACGATCACTGTCTGTCTGTGCATCCAGTGCACTGGTTGTGTGTTACAGTGACGTGCGGTGAGGTCAGTGGCTGGTGAGGCACTGGCTAGTATCAGAGCCAGATATACACAGGGTTACGTAGTCGCAATTTACGCATTTGATTATCGTTATATAGGAGAATAGAGTTTCACTATTTATAAAGTAAAGTTTGCATTTTTTTTTTACAGTTCTAAGAGCATGCACTTACAATACTGACTAATAGAGGGCGCTATTACACACATGCTGACTGCTGAGCTCCGCCTGCCGCCCCCCCCACCACTGATGAGGACAGTCAGATTACTGTCCGGCGTCAATCAATCCATGGGGAGCTCTGTCTCCCATGGGGGGTGTTTTTTCTTTAAAAAAAAACTGCTTGAGACCAATGGAGCATTCCCATTGGCTCAAGCTTTCAATTGCTCTCAGTGCCTCAGCTGCGCAAATTGCGTAGGCTAGGCTGGCTCAGTGCTGCCCCTGCTGTCTGAGTAGTGAATCACACACACACACAGCAGCCGGCAAACTGAAAGTAAATGGAAAAAAAAGCAGAGGACAGAGAAGCACAGTGAGGGAGCATGGAGCAGGTGAGTAAGAGAACTTTTTTCAATAAATAACATTTTATTTACAGATTAATATACACATCACACATGTCATTACAGCACAATGAGCACATTAATTTACTGGAATGGCAGGGGAGGCTCTGCCTCCCCTGCCACCCCTGACTGCACGTCCCTGGTGTGTTACACACGTGTCAAGTGGGGTATGTACACAGAGACGTACCTTGCATTCAATGATTGTGTATGTAGACAAAGTGTGTCTGTGTTCATTTTTTGCATCACAAGTGTATGTGTTCATTCCATGTGTCACATTCCTGTGTGTGTGCTCATTCTGTGTGTCACATTGCTGTGTGTCTGTGTTTATTGTGTGTGTCACATACCTGTGTGTTCATTGTGTGTCACACACCTGTGTGTGTGTGTTCATTAGATGTGTTACATGCATGTGTGTGTTCATTCTGTGTGTGTTCATTCAGTGTGTCACAGTTTGTAGATCTTGTGATGTAAAAGCTGGTTTTGTGACATCACTCGGTTCCTCGGCTCCTCGGTTGAGTGTGTTTTAATTGTGTTAGATGCGGCCAGGCTGGAGACACGCGAGCCGGTCCCTTCCCACACCTCTCACTCATTAGGCGTGCGGTGATGGAAAGGAGAGCGCCGTTTCATGTGAAATTAAAATGTGTCGAAAAAAAACCCTTTCATTAAAAATCAAAATGAAAAGCAGGATTCCAGGAGGCGATAAAATCAATATATATCACTAATAAGCCGAGATCCCGAGCGGCAGCACTGAGGGGAGCGGCGATACAAACCCTCTGAGGACACACACACAACCATGTGATACACACAGGAATAATACCACCTGATCCCACAAACATACATACAGCAGAGTAACCATAAACAACACACACAAATACACACATCTTCACATACAGATACATCCATTATTACACACACGTTCAGAAATACTCACCCATACAGGTGCATGCTCTCTCTGACATCCACATCTACACACACAAGCACACACATCAACATCTACACATACAAACGCACACGCATCAACATCTACACACACAAGCACACACATCAACATCTACACATACAAACGCACACGCATCAACATCTACACATACAAGCACAGTCACACACAAGCACACACACATCTATAGGTATAATCGCACACACATCCACATCTACACATACAAATGCACACATCTGCATCTACACATACAAACGCATACACATACAGCCACATATACACATACAAGCACAAACATATGCATCTACAGCTACACAATCACACATATCCACACCTATATACACACAGACGCACACATCTATATCTACACACACAGTCACACATACACATACATATCAACACATACAATTACACATACATCCAGATCTGCACACACAAGCACACTCACATCTATAGGTATAATTGCACACGCATCCGCATCTACACGTACAAGCACACACATCCACATCCACACATACAAGCACAATCAGCCATAACTACACATACAAGCAAACAAACATCCACATCTACTCATACAAGCACACACACATCCACAGCTACACAATCACACATATCCACACCTATACACACACATACACACTCATACATATCTACGCATACAAGTACACACACATCCACATCTACACACAAGCACAAACTTCCACATCTCCGCATACAAGCACACACACATCCACAACTACACATACAATTGCACGCATCCACATCTACACATACAAGAACACACACACACATCCACATCTACACACTCAAGCACACAATAATTTGTTAGAAAAAAACATGGACTTGCGAATATTATGATACGTGACCGCATTATACTGAAAACCATAGACATCCTAAAAGCCATCGTATGTAATTTTAACCCATTCATGATGAGACATGTTGTGTGTCTCGAGGACAAGACCCTCCATGACACAATGCCATGTGATCGATGTGACAGACAATCACATTGACCACATGGATACAAAGAAGTCAGTTGGCCATGTCAAGCTGCCTCAAATCGGAGCCAATTGGCAACAGCGATCCCTAAGCAATCACAAGGGAAGTATAAGCGCTTCAACCGATGACGTACCATGATGGCTGGTCCAACTCTATGGACAGTCTTCTGTGATGGCACATCACTCAACATCAAGGGGTTAAAGTGCAGAAGAGAGATAATACATTGTGGTTTTCAAAAGCCTGGCAACATGGTATCTGGCTGTCAATTCCCAGCTTCTCTCACTCCCTGCATCCTCTTCTGTTGACGTCTCTTAGCTAATCAGTCCATCTATCCCATCATAAAACATGCTTTGGTTTTCTTCATCACACAAAGGGTTAAACCTCAGCTTTCATTTTCCCCTTGACCCTCTGGTTTGTAACTTCACCCCAGCAGCCCTGAGCAGGATGGACGATGGCTTCAATGTGGCCACTCAACGTAGCTCGCACTCTTCGCATTTCACTCAAATAGCACAATTTCCTCTCGACAAAACGCCAAGCTGGCACTTTCTATCGTCACATAAAAATGAGTGAAATCGATGCTCCTTTCACCCTTCTCTCCCTTTACACTACGGTTGTCCATTTTTAACGCTTCATGTTACCCTGGTCGTGTTTTTTTTTTATCCTCTCCCCGTCCCCCCTCGCCTTTTTGCATGTCGTGTACCTGGACGCCTTGGCGACTTCTCCGTAACTCACACTGTGTAATTTGATGTTCATGCAGTGCTAGTTCCAGGCCAAATTGATTATGAACCCGAGGCTCCACATGGCTTAACAGAGACTCATTTATGTCCCGTTTCATGGGAAAATTAGTTTCCTTAATTTCAAATAACACCTTCCATAAAAAAGAACAATCCAATCATCTGCTCTTATTTTAATATTGGTTTGTCGAGAAAATGAGAATAAAGCTATTTTAGAAAATTAAGAGGCTCCGCATTACTTCCTTATAGCCATTTGTGATCAAAAGAACAAGCGTGCGCCCAACGGAATGGTGGAAACGCCAAATGTTTTCTCTAAACATCTACATTTATCTGATAGTCAATTAGGCCGCATTTGTCTTGTAGGTCATGAATGAGTCCATGCCTAGAAGGCCATGGCGTCTCACATCGGATCCTCCTTTCTATTTCCTCAGTGGTCTGGTCATTTATTGACTCAGTGACCTCAACAGGTAGACAGAGAGGAGGTTGGACAGGAATACAGTATAAAAACCTTGACAGAGATAAAAGTCACAGTTTGCTCCATTGATAACCTTAGTTTGCCTGTTTTACAAATGGAAACTTGAAGACATGGTTTCAATGTCTTCAGGACTGGTCAATTTTATTGTGAGAGAAGGGAGACTGTGAAGTCATGTGTGCTTTTGGGTGGTGACTCTTGCCAATAGTTCTCCATCATCAACATGGGAATTATGGTGAAGGTCTTCAAGGGTTGAAATCCATTGAGTTGAACTGGGTTGACGTCATGACATTGGCCAAAGTTTCCATTGTGCTGAGTAGTTTAGTCTTACTCAATACAACATTCCAGATAAAATATGATCCGTGAACTCTAGGTCCAGATAACTCATATAATGTGGTCCTTTGACAGATTCATCGATACTCAACAACATTTCAAAGGACCTCTGTGTTTGGTCATCACTTACAAAGTCCAAAGAGGTTCGAACATTTCTTATGTAATCATAAACACCCATCAGTATCCACAGCCAATAACTGACTTAAAACATAACAAGAAAAAAAAAGGTTGTCATTTCCACTTATGGCTCCATGTGAAACCAAACAACAGAGGTTTTAGTTTACTTGAATGGCCATTGAAGTGTTAAGCCCACCTGCCACGTCACAGCACCTCTTTCAAGGTGGATCCTAACCTAATGTAACCATAAATTTCCTACCAACAACTACATGTCCTCCTGCTGCTTCTCAGATAAGAGACAACATGGTGGGTTTATATTTATACCCTCACCAATAACTGACTTATATTGACAGGATCGTAGTTGACCGTCTTCATGTTGGAAAGGCCTGGACCCTCCCAGGATCGATACATGGAGAATATCTCTAGATACTGTATATAGGGTTGCCTCGCTTCGATCTGAGGACGCAACGTGTTTATTCATGCCGTTGAAAGCTAAAAGACTTGAAGGCCTCGAAGAATCGAGCTGGACAGCCGGGTCTACTACAAAGAAAGACTAGACAACTCAATTCCCTTTTATCCATACCCTTTCTTCTTCTTAACCATTTCATTATGGGTCTGTAGCGTCTCTCCCCTTCCCTGCACTCTAGGCATTTGGGCATTATCAGAGAGGAGGCTTTCATTTGTGGTCCTCCACCCCCTTCAAAACTCGTTTCTCTACGCTAATTCGGTTTCTGTGCCACACCACTTCTTTGTTCTTTTCATGCTCGTAGGCCAGAAGATAAAAGAAGAAACATCCGTACAAAATCTGAATTCAGATGTATATATTACTGCCGGTGCTTTGTGCTAAAGGTGACAGACGTTTGATGTATAGCAACGCGGTTCATCTTTGCTCGTTCTCGTCAATCAGAATGCCGTGTATCATCTCGCAAAATAAAACACACTACATATTTTAACATAGTTACTTTGTACCAAATAACAAGGGTTATTGTGATCTCGCATCGCCTTTGTTGTTGTAACAATGTAGCCCTGAGACGTAGAGTGGAAACGGTAAACCAGAGCCATGGGACGAACCAATTAGAGTACTTCATGTTGCTTTATTGACTTGTTCTCAGTGCTCTTTAGTCACCATGTTGGTTTTCCATTGATGGTGCCGAAATTTAATAACGTGTAAAGCTTTTCAGCGCATGAAGAGAGTTGGCAAAAAAAAACAACAACAAGATGATAGACAGATGGCCACCAGGTTGAGGTGAAAACCGTGCGTTTCTCAACATCGAATCGAACAGGAAATCACAATACTTCCCTCTCATCCTATCTCCATCGCACATAAATCACCTCCCTGCAAGCCCAGCAACCTCATCCCCATAATCCCTCAGCGCCTGTCCTCTTTCTCCTGCGCCCTCTGGAACGCTCGCTCTGTGTGCAACAAACTCACAGCAATCCATGACCTCTTCCTTTCAAACTCCTTCAACCTCCTAGCTTTAACTGAAACCTGGATAACTCCCTCTGACACGGCCTCCGTTGCTGCTCTCTCACATGGCGGTCTACACTTCAGTCATACCCCCAGACCGGGTGAGAGAAATGGTGGCGGGGTCGGAATCCTGCTCTCTCCCACCTGCACCTACCAGCATCTCCCTCCACCCCCATCCCTCTCCTTCTCCTCCTTCGAGACACACTGCATCCGCCTGTTCTCTCCTCTGGCCCTCAGGGTGGCAGTCATCTACCGCCCACCGGGACCAACCTCCCAGTTCTTTGACCACTTTGCTACCTGGCTCTCTCACTTTCTGTCTTCTAATCTTCCATGCCTAGTTCTCGGGGACTTCAACATTCCCATTGACGATCCTTCCGCCCCTGCTGCCTCCAAACTTCTTTCACTCACGTCCTCCCTTGGACTCACACAATCCTCCCTCCTCCCTACCCACCGCGATGGTCACGCTATTGACCTTGTCTTTTCCAACCTCTGCTCCATTTCTGAGTTCAACTGTCGCCCTTTCCCCATCTCTGACCACCACCTTCTCTCTTTCAACCTATCTGGACTTCCTAAACACCCTGCTCCCCCACCCCGCACACACACTCGCAGAAATCTACATGCTGTGGACCCCCATCAATTCTCCAACCTACTTCACCACCTCCCTCATACCTCATCCTTCACCTGCCCTGATGCTGCCACTAATCACTACAACACTACGCTTATCTCTGCTCTAGACACTCTTGCTCCTCTTCGACTCTGTAAGGCCCCACGCCGCCAGCTTCAGCCCTGGCACACCCTCCAGACTCGCTACCTGCAAAGATGCTCCCGCACCGCAGAGCGTGCCTGGAGGAAATCCCGCTCTGAAGCTGATTTTGTTCACTTCAAGTTTATTCTCCGGTCATACACCTCTGCCCTCCACTTGGCCAAACAATCCTTCTTCTCATCTCTTATATCTACGCTGTCCTCCAACCCTAAACGGCTCTGGTCCACCTTCAACACCCTCCTCTACCCACCTGCACCTCCCCCCTCAGCTGCCTTCAGCGCTCAAGACCTGGCAGACTACTTCCTCAGTAAAACTTTAACTATCAGAAGCAACATCCCAACACAAGATAGTTATCTGCCACCTCCACTCCCACAGGTCCCATCTGCCACCCTCTGCCGCTTCCTCCCAACCACTGAGGAGGAAGTCAATTCCTTATTGTCCTCCTCACATCTCACCACGTGCCCGCTCGACCCCATTCCCTCACATCTAATTCCTCCCCTCTCCTCCTCCTCACCCCTGCTCTCACACACATCTTCAACCTATCTCTCTCCACTGGCTCCTTTCCATCCGCCTTCAAACACGCGCTAGTTACCCCTTTACTAAAGAAACCATCCCTAGATCCCAACTCTCCATCCAACTACCGTCCTGTATCCCTGCTTCCCTTTACCTCTAAGCTCTTAGAAAAACTAGTCTTCAACCGCCTCTCCCTCTTCCTGTCCTCCAATTCCCTACTTGACCCCCTGCAATCTGGCTTCCGTCCCCTACACTCAACTGAAACTGCCCTCACCAAAGTCACCAACGACCTCCTAACTGCTAAAAAACACGGCCACTATTCTATTCTCATCCTGCTTGACCTCTCGGCTGCTTTTGACACTGTTGACCACCCCCTCCTTCTACAGACCCTCAACTCTCTGGGTCTCGGTGACACTGCACTTGCTTGGATTGACTCCTATTTATCCAACAGGTCCTTCTGTGTGTCCTTTGCTGGTAACTCCTCCTCCTCATTGCCTCTATCTGTTGGTGTACCTCAAGGCTCTGTCCTTGGTCCTCTGCTCTTTTCCATCTACACCTCCTCCCTGGGCAAAATCATCAACAGCTTTGGCTTTAATTACCACCTCTACGCTGATGACACTCAGATCTACCTCTCTACCCCTGATCTCTCTCCCCCTGTCCTTTCCAAAGTCAGTGACTGTTTATCTGGCATCTCCTCCTGGATGGCCTCCCACCACCTAAAGATCAACATGTCAAAGACTGAGCTCCTACTTATTCCTCCCTCTAATGCCGCCCCACCTCCTGACTTCTCGATCACGGTGGAGGGTATCACCATCTCCCCATCAAACCAAGTTCGCTGTCTTGGAGTTACACTTGACTCTGCTCTTTCCTTCATCCCCCACATCAAGTCTCTTTCCTCCTCCTGCCGATACCAACTGCGTAATATTTACAGAATTCGGCCATTTCTTACCGCTGTCGCCACAAAACAACTCATACACGCCCTGGTAATCTCCCGACTCGACTATTGCAATAATCTCTTATCTGGCCTCCCTCTGTCCCACCTCTCCCCCCTACAATCCATCCTGAACGCCTCCGCCAGGCTAATTCACCTCACCCGCCGCTCTGTCTCTGCCGCTCCCCTCTGCGAGTCCCTTCACTGGCTCCCCATCCACTGCAGAATTAAGTTCAAAATCCTTATCCTTACCTACAAAAGCCTCACTAACTCAGCTCCCCACTACCTGTCCTCACTAATCACCAAATACACCCCAGCCCGCTCCCTAAGGTCAAACAGTGACCTGCGCCTAGCTTCTCCCCGCATCACCTCTTCCCATGATAGACTGCAGGATTTCTCACGCGCAGCCCCCACTCTCTGGAACGCTCTCCCTCGTACTGTCAGACTTTCCCCTAACTTCTCTTCCTTCAAACGCTCCCTGAAAACATTCCTATTTAGGGAGGCCTACCACCCAACTCACTGACGCAACCATCAATCACTCTCACCTTACAGTCCTCTCCTCCTGTTTCCAACCCCAACCCTCCCAGATTGTGAGTTCCTACGGGAATAGGGCCCTCATCTCCTCCTGTACTGTTTGTCAAATGTTGTTCAATGTATTGTAACCCTGTCTATACTGTGCTTATTGTACAGCGCTGCGGAATATGCTGGCGCTTTATAAATAAAGAATAATAATAATAATAATAATAGGGGATTGAAGGCAAACGTTAGGCTGATTCAAGTGAAGGAGTGAGATCCAGCAGCTCGTCAAACCTATAGAGATCCTCCAGATTCTAGAATGTTCTTCCAATGTTCTTCACAGGCATTCCCATTCTACTTCCCAATATGGGGCTCTATTAAATTCTTCGCGTAAACGTTAACGCGTGCGTAAAAACGCGAGGGGCAAAACCCTTTGCGCTGAACGTCGTATTACAATGTCTGCACAAAAAATGCGCGTTAACGTCTGACGCGGGTGAGCCTGCGCGAACGCCCTGTACGTTGCGCGTCCTATACTTAACATTGTGAGCGCAAATGCGTTTGTGCGCTGGTACGTGGATGGTATTACAATCTATGCGCAAAATTTAACGGACAGCGTTTGCGCTCATAGTTTTAACTTCTTTTAAAAGCTGGTGGTAACGGCAAATCTGAACGTCCTGGCCGAAACCAAATACACCGGCACGAAAAAAACAATAAAGCACAGTATAGTTACACATTCTACACATACCCAAACAATAAAATGGAGAGGTTGTGCGTGTTTTATTATTGATGCAGCATATATACTCAGATTGATTTTGACAGGCGCGAAAACTGAACGGGAGACAATTGTGAATCTTAATTCTGATTGGCTGAATCGCGATTTCTGCGCGCAACGTTTTTGCGCATCTTTTTTACGCGCGTTATTTTTTGACGGATTGTAATACCACCGGTATTTTTTGCGCGTTAACGTTTAGCGCTTCACGCAAAAAAAATCACGCGTTGTGCGTGCGTTTTTGCGCGAAGAATGTAATAGAGCCCAGAATTTTTATTTTGGAGGCTGTCTACTGCCTGAAACCGCCATGGCCATCCTCATTGTCCTCTTCTTGGCTTTCTTCACGTTTTGGTTAATTGGTTCAAATCGGTTCAGAATTCTGGAATTATAGCAACTGCATTTGTTCAACTGCAACATATTATTGTATTTTTTATTTTATTTGCTGTTATAACTCAAACTGCGACTTCTAATTTTTTTTTGTATTTTCTCATTGTAAAAATAAAAATAAAAATTGTTTTGGAAAAAAAAATTGGTTCAGAATACACCATGTTAAGAACATTCATATATATACTGTATATATATATAAATAACGCATCGAGGAGTTTTTTATTAGGGAATTATCAATTCTAAAGATACTTATAGAGCAATTTAATCTAAGAATGAGGTGTTAACTCTTTATATATCATAATTAAAATAATTATGAGTAATAAAAAAATATTATTTTTTATTATATTTTATTAATATCGTTATCATGGATGATGTGATCATGGATGATGACCCATGATGGTTTTCGTGAGCAGTACAGATTTTTTTTAATATTTATTTTTATATATTTTTTTTATGATTTTTTTTAATATTTTTTTTTTTAGGATTTTTTTTTAAATCTAGAGACTTGACACAGTGTTTTGACACTGATTTATTCGTCTGTGCAGAATGCCTGCAGACCGACACAGGATTTACATGGTGCTAGTGACACTACTGAACGTCCCATAATCCAACAATGGGTCTTTGGGGACATCAAAGACCCTGTCAATAAAGATCTTAAACCTTAGCGATGACATGTGGCTCTTTGGACCATTTATTTAAAAAAAAATGCTAATTAAAATCCTGCTGAAAAAAATAGAAAGAAAAAAACAAGAAAAATAGAATTTCGGCATTATATTTTCAATCCTTAGTATCTTGCTATATCTACATTTCTTTGTCGAGTTGTGACAACGTCCCCGGGGAATTTTCAATAACATCATCTCTTTTTAACTATGTTGTTTTTTTTTTTTATTATATGTCTTTTTTCTTTCTTTTTTTTTTTTTGTCCTGCTAGAAATTATTTCTGTGTGTGTCCGTCTGGGGAGAAAAAGCTTTTATCAGCTCTGTGTAGGCTGTGTGCGTTGGATGCTTGAATTGTTCTCGTTGGAACACAGAAATACATTTAATTCCATACATAATTTAAGGTGGTAAAGAGCGATACCCATAACACTGGTCTGGTTCTTTTTCTATTAACGGCACGGGGAGGGCACGGCAATCACTGGTACTAGATCTGCTGCTGATACTTACTCAGCCATGTAGGTTTATGGAAAAAAAGAAAAGATGTTTAATTTTTTTTTTAAAAAAAATCTGATTTTTTTTAAAAAACAAATCGGAATTTTTTTAAAAGAAAAATCCAAAAAAATGCTTAAAAGATCCTAAAAAATCTAAATATAAAGAAACTTTTTACTGCAGAATATTATAATAAACGGTTTATTAGATATTGGATAAAAACGGGAATATTTTTAACATTAAAACCTATGGATTGGCCTGATTAAACCTGCCGAATGAAAACACCGAACAGCAGGGCATTTCACTGACAATTCTCTGCTGTTTGGTGTCTGTGAATAGATTAGCCATTGCTTCTCTATGGGGATTTCATTGCTGCCGAGGTTTAACACTGTATTTCGCTGGAAATTCACCAAAATATGGCGAACTGCCTGCTTTCTGAATAGCTGAATGGCCACGAAATTGAACCGTAGGGGGAAATTCTCTGTTCGGTGCAGGTTCAGGGCCAGATTAGCTCTCTGAATAAACCCTATAGTTTCTGATGCTTTCCATCATTCTCTCCACCATAGTTTCCATTAAAGTTGTCTACTGTAGTGTGTTCCTACAGTTTCGACCATAGGTTTTGTCATAATAATTTAGCATAGATTTCTCCGACATTTCCACTGGTGTGTCATTCAAAGTTGTTTTGGGTTGTTTTCTTCCATTCCTTTCATTTTTTTTTTTTTTTTTTTTGAGAAAGTATCTTACCAGGACGGATACATTGAGATTTCTCTTGGTTTCAAGTATGACCTGGGTGGCGAGTATGTACCGTTAGGTGTCTTGCCCAAGGACACTTACTGGAGAGGAGCTCTTGCTGGGATTCCACCTGTGTCTCCACGGTTATAGAGCAATGATGGGACCTCTACTCCACCCAGCCGGTACCTTCTCCTGCTTCTAGGGGAGGTATATGGAGATCACCACTTCAAAATCAAAAAAACCTATTCACCGGTTTTGCAAACAATGGTGAAACAGTGGTAGTTGGAGAACAGCCGCAGTTTCCATTTGTTATGTCAGAATAATGGCGGTACCATTGTTATTATTATGATTGTTATTTATACAGTGTCATCAGTTTCCGCAGAGCTCTACATTAACCAATGGGAACGTGACAAAATTGAGACAAACATAGGACCAGAAGCAAGAGGTGTAGAGGGCCCTGCTCGGATGAGCTTACGATCTAGAGCAGTTGGGGTGGAGGAAGACAAAAGTAGTTTTATTGGTCATCAGAATCATTACCACATGTTTTTCAGAAATGGCGGGGACATGGAAGTTATGTTATTTATGCCGTGCTGTTAGGCGAGGAGAGGTATCAATACGGTGGCTCACTCTAATCTGAAGACTTGGGTTTTTATGGAATTTCTTGAAGGCCTGAAGATTAGAGGAGAGTCTGATCGGGCGAGGTAGGTGGTTCCACAGGACCGGAGCTGACCTTGGAGGTGACAGTTGGCAGTGCTGATGGAAATAGAAGACACATCGCTGTTTGTTGTCGTTGTTAGACTTTCCTCCTTTGCATCGCTGACGCTCACCATAGTTCAACCAAGGCACTTGGTGGATTGGCCTTAACGTTCTTCCTTCCAATCAATTTACCATTCATAAACTATAAATATATTTTGTTTTAATTCCTATTATCCTTCCCTTACACCCTGTATCTGACACCACTACAGGGGATATTCTCAAGCCGTGACGTAAAGAATGTTCTAGAATGTTTTCCCAGCACTGAAAGAGTATACTTTGGGCCCTATTACATTCCACGAGCACAATTTTGCGCGGGCAAAAAGACGTGTTAACGTGAGGGGCAAAACCCTTTGCGCTGAACGTCGTATTACAACGTCCGCACAAAAAATGCATATTAACGTTTAACGCAGATGGACCTGAGTGAGAATAATGACGTGTGCGCGTCCTATACTTAACATTGTGAGCGCAGATGCGTTTGTGCGCTGGTACGCGCATGCTATTACAATCTTAGCGCAAAATTTAATGGACAACGCTTGCGCGCATAATTTTAACGTCTTTGAAAAGCTGGTGGTAACGGCAAATTGTAACAACCTGACCGTACCAAACTGCGGATTCACAACGAAGAACGACGATGCGCACGTTTTTTTACTAGATCTGTCAAAAATGACGGCCACTACCTTGACTTCCGTCAAAACGTACGTCTGTTGTGCGCAGTCCGCACAAAAATGACGGACTCGTGTCAAAAATGACGGACTCTGATGGACTCGTGTTAAAAATTACTTTACGCTCACTGATTTCTGCGTGCAACGGTACTTTGTGTGTATTTCTGCGCGTCGGTTTTACGAACGTTATTTTTTGATGGATGAAAAAATGCACGAGGATTGTAATACCACCGTTGATTTTCGCGCGTTAACGCTTAATGCTGTGCGCAAAAAAAAGTGCCGCGCGAGCGTTTTTGCGTTAGTAATGTAATAGAGCCCTTTCTGTTTTATGCAAAAATTGCCACGTTTTTTTCACATTTTCTCTTGATAATTGTGTTTGGTTTCCGCTGTATTCCCAAACATAGATCTAAAGCGTTACAGGTTATTACCCATTAACTGGAATTCGAAAATCCAGAAGACGCCAAAACCCGGAGTTGTCCAGATTTTACTAATCCCAGACTAGGGACGCTCCGGACAGATGATGTCGTTTAGAGTCAAGGCTCCCATGGCACATGCTGGGAGTCTCTGGGAAGCCTCATTGTGTGACATACTGCTGTGGAGACCCCATGCAGCATCTCCGTGAAGGAAGACTGCAGAGAGATCCCATTTGGTGTACATGCAGGTGGCTGCAGCAGGAAGGCTGTCATGGCTCTCCTGATGAAATCTCCAGAAGAATTCAAAATCGGGAAAACTCAGAGTACCACTCGTTCCGGCTAAAAGATGTTCTACCTGTATATACAGAGAAATAAATACGGCTAGCAAATAATAGAGTTCCCTGTTCCACGACAAGTTACCATGGCCAATAACCGGCCACCATGACTGTATTATTGTGTTGGGTTAAAGAGAATGTCTCATCTCAAACTAGAAACACAATCCTTCCTCTTAAATCATAGAAACATAGAAACATAGAAAATGTCGGCAGATAAGAACCTTTCGGCCCATCTAGTCTGCCCAATTACATGGATACTTAACCTGGATTTATCTTTTGTTTAGGATAGCCTTATGCCTATCCCATGCCTGCTTAAATTCAATTACTGTTTTGGCCTCTACCACTTCAACTGGAAGACTGTTCCATGTATCCACCACCCTCTCCGTAAAATAATGCTTCCTGATATTACTTTTCAACCTTTGCCCCTCTAATCTAAGACTATGTCCTCTTGTTTTGCTACTTTGTTTCCGTTTAAATATACTCCCTTCCTCTACCTTGTGGATTCCCTTTACGTATTTAAATGTTTCTATCATATCTCCTCTGTCTCGTCTTTTTTCCAAGCTGTACATGTTAAGATCATTAAGCCTTTCCTGGTAACTTTTCTCCTTCAAGCCGTACACCATTTTATTAGCCCTTCTCTGAACTCTCTCTAAGATGTCTATATCCTTCTGGAGATACGGTCTCCAGTACTGCACACAGTACTCCAAGTGAGGTCTCACCAGTGCTCTGTACAGTGGCATGAGCACTTCCCTTTTCCTACTGCTAATACCTCTCCCTACACAACCAAGCATTCTGCCAGCATTTCCAAATATTCTGTCAGCATTTCCTGCTGCTCTATTACATTGACTACTTACCCTTAGATCCTCTGAAATAATAACCCCTAAATCCCTTTCCTCAGATGTTGAGGTTAAGTCTGTATCAAATATTCTATATTCAGCCCTTGGGTTTTTACGTCCCAGGTGCATTATCTTGCACTTATCCACATTAAAACTCAATTGCCACAGCTCCCACCATTTTTTTAGTTTACCTAAATCATTTGTCATTTGGCTGATCCCTCCAGGAACGTCAACCCTGTTGCAAATCTTTGTGTCAGAAATCGCTCCAACATGTCAACGCGACAAAGTATCTGGGCCCTCTGAAAGTCTGTCTCTTTGTTGTAAGATGTATTGTAAACCTGCGGTCTGTCTTCCGACCGCATCGATCCTCCGAAGCTTTTCCCTCGCGTTTTACCTTCTGTCCTCGGCTCGCCCTCCCCCCTCCGAACCTTACAATTTTATCACTTTCCACAATCTAAGTTTCCTGGACACCAGCGAGTCGTCTGTTCAATAAACGAACACTTCCTAGCATTATTTTTTTGCAGAAGTTGTACATTTTTTTTCCCCTTCTCTTTGAAGCAATTGCTGCATCGGCAAAGTGCGGAAAAGGTTGTGGCCTGGTTGACAGATGCTTAAGAAATTACTGGTGAAATCTGCCGACTCAGGCCCCAAATTATTTGTAGTCCCGGGACTGTATTTAGTCCGATAATCACTGTGGTTTTGTATGCTTTTTTTTATCCTCTCTTTATCACTTCCTCAAGGTTAGAATCCCAAACAGGAACGATATCTGCTCGGAAGGTTACTCCAAACGATTCAACCCTTAGATGCAATCTCTGGATAAGATAGAGGTTCCGAGCTTCCATTAACTTTTATTCATCTCCTAACCACTAAAACGAGGGGCTTCTTGCTGAACCAAGACATTTTCGATGAAAAATGACCATTGTCCTGCCCCCACACCCCCTCCACCCCAGCTCCCTACCCCGCTCTCTTCGACGTTTCTTGCTTAAACTGACCTTTGCGTTACATAAAATAATCGCCAGAGCGGAACCGAAATTAAATGACAGACTAATGAAAAACAATTTAATTTGAACGGTGCATCGGCAGTCACCGCGGGAACGGGCGCGTTATTAACACCTCCATCATTTTTGCAATTTTAACCCAATCAACAATAATAAATTAAGTGTTGGTGTGAATTAATTTCACTCCCCGGTTACGATACGGTAATTTGGGGATTATTTGTTCATTATTCACATGGCGTTCTAAACCAAAGTAAATTTTTCATGCAATGCCTGCGTTTGTTTGTTTGTTTACTAATGTTGAGGTGTGTCGTGAGTCAGGGGACTTAATCTTAAATCGAAAATTGAGAACAATTAAAGCTTTTTATGATCCTAGATACAAAGTCTAAAGGACGCTCCTGTCCGTATCAAATTGCACCTTTGGTTCGTTACTTACCCATGAAGGTCATCCGTTTCTACCTTTGTGCCGATAAGTCTCTATGTATTGCTTTAAGACACCTTCAGTTTTACGATAAGTCCTTGATGTTGTCTTCAATGGCCTGGCCATTGAGACATATTGATGTAATCTCAATTTAGGTCTTGTGGGCACGAGTGGTGATGATTCCCTGGCTTGAGTTTAGTTCTGAGTAGCACTCAACGTGCAAATGGTCTTATCTGTGTCAAAGTAGGGATGTGCGTTTTGGGTTTCGGAATTTCGGAATTTTCACGAAAATTTCCCGATTCGTGTCTTCGGATTCGGCCGAATTTCCGAATCGGGTCGGACCCGAAAACCGATAGATCCGAAAAGTTTTCCGAGCCGAAACGAAAAATTTTCAGATTTTTCGAATGGACTTGAAATGTGTCAAATCGAAATTTATTTTTGCTCTATTCATGATTTCGGTTCCATTCGTGATTTCGCTTCCATTTCGGTAATTCTGGAAATCGGATATTTAACTATTATCGGTTATATCGCTGATTCTGTAAATTTTGTATTTGTAAATGCGTATCACTTGTTTCTTGTTGCATTCGGGTCAGTTTAGCGTTTTTTAAATCGTTTTGTTCATTTTTTTTGTTCCTTGGCTTTCATACCATTTTAATATGATTAAATAAAGTTGTGAAATGTATATTCAATTATTCATAAGAAAAAAAGGATCTTTATTTAATAAAAAAAACACGATTTATCGCCAGAATTATCGTAGACACTTTGAAACGAGGAGTACAGAAGTTCCGAAAAAACGAAAAATTCTGAAATTTCCGAAAAGTCGATACAAAAAACGAGCAAAGTGACACGAAAACACGAAAAATGGTCGATATTCCAAAAAAAAAATGTACACGAAAAACGAGCCGAACCGAATCGAAACAGAAATCGGTCGAAACGAGCCGAATCGAAAAGTTTAAACATCCGAACAAATCAAACCGAATCGAACTGAAAAAAAAATGGGTGCACAAGCCTATGTCAAAGTACACTTTGGCGCATTCTCGTCCAGATGAATTCTCAACAGCTCTTGTGGTTATGAGTGGTGATAATTCCCTGGTGTCTACTAAAAACCTTGAGTTACGCTCCGAGTAGCATTCAGCATTCACTATAGTCCTATCTTTATCAAAGTGCATCTTTGGCACATTCTTGTTCAGGTCAGGTTTATACATTTGCAAATTGGTCATCAGTATCTACCATACTATGGAGGCGCCTAAATATGAGATGGTAAGACACCTCCAATTTCACTTGGCATCCATGCTGTTGTCTTCAAGGATCCGTACAAGGAAACTTATTGATTAAACCTCAACTTAGATGATCGTGTGGGCATGAGCGGTGAGGATTGTTTGATGCTTATGAAAATCCTTGACTTTAGTAATGAGTATCATTTAAATGCACCCCAGGGCCACTTTTGCTGAGATATCCCATCAGAGGAAGGATATTGCATGATCTTAAAGATAAATGGTACATCTCATCCATTGAGGAGGTGTAACAGTTTGTGGTTACCTTGATCAAGTGACAGGCATCACCATGTTTTGCCCTCTGTGGGCAAAGCTAACTAGGGAAGCTAACTACAGTTTTACATATAGTCTCTGATGGTGTTTCTAGGGATTTGGCCAATTTTTGATGCTTACATATGGAACCTCAACTTAGGTCAAGTGGGTATTAGCGGTCACAATTTCCTGGTGTTCAACTGAAAACCTTGAGTTTAGCTCGAGGTAACACCAAGCGGTCACTATGGTCCATCAGTGGCAAAGCAATGTTTCTCCAGAAAGGAAAGAGAATTCTCATCTCCAATGGCTGTATTAACTCTTTGCAAATCTCCTTGTAATTTAACTTTGAGTAGAGCCCTAGAAGACCATTACAGCCATCTTTTGATTGCCAACAAGACCCAACTCAGGAAGGTGGAAAACACCATGCACACAGTTTGACCAAAGTTACACCTCAAGGTACATCCAAACCACTCTGAATCACTCAAACCCTCTCTTAAACAATACGATTTTTGTAGTTAATGTGTGTTTGTTTATATTTAGGTGCGTCTGATTTATAGATGACATCCAATGCATTTCATTCACATGCCTGTCCAACTGTCTGATAATGGGAAAAAATCTGTTTCTGACATTTCTAACATCAACATGATTTACAAAAAACAGGCTGTTTATAGTGATGGCCACTTACTATCTGAAGTACCTGATTAATTATGACTAACTGCTGACCACACAGAATACATTCCCTCTAGGTTAGCATTCTGTTACCCCAATGAAATTGTCTGGTAATTCAAGAAAAAAACTGATTTCATAGATCAGTAAGAATTTGCACCAAAACTATAACTGTTATTGAAATACTGAACTAATTGGCCCTATGACTAAATGCTGAAAATGCGTTGGGTGTTCCCCTACTCCTATCACTCTGATGCCAAGATCCATCCCATAATGATACTGAATAAAGATTATATTTCTGAACAGATGCCATTCTATTGATTCTGGTAGAGTATCAACAAAGACGGACCGGACACTCAGGTGAAGGTACAGTGTGGTAGTCTTACACAAAAAAGGATCAAAAACTCAACTTATACAAAAAATGTGGGTCCCAGAATATTCCACTAGTATGGCCTTCCGCCAGGTGCCACACGGACCAGAGTGGCCCAATCACCTATTTGTATATATAGAAAACAACAAAGACAGACCAGGCACTCAGGTGATGGTGATAAGGGCTGAAGGGAAAAACAGCAAAGTACATGTGATACGTAACTTGCAAGCGAGAACTCCTATAGGATGGCTCCGCTTCATCCGTCAACACATAGATATACAAAGAAATTAAGGAGTATCACAGTGGAGATACATATAAAAACAACATAGGGCAGAACTGTATGTATGCTATATACACAACCCCTGCTAATAATTCATGCTCACAGGAAAAGGACTTCTTGCCTTGAGAAAGTTACTTTGATGTAACGAAACGCGACGGCATTTGATTTTAATCACTTGAATCCCGTCCAGCCATTCTGTTGTATACGGTGTCCTGTTCCAATTATGGTGTTGAGCCTCTCTGAAAGCCGACCTTACCAGGAGTCTCCAGCTACACAACAGGTCTTCGGGTGGGTCACAGTGGCTGAGTATATTGACGTGCCCATATTTTACATCATTCCTGTGAGCATGAATTATTAGCAGGGGTTATATATTTTACATACAGTTCTGATCTGCCCTATGTTGTTTTTATTTGTATCTCCACAGTGAGACTCCTTCATTTCTTTGTAACTCAGGTGAAGGCTCAGTATGGTGGTCTTTTATGATGGACACAACATCTCACGATGTTTCAGCCCCTATCTGGAGTTACTCAAGTCAGGCGAAATAGGGGTCGAAATGTTGTAGGATGGTGCGTCCATCACAAAAGACTACCATACTGGGCCTTCACCTGAGAGCTTGGTTCGTTTTGTTATTTTGTATATATGAATAGATGCTTGGGCCACCGTGGTCCATGTTGCACTTGGCTGAAGGCCATAATAGTTGACCATGTGCCCTGCCTCTATCCGGATAGAGATTATATTGATTCTGGGACCCAAATTTTTATAGAATTTTGGTTTACAATCCTTTTTTTATTTTATTTCATTTTTCATTTAATACAATCCAACCCACCGCCTGAAACATGATCAAACCATACAAAGAAAAGCGCAAACCGCTATTGAAATTGATTATTATCTCTTTTCCTTTTTTTTTCCTGAATAAATATCAACCTTCCAGGTCTTGATATTTACCAGACAGATTTCACGAGTCTCTGATAAATAATTCAGCTTTCTCCATCTGTGAAAATGTTGGATTTGGCCTCATTTCTCACATTAACCGAAAAGAATTGCCTGGCGTACTAAGACAATCGCCGCGACTGAAGTGCGCAAAGCTTATATTTATTACCGTTTTAACGAATGTTCATAAAGTGCATATTTATGAACAAACATATACATAAAAACTAGATTTATTATTAACATAACGCAACGTCCATAATCCGTGGAACATTTACATAAATATATGTATCCATTGTTCGCTTAACACATGCAGTCGTAGACGCCTCTTCTTCATTTTTTTTCCCTTTATCTTTTCAGTCTTTGCCAATGCATTCGGCACGTATGTATTTTTAACATGATACATGTTCATAAATTGCATATTTATTTAAATGCATGCATAATGCATATCTTAATATAATGCATGCAGGGTGGCTGCAAATCTAACATAACATATTCATAAAACACATACTTTAGTTAGCAACAGCATATGCATAAAACATATATATTATTCATAGTGCACACCTTAATAAAATCCCGTGTATTAAAAAAGAAAGATGGACGCATCTTATATTATTAACCAAACTCATATATTCTAGTGTAAGAAATAGAAGGTTATATATCAAGAGGGGGCATTAAAAATGCATCCTGGATAATAAAATTATCATGATGATATCTATATGCACACAGTGACAAAATGAGCTCGCCAATATCAATTTATAGTGGACTTAACGGCTCACCTTGTCCTTAGTTCTCAGATTCAGTGCTGGCGCAGAGTGGCTCTGGATGGTGTGGAACGGGGTCCAATGACACAGATGGCGCATACTTCTGGACAAGGATATATTTGCAGAATATTTAATGAGCTCATTAAGTGCTGGTTGCCGTATACAACTCGTAAAATGCGTTATCTACACAGTGTTTTTGTGTAATACTCAATATCCAGTCGCTACCCAAGACTTTGACACGTGTTATAAATTGTAGGGGCACCATGATGGTTAATGGACACCATGATGGTTAATGGGCACCATGCTGGTTCAGCCTTTTATCATCGTCGCTTGAGTTCAAGCTTGGAAATATCACCAACACCTTGAAGTCGCTCTCCCTTCTGCCGATACATGGTTGAGGTCTTTTAAACTCCCATAAGCTCATGTTGAAGGAGGTGCAGAATCACAAGGTCAATGTTGGGTCGATGTTAGATAAACAAGGTTGGTGAAAAAAGTCAAGTAAACAAGAATAAACTTATTGGAGTTCATGAGGGAACTGTAGCAAAGTGGCAGGATACCTTGTAAAATGCGTTGGGTCATCCTTTCACTGATGTTGCCTTGTAGACAAATTGTTAAAGAGAGCATTGAAGTGACATTAGACAAAAATCTGAGCTTGGGGGATGACCTGAAGAATTAATTATTAACCCCTCCTGAACCACAGTTCCACTTTATGACCAGAGTGTAAAAATGTACTTTAATGCTGTAATCTCGGTGATCTTCAGATTAGCCGGCCACTGCTGCATTAACCAGCATGGAACCGACCACGTGATGATCGGATCATGCTTGATAAAGTCAATCATCGAGCGCTAAAGCCACTTCTGGAAGGCTGTCCAGTGTCCAATAACACCTGTTTCAGGGCAAAGACAAGAAGTCCACTTTGAAGGGCTGCTGCAGCTGGGATAAGATGAAGGACAGACTCATAACTTGATGACCAGTTGTTTAACTTAATGGTCCTATTGGCAGGAGCATGGCTGTCAAACTCTGGCCTCTCAGATGTTTCTAAACTTGACAGCCTGAGCTACAGTGTCCCTTTAAGCTTTAAAAATACTATTGTCAATGCTCATAGGGGAGCAGAAGCAGATCAGCAGGAACCTCCCTGCCTCATATCCCTGCAATATGTTGGCTTTATAAGTCACCATCTATAACCGTCAATACCTGAATGTGGTTAAATTACACATATTAGCTGCCTCACACTGATTGGCTGATGTGTTCTACATCAATCGTATTTTTTTTGTAAAGTCATGATATCTCGCACACACAGTAATTGTATTTTGTATCGTGGCGTGGTGTACTGTATAATAATTTTAATACTATGCATCATGATAAAACTATTCCAAAAACATCTGTGTTGCCATGGTTACCCATCACTCCGTCACCCAAAATATCGTCTCGCCTGTAGTTACACTGATTAACCTATTCAGTATATTGTCTTGATCAAGTTCATGACTACTGCAGGAAATGATTAGTTTGTGTCAAACCTTCGACAACACTCTGTGGTCCAACCTTTGTCCTACAACTCTTGTCGGACCACATTTCCCAGAATTCTATGTCAGCTCTAATATAAAAGCTTAAACATCTTACATCATCAGCAATGAACGTGGACATAGAAGACTGCACCTTAAAATGTCCCAGCTTGGCTCTTTGCATCTTTCCAGAGAGGACCCTCACTAGGTTGACTGAGGCTCTCACCTGACCCATGATAATATTATTATCATCATCATCATATATATATATAGCGAGAACAGTTTCCGCTTTCCAATAACCAATGGGACCAAGACAAACATAGGAACAGAAACAAGAGGAGTAGAGGGTCCTGCTCGGATGAATTTACAGTCTAGTGGTGTTGTGGTGGAAGAAGACGAGGAGTTTTATTAGTCATCTGGATCACTAGCGCCAGTGTTACAGAAACGACAGGAACAAGGCATGAGCCTCAATCATGATGTGGGGGTTCACGAGAAGAGGGACAGGACGGCATCAGTGATGTGACACGCTAATCTGAAGAGATGGGTTTTATTGGATTTCTTAAAGGCCCGGAGATTAGGGGAGAGTGTGATCATCAGATCCTGAGCTAGAGACTTCCTAGAGGTCGTAAAACACTGCTTTTTGCTCGAAACGGCCATTGTGTCCCTACCAGGTATCATAATGTTAGGCTTGCTTATTGTGCAGATTGCTTAAGTTGAAAATTACCCATTACCCAGTTAAGCACCTGGCACTTACAATCATTAGAACGCGTAGCCCTCGCTTTACAATATCCCCCCAGGACGCTCCAATTGGTCAGATGCCCAAATTAATGTTATATGATTATGTTAAGTAAAGAAGGGTGGAGGGAAGGGAAAAATAGACAAAGACTGATCTGCATGCTCGGAATAACAATGAAGCCAACAGCCCTATGGAAGAATAGACTAGGCTTGTAAAGATAATTAGATACTGTATATATACCTGAAAAAATACACTTTTAGCAAACAAAGAGAGACCAAGCCACTTGTAGAAGAGATTATTTTGATACTGACTGCATTTCGGGATTCTATTCCGAGAAGAAAACGTTTTCATTTCTAAAACAATAACAAAGTATATAAACATGACGGGTGCAGTATCGACTGTTTTAAACACTAGAGTCTAAAGTCATTAATACGCACAATTCCTGACTTTGAGCCATGGATGAGGAGGAACATCGAAGAATTGGCTGGTCCCTAGACATAAAACTCTCTAAGTTCATGCTTAGAGACCAGTATTGAGAATTGGAGAGTCAACCGTGAGTGTCCGTGGAGGAGAATAGTCACCGGTGTTTGTGCCCTGTATCTACGTGCAAGTGGAATACTTATGGCGATGAGAGTGCAAGCAGGGAGTCTTTAGCAGATCCGATTCGTGTGTGTTCAATAGTTGATGCATGCTGGAAGAAACTGCTGATCAGGACTGAATTGTGGATGTGGAATGGATGAAGATGTAGGTGGTAGCTGGTGATTTAGGTGGAGATGTAAGATCACTGGCGGTGAGGTTTTAGAACATAATCATCATGCGATGGAATATGGTGGCGCAATATAAATGAATAATAATAAACATAGCACCCGGCGAACGTATAGTAAATGAGACCGCAGTTTGAGAGTCCATAGCGGATGTGTAGCGGGTAAAAGTGCTGGTAGAGAGTGGATATTATATGCGTAACCGCTTAGAGTGCAGATGGATGGAGAGTCAATAGTGGGTGTGTAGTGGATGCGAGTGGGCATAGAGAGCCAACTGGGAATGTGTAGTGGGTGCAAGTGCGGGAAGAGAGCCAATAGTGGATGTGTAATGGGTGTGAGTGTATGTAGAGAGCCATTAGTGGGTGTGTAGTGGGTGAGAGTGCAGGTAGAGAGACAATTGAAGGTGTGATGTGAATGAGAGTGCAGGTAGAGAGCCTCTAGTGGGTGTGTAGTGGGTGAGAGTGCAGGTAGAGAGCCTCTAGTGGGTGTGTAGTGGGTGTGAGTGTATGTAGAGAGCCATTAGTGGGTGTGTAGTGGGTGAGAGTGCAGGTAGACAATTGAAGGTGTGATGTGAATGAGAGTTTAGATAGAAAGTCAATAGTGGAGGAGTAGTGACTGACAGTGCAGGTACAGAGAGTCAATAGTGGGTGAAAGTGCAGACAGAGAGAGACAATAGTGGGTGTGTAGTGGGTGAGAGTGCAGGTAGAGCAACTAGAGTGACAATTGGGGATGTGTAGTGGGTGACAACGCAGCTAGAGTGCCAGTAGTGGAAATCTAGTGGGTGAGAGTGCAGGTAGTCGGCCAATAGTGGTTGTGTAGTGGTAAGAGTGCAGTTAGAGAGTCAATAGAGGGTGTGTAGTAATGAGAGTGCAGGTAGAAAGCAAATAGTTGGTGGGTAGTGAGTAGAGAGCCAATAGTGAATGAGTAGAATGTGAGAGTGCAGATAAGGAGTCAATATTAGAAGTGTAATTGGTAAGAGTGCAGGTAGAGAGTCAATAGTGGATGTGTAATTGGTAAGGGTGCAAGTAGAGAGTCAATATGGATGTGTAATTGGTAAGGGTGCAGGTAGAGAGTCAGTAGTGGATGTGTAGGGGTTGCCAGTAAAGATCGAGAGCCAAGAGTGATAGTGTAGTGGGTGAGAGTGAAAATAGAGAGTCGTTAGTAGATGTTTAGTTGGCAAGAGTGTGAATATGGAGTCAACACTGAGTGTACGGTCGGTGAAAGTGAAGCCAGAGAGTCAGTGTTGGGTATGTAATGGATGGAATTGCAGAGACAGGAAATAATATTAATAGTATAGTATAAATAGATATGTGTTGGTGGATGGGAGATACTTAATGCCATATGTGGTCCATGGCCACCAAGTTGGCCGCCTCCAGTAAAATAAAAATCCTATATCCCATACATTTAAGATACTGGGGATATTTGCAGAGCTTTAGTTTAGGTTTAGCGAATTGGTGCTATTGGATACCTGCCTTAACCCTAAATCCTGGACTCCCAGCGGGTACCACAGAGTTAATCCCACATATGGAATAATGGAAAGCTAATAATGCACTCTGTGCTAAAGGCTTATTCATTCCAGAAGCAATACTTCTTTATTTTTTCATGTTTCACCCAAAGCAGCCTGCGCTTTGATACTTCCGCTGCATTAAATTGATTAAACGCTGTTAAATTCGATTCTTCGCACCAGAATCGTCTCAATAACCTCTATTCTGTTTGTTTGCCTCTGTTATTGTTATTATTCTTTAGGTAATGTGTATGCCAAAGGGAGTATTGGTTCTTTATTACTATTTATTTTATAGATTTTCCATAAATGGTATGGAAAGTGGAACAACCGGACGGCACGCTTGGTCAATGGAGAAGACCAAGTCATAAGAAAGTTGACCGGCTGATGGTCATTGACGTCTAAAGCCACTCATCACACAATCTCACGGTGCTGAATCGAAGCCTTGATCTCGTAAAAGCTTATATTGCCTTTGTTTTATAATAAATGTATTTTATGAGATTAAAAACAAGGGAAACAAATCAGCTTTGCAGGTGTTTTTGACCAGACGAGTCATTGCGATAGACGCTTTGAAATACGAACGTCTTTAATAGAACAGCTCGTGGACTTTTTGATAGATTTGTCATTTTTTCTGTATTGATTTTTTTTCCTACTGACTTTTGGAATGGAAATTACTTAAGTTTTATTCTTGCTCAGACTCCGTGTTATCCCTGGGCTTCCATTCGTTTCTCTTTTGTTTTTGTTGACTCTTTCTCGAAGCTCGTGGACATTACATATCGATATTTCACATTAGGTGCATACTCTAAATTAACATTAGAATAATTTATAACAAGAGCAGGAGATACAACACAACACTGCCCACTTATCTTGATACCCAATGTGGTGCTAGAGATGGGGGCTGTCATGGGACCCGGTGGACCAAACCCGGTAGTAATCCACAGGGAACATAAGGAATCCATGTACTCCATTAGTGGTGAAGAACAACCAGTTTTATTAGGTGAACACAGATGGCAACGTTTCGGCCAGAACTGGCTTTTGTCAAACCTGGCTTCCCAAAGGCCAATTCTGGCCGAGACATTGCCACCAGTGTTCACCTAATAAAGCTGCTTGTTCTTCATCACTAATGGAGTACATGGGTTCCTGAAGTATGTATATATGCTAGTGGTAAGAGCAGTGTAATGCAAGAGGATGACTGACCACTAGGGATGTGCGTTTCGGGTTTCGGAATTTCGGAATTTTCACGAAATTTCCCGATTCGTGTTTTCGGATGCGGCCGAATTTCCGAAAAATTTTAGATCGGAAAAGTTCAGATCCGAAATGTTTTCCGAGCCGAAACGAAATATTTTCGGATTTTTCGAATGGGCTTGAAATGTGGCAAACGAGGAGAACAGATTTTCCGAAAAACGAAAATTTTCCGAAAAACGAAAATTTTCCGAAAAACGAAAATTTTGTAAAAACGAACATTTTCTGAAAAACGAAAATTTTTCGAAAAAACGAAAAGTTGATACAAAAAACGGGCAAAATGACACGAAAAATACGAAAAAAGGTCGATATGCCGAAAAATTTGCAATTCCGAAAAACGAAAATTTTCCGAAAAACGAAAATTTTGTAAAAACGAAAATTTTGTAAAAACGAAAATTTTCTGAAAAACGACGAAAAAACGAAAAGTCGATACAAAAACCGAGCACAGTGACACGAAAATACGAAAAATGGTCGAAATTCCGAAAAAAAAATGTACCCGAAAAACAGGTCGAACCGAATCGAATCGAAACCGAAATCGGTCGAAACGAGCCGAATCGAAAAGTTTAAAAATCCGAAAAATCGAACCGAATCGAACCGAAAAAAAAATCGGTGCACAAGCCTACTGACCACCATCTACATGGTCTCCACGTAGCAGTATGGTTGTATAAGAGCTGTATATTGAGTGAGAGGGCAAGATAGGAATGGGAGTTCGAATGAGAATGTGGCCAATCCAACGGTATGAGAATGAGCTTTATGAGATGAACCAAGCCAGCAGGGGAGGCAAGTAAAATAATATGGTTATATAAAATGTTTTGGTATAAAGGGAAGGTATTTAGGGTATCTTGAAGGACTAGAGGCATTGGAAAGGTTGGTTGGGGAAGGTAGGCCATTTTGCAAGAAGACTAGGAAACTTACAAAGAGTCAGGGGGATGCAGACTTGGCAATATTTGGCTAATTTGTCCAAGTTATGATTGGACTACTGGATAAGAGACAGGTAAAATATGTCATAACCTTAAATTTAACCTTGAATGGTCTTGTTAAGACTGCCGGAGCATGATGTGAGGATGGATCATCGGGCAATGAAGGTCATCCTGGCATCAGAACTCGTCATGGACTATAATAGGGCAATCACAAGAAGGATTGGGCTGCCATGTATGCTCATTTGTCAAAGTGTACCTTAATGAGAGGGCTACACACATTCTACTTCACTGTGTGAGTCAAGGCACATCGGAACGAAAGGGCAACACTCATCCTGCTTCACTTGACCTTGGGTTGTGTTTCACGTTGGGTCTGTTTAACCTCATTACTGAGCGTTCTTAATGAAATTGCGCTGGTCGCTGTGTGGGTAATGGTGACGTGACATGTGGTTAGCACCTTATTGATTTAACAACATGAAATCATCTCAGAGAAAACGTAGAATCTTCCACCGCTTTAAGAGTCTTGGACAGATCGGCTTCTTTGTAATCAAAATCGAAATACCACTGACATTACTTTTAATATTTCATGTTGCGCTCATTCGCATACTTAACGTTTAACGGGGACATTTACATTCTACGATATATCAGACAGGATTGCAGGCAATGTGATGGAAAAGACGGAAATGTTACGGCACGCACATGCATTCACATACATATTCAGACGTATGAACACAGACACATACACACATGTACAAACAATTCCACGTTCACACACAAGGCCCTAGATAAGCTCAAAAACACACAAATACATACACAAGTGATTCCATGCACACACATGACCCCATACATGCACGTCCACTCAACGGCATGCATGCACACACACAAACAGGAACACATGTATACAGATAAATACTCCCATGAAAACATGCATATTTTTACAGATATGGACTCACATACCTGCACGTACACATTGTGTGGGGGTAGGCGATCTCTGGTTCGTGCACTTTGCTATTAACGTTCACAGTTGCGGCTTGTGCGGATAGTTTATGGATCACAGCATACAAGTAATTATCGCACGGGCTGTTTTCCTAGGCTTAATCTAACCTTTTATTGTCCTGTAGCACAAGGGCTTTTTAAGGCTAAACTGTGGGCACTAAATCATGGCGGCCCAGTGGACTCCGCAGCAGGGGCCGTGCGCTTTAATTGGATGGGTGGGTGCACAGCGGTGCGTTATTGATAAAGGGGCGAGATGGAGGGCCAGCGACCACACATTACCACTTAGATTTATGCAGAGGGAATGAGACTCTTCGATGGTTTTTTCCCCCTTTTTCCCATTTCCTAGAGAAGTCGTTTGATAGATCAAGAGCATAATCTCCAGTGAAATCGATGCACATGATCTGGAATCTACTCCGGCAGCAAAACAGGCCGCCGCGAAATAGATTCTCTTTTAAAAACACAATTGCCATTGACAGTAATGACAAATCACAGCTAAATAAACACAGTGTGCGATTTACTGCCCGGGCACATCATTACCAGCATACATTATCTCAACGTGGGTGTTGCTTTCACGTGCCTGGCCGTGTGTGGACTTCATGTGCTGCCTGTCATATTCTATTATTATTAGTAAGGGTTGTACAACGTAATCGAAATTTGGTCTCATGTTTATGGTTTTGCCTTGCTTTGAGAGGCACTGACCCATTGGCCATATCTCCTTATGCCTCAACATACATCGATCTCACAGCCAACTTCCACCATGGTCCAGTGGCCATTGCCTATTGCTCAAACACCCAGTTGCCTTCCGGCCAGACCATACTGCTGCTACAGCAGCTACTATTCTCATGGCTTACTCTTATCATGCTACGGTAGACATTGTTCCCATTGGCCATGCTCCAATAGCCATTGGCCTCATGGCCCACTCTTAATATGGTCTGAAACGACAGGTCTTCATAAGCATCCCATCTTATGGATAAGATCCCTAGAGTAAAGTTGATGGCCACTGTGGATGGTGGGTCTTTTCATCCAATCATCAATGGAATGGTCAGCTTTCCTTGCGATTAGCAAAGACCGGGTTCTGCACACTTGCGATTGCTTCTCATTCCAGAGCTCAGCCAGACGTTTTTGGAGCTAGACAAAAAAGAAAAGGCTGAATAAGTATCTGGAAGGAACAGGATCCTGTTACTTTGTCTGCCTCTACGTCCACTTTGACAGTCATCCCACGTAAATCAAGGATTATGCCTTAACGCCATTTTCCCCAGTCCCAGCCAAGGCACAGGTTCGGAGAATTGCCTCTAACGAAGGTGTTCGGGAGACATTTGTGTTTCTAATGAAACATTACTGTGCAAGAGAGACACAAAATCAATAGCAGCCAATTCAAGATCGGCCAAAAATTGCAGTGTAATTCATGGAGCCCGGCGCTCGTTTTTACAGCTGAATTGGATGCTTCTTAATGAATAAAATGCTTTGTGAAGCACACGTTGGGGGTGCTCGGGTAGGAACGTAATAAACACCCCACCACAACACTTTTGGATGGCTATGGGACGGTTAATATTTACATTTTTTATATAGAAAACAAAAAAATGACTTCATCGGTCCCAAAAGAGATCCTGTCGATAAAATGACAAAGCCCCATAAAAAATTAAATAACTTCTATTTCATCTACCATAAAGACCGGCGTTTAGATAAACACATTCCATAGCGTTATGAAAACTTTATTATCCAAGTATAACCTTGTCTAAAGATAGGAATCTGAAATAGCATTTTTTTAATATAAGACAATTTTATATGGCAATGGCTGATTTCTTTATCATTATTATTTCATTTATAAAGTGTCACTCACGACACGTCAGCTCTGCCGCACAACAGAAATATGTGAAATGCCTGCGAGTGGTGTCAGAACAAGAAAAACACTCAACCAGCTCCACAGCTGGGACCCACGAGCTTGACACGCATGAGTTAGAAGTAGATGTGGGTGGGGGAAGCAGGGCTGAAATCAGGGGGTAACAGTCCATGACGTGCTCAGGGGCCCGGTGATTCCAGGGGGCCCTGACTTGCCAAACCTGGTGTAGCTTGTCGAAGTACTAGAGATGTAAGGGGTCTCTCCATGCCAAACAGGACCGACCCACCAAGACACCAACAAATTTTACTGAGGGAGTGATAGGTCTGGTCTGCACAAGGTAGAGGTGCACAGTGAACACTTTCCCACCAGGGAACACTTTCTATCTACTAGCTGGTCCACCAGGGATTTAACCCACTACCTGTAAATTAAGGTTAGCAGAAGAGGAGGCATAATGTTTTGGTTTGAATTAGCTTACAGAAGGGAGCAGCTGTGGGAAGAGGAGCCTGACCAGTCATTCAGTAAGGGGGCCCCAAGATGGCAGCCTTGGGTGGAAGGTACATACATAGTTCAGCCATGCTTGGACACCCAGCTTTGAGGACATTGGTCTATTCACTAAGCGTAGTGACGTAATGGCTAAAAACGTAATGGGTCCAAAAATAAGAAAAGTAGCAAGGCACTCGGAAGCCCACATTGTTATATGCAGTACTGCTCCAGTAGCAGATGCTCATTAGATCCCAAAAGGCCAGCTCTAATATCCAGACATAAAGCAAAGAAAAATATCCTGGCACTCCATTCACGGCATTAATCCAACAGCTTTATCGCATGAATAGAGTACCAACGTTTCGACCATTAAGGTGGCTGTTACAAAACTCACGTCAATGGCCAATCATTGCCATCATGTTCATCACCATGACTGGTGTGCTAAGATCTTTTTCTTTGCTGCATTTCTAAAACCAAATTTTGGTCATTTGAGGCTAGGGTCAGACGAACGCATTTTTCGCATCGTCCGTTAAAAAGTGCGTCCGAACGCATTAATGTACTTTTTCACGGAATGAGCGAAAACGGTCATACGATGCGCAATTTCGCCCGTGATTTCATACGGACCCAAACCAGGAAACTTTGGGTGTCTGGACGTTATGTTGGCCGGACATGAGCAGCGTCTGAGGTCTCCTCATCATGCACACACGCCGCTATGCGGACGCAGCGCACTCTGTACGTCAGTACTAGTGGTTCGACGTTCTTGAGAAAATGTGTTTCGTTTGCGGCTTGCGTTGCGCGGTCGAACCTTTTGTGCGGCCGTACTTCATGTGTGGGCCTGCGTTGGACGCATAAAGTGTGGATAAACGCTCATTTGTACTGCGTTCGTCTGACCCCAGCCTTAAAGATATATTACGGCCAAAATAATATATCTATAAATTGATCCAAATGTGGTCACCAATTTTGGCCATGTCATGCGAACAAGAAGACATGGTGCCCAAAGAATGAGGTGGTCGCCATAGAAGTTGATACCAGCCAGATAATTATCCATGTGAAAGAAATGGCACAGTGCGGCCACAGTTGAATAACGGAGAGTTGGAAATGACTGAATGGATAGGAGAGGTATAGATATATTATAGGTTCACTATATATAATTTATAAAATATGATATATAAGTCCAATACAGTAATATATAAGTATGTACCATTATTTTTGTCATTTTCACTGGTTTGGGGGAAACCACTAAATTTCTGGCTGGCATTGGTTGGTTGGTGGTGGCACAAGTTCGGGCGCCTGTTCATTTTTCTGTATAGTAATATATAAGTCTTTCATAGCCCAGCCAAATGGGCAATAGTTGTAGACGTCTCACGAGTCCCTGAAAACTCTCAATGTGTTCTAGATTAAACACATCCTCGTTGAGGAAGTAGAACCCAAAAATATGCATCACAAATACCCTGGGTATGAAGAAGTGACAACATATAAAGTAAGAAGGTGTAGAATAGGGTTGTCAAACTCCCACCTCCTAGATGATGCTTGTGACGTAAGTCACTTTGGATTTGGGTGCATGGACCTGGAGACATATTTGCAGGGTGCAGGCCTCATAATCCATGTTATTTTGTTGCCCTCTTTTGTGTGCATATAATCTGAGTTATAAATGAATAATGTTATTGTCTATTGTTATGGTCCATATGTATCTGTTAATCTGCTGTATATATGAAGAGTTTGTAATGTTCTTTGTCAGACAAACACTGTACTATCTGATTACTGTTACAATGGTTTATGTAATTACCGTGTGTTCGCTGATTAAAATTTACATACATTGACACTCTGTTATCTAATGCATTCAGACAGTCTGATGCGCAGCCTGTGATTACACGACACCATATTGATTCATGTCTGGACATGTCTGGTTCACTTGAGGGGGGGCATGGCGTATTTCTCCATTGTCTCTAGCCCCTCCTGGAACTGTATATATATTCAATAAAGGTGTTCATTCTGTCTCTTCCACTCTGACTCAAATCGACAGCCTCGTCTTATTTCAGGGGGATGCCAGCAGGCTCTCTATGTGTCCCAGTCTTTGAGCTTTATCTGAGGACTGGAGAACGGCACAGAGTCTGGCTGAGGGAAACATAGCGGCATTGGCAGATGTTACCCCATTGGGGTACTGAGATCTGTCACAATGATGAACTACAACTCCCATAATTTTCTTGCCAGCTGTTCTCAATGTTCTGGGAAATGTAGGCCATTAACATCTGACGGGCCATAATTTGAGAGCCCTGTTGTAGAAGGTCCTGAAAGTATTTTTGATTTTATAAGATACCCTAGGGTAAAACAAGATGAGATGCTGATAGCTCCTTAAATAGTTTTACTTTGAGTCCAAATAATTGGGAATGTAAGATAGGATATAAACAAAGGGAGAGCCCGTGTTCAATGTTGAGTACCAAGAGAGGGTTGGGTCATTTTCCGTGTGAAGGAACCCATCCATCTTGGCACTTTCCAAGTGAAGAGGACCTTACGATAAGCGTTGATTTCACGTGTCGTTGATGACTCTCAGAGAAGACTGTAAAAAAAATGCTGCCGTTATTATTATTTCAAGAACATTCTCCTAAGGACAATATAGCGGTAATAAGCTGAGCTGGGGAGAAGAGAAGAGAGAATTTGCATTACTTCTGCCCTAAGGCACCCAATCTTTGGCTCTACTCACCACCTGTACTTTTAACGAGTCCTGAAGCAAAAACTCAAGGTGGATCAGAACAAATAATTACATTCTACAGCTGTAGGATTATGAAAATCCACAGAATACGAGAGATTTACATAAAATTGATTTACAATTTCACTTTCAGATGATGCGGTTGCTTACGGAAAAATCCCCCCAACCCTAAGGGGGCCCCTGTCCGCGCAGCTTAAACCCGACTCGAGAGGCACCGGCAGTTAATTTAAATGTAAAGACAGTTGCTGCTACAACACTTATTAATAACACTGAATATTAAGATTACAAGTGCGGAACTAAATCCCGTAAAGCCTTCTTGAGTAAAGAGGAGGCCAACCAATGGAGATGACCTTTGGCCTATCCCACTGATTAGTCCGTAAAAAGAAGTTTATTAGAACATGGAGAATGGGCAAGAGCACGATTGGCCTGTCCCACCTGTGGACACAAGGTTTTAACTCGATGGTGCCATAACAGAAAAGACGTTACCAGACATTACCAGCATAGCACGTTCTGCGATTTTCTAGCCTCCCTTCCCATTGGCTGGTTGTGATCATCATAGGCAGTCCACCCGGCATCTACAAAAGATCTGACAGTCCCCCTGCAGCAATGATGGCGATTGGCCGCTGGGGAAGGGAGGTGGGTCAAAGTAGGACCAGAAAGTCAAGAGGTATGCAATGCGTTCATGCAATGGTTAAGCCCGACTGCCGCCATGATGGCATAGGACACCATGTGGCACTATGAGTTTGTTCTCCCACCAGGGTCATTCGTTTAACATTTCGTCCATCTTCCTTCCCCTTTTTAAACACTTTCTTGATCCGTTGCTTATTTTTCCATATACATATAAACGGGTAGTGACACTTTGTCACATCAAAATACTCGAAACCAGCAGGCGTAAATATTTAATTGCGACACGCGGCTTCAGATTGGGATGAGACGCGCCATGACAGGCCACTCGCGAGCCTTGCTATAAGTCTAGAAAACACGCTGGTTTTCAGTTACAGCACATTTTGGCGTCTAATAAATAAGTAAACGCTAACATTGCACCTCACTGTGTGGCGCAGCCTGGACAATCTGCATGTCTGGTAGGATATTTACGTTTACGTTGAAGAGCCGTGTCTGCCAAAAGCCAGGGTTAACCCCCCCGTCTTTCTCTACCCCCCCCATCAGCCTGCGCGGGATTGATTAAAACAGACCTATTTCATAATCTTCTGTGCTCTGCAACAGCGCAGGGTTAATTGCAGGAGAGAGATGGTTCTATGAGACGCGTCCCTCTGCTGCCTTATCCCTGCATGTGCCGCGTCCATGTCATTTGTACAAATCAACAGCTAAACAAATATAAATAAATATAACCCCTGTTTACTTGTATGTCTTCCGAGACGCGGGCCAACACGTGGCTCGGCCTTTGATAAGTGGGAAAGATAAATAAAGTGGCTTAGGGGATGTTCATTGATGCTCACCAAAATAAATAACAAAATAAAATAATAAGAAGAAGCATAAGAAATAAAAGACAAGTAAAAAAACAACAATTAAAAATATATTTATTATAATAAATTCTTAAACGTTTTCCGATTCAACCATCCAAGATAATATCAACAAAAAATAATAATAATAATAATAATAATGAGGATAATAAAAACTCCCAACTCATCAAATTAATGAAGTGGTTTAGGTGAGGCTTATCAATGTTTACTAAAAAAAATAAAAACAAATGACAAATACTAAATATTAAATAAATGACAAAATCTACTATCTAATTTTATAATGATGATGATAAATTCTTAAAGATTTTTGGATTCAAGCCCCCAAAATAATATCAATAATATAATATAATAATAACCAAAATCCGAACTCAAAATAAAAAAGAGGTTTAGGTGATGCTTATTGATGTTTACCAAAAAAATAATAATAAAAAATAAATTACGTTTAATAAATAAATGACCAAATATACCAAATAATCTTATAATGATAATAATAAATTCTTAAACATTTTTGGATTCAGCCCCCCAAAATAATATCAATAATATAGTATAATATAATAATAATCAAACGCCCATCTCCTCAAAATAATGAAGTGGTTTAGGTGATGCTTATTGATGTTTACCAAAAAAATTCATAATAAAAAATAATTGACAAATAATAAATAAAAGGCCAAATATACCATATAATCTTATAATGGTGATAATAATTTCTTAAACATTTTCTGATTCAGCCCCCCACAATAATATAATTTAATAATAATAATAATAATAATAAAACTCCCAGCTCATCAAAACAGTAAAGTGTTTTAGGTGATGCTTCTTGATGAGTAAAAAAAATTATAATAATAAAAAATAAATGACAAATAATAATTCAAAAATTTCAAAATTTAGCATCTAATCCTATAATGACAATAATATAACCTATCTTTCTATGGGGACGGACTCTATAGCCAAAATCCAACGCCTTTGTCAACTGGGTTTCGCCCATTTTTGGCTCGGAAGATTCAAATTTGGGCTTACCAGTGTTTTGACTCCCGAGTAAAAAAAATAAATGGCTCAAATATGGTCTCTCGTGGGTGTATCTTTTAATGGAAATATCAACTTTAGCGATTCAATTCGAGTTTATTAGTATGCCAATTTCCTAAAAAATTACCGTGCTGAAAGGTGCTGATAAATGGATTTTCAGGCAGAAAAATAGAGGGAATTAGACTGAAATCTTTTCTTACACATTGGATTTGTCTAATAGTCATGCTTAAAAGCACAAATCCGAATGATGCAGGCCAAAAATCAACTTTTTCAGGCGTTTTACTGGCTTGCTTTTTTTCAGAACAGCATCGTTTTTCACATTTTGTCTCTGGACGAGTTTTTCATCTGAATCGGTCGTTATTTCGAAAAGTTTGTCGGCTGAAAACAGACAATTTTTTAAAAAAAGAAACATCCGATAGAATTAAATTGAGCCCTGTGTGTGTTTGGTTCAAAGTGTTGACTGAAAAAATAAATATGTATAAGATAATAAAAACATTCTAAAAAGCTCACCGCCCATAGCCACCAATCAGTGCTAAAATGTGCAGGCGTACCGTGAATGTCAAAACCCAAAGGAATTACATATTTTAGCCTACCTGAGATGAGCTGGAAAATATTCCCATCGAGATCACTACTCCAGCGATAGAATAATAATAATAATAATAAAAATAAAAAATATTATCATATTATTATAATCATATAATAATAATAATAATAATAGTAATAATAATTAAATTATATTAATAATATGATTATAATAATTATGATAATATGATAAAATATAATACTATTACAGTATACTTTAAATGCAAAAGTATTATAATCACTCTCATTGTTATTATAGGACATGGAATGCAAACAGTAAATAATGCAAATTTACTTTAGTGCAAATATAAGCAGGCTATATGCTGCTTATAGGCGTTACGCGCGGGCTGAGCATTCAAGGGGGGTGTAGTTGCAAACAGCCCAGGCTGTTACTCTGCCTGGACCTGCGCAGGCAGATATTTACGGCTTCACTTGTGCCGCAGGTTTTGCAATGAGTACAGTAACTGCTCAATATCTCCTTATTGAATCTTTAGGGCCCTTTGTTGTAATAAGCCCTTGGGGACCATAACCCGCCGTGCCATTTGACCCGCTGCACTTTTACTGCTCTGCTTCCCACTTGGTTTCTATTGTTTAGTGCAGTTTTATTTCTACATAACAGCAATAATAATAATAATAAATAATGCAAATAAGGAGCATAAGAGGATAATACAATTAAATGCACTGAATAGATGTTTTTAATATTTTTTAGGCAAAATACTGAGATGGCATTAATTGCTCAGTAGGAAAAACATTAAAAAAATAAAACAAAACAAAAATGTGTTCAGGGTACTCTTAATGCATTGTTTGCAACTGTTACTGTAACAGAATAATATTACACACTGCTGTAAATTCAACTTCTGAAAATCACTGGGATGCACAGCAGAGATACAGAGTAAATGGTATGTGTCTATTACTAATCCTTTCTAGAGAAAGAATTTCTAAGGAATGCAAAAAAACATGAGACATTCCTAACCCAGGGCCAGATTCTGACCCAAATCCTTCTATGTGAGCCGTTATTCATTTGCGGATTGCTATTAGTCACTCTCTTCCAACTAAGCATCTCGAGTCGTTATATTTTCGTGCCACTAGTCAACTGGTGGATGCACCTTGCACAGTAGGCAGTATCGGCTCCTGGGGTCCATATGTCTCCAGGAAGTTGAGTGAGACCCTGCACGAGCTCTGCACAAGCATGCATGAGAGAGGTTTACAGGGACGGCGTAAGGACATTGTGATCTATTTGTTTCTGTGTTCTGTTGCGCGTGGGCACCATGGGACTGGAGGTGAGCTTACCATGTTTCTATGTGATGACATTTCAGTGTTAAGTGACATCGCAAAACCAATCTCACTTCACCTCTGGCTCTTTGCAGAATACCGAGGCAAGACGAGAACAATGAGCTATAATAAAATAGCTAGTTCTCCTTGTAGTTGCAAATTAATGGCTCCTATACAAGCATAGGAGCCTTTAAAATACAGTAAAGAGCCACAAGTAAAGATTGCATCTCATTGTGATAGTAGCTCGCGGAGCTAAGCTGATAGCTGAAGTTGTTATGTATAACGGCTTGCGTTACTAGCTAAACAGCATGATCGAAAACGGACCTAGATCTAGATCTTGAAACGGGTAAAAAGCCGATCAAGCATTGGTCAGGAGACTTCACCTTCTCTCTTGCAACAATATAGAAAATGGATCCCCTGTAACACTATAAAAATGGAAACCCAACAACGAAGGCTTATATTGAAGTCTCTGGAAAAGTTAATTTTCCATTTTAATATGTATCAATTAATTTATGCTTCTTTTGACCTATATTATCTCAACAGTGCCTCCAATGTGAAAAAAGGCATCAGTATGAATATACTTGAGGGGAAATAAAACTGCATATTTGTGTAGTTGTAAAAACAAATAGTAGTAGGATTTCAGGATTAAAGCAGCAGCACGCATGCATTTTAAAATCAACCTCATCCATGGAAAAAGGAGAATTTACTCATGGTGTGCCTAGTGATGTCCACATTGGAGCCAAGCCCATATTAAAGGACTGGCTGAGATTTATGAGAATAGATGTAAGGTGTAAATGTCGCTAAGGTAACAAATTCCTTTTTTCTTTGCCACTTTTCACTGACTCAAAAAAATTAAAAAGGATCAGAGTTTAGATTAGGAAGATGTTTGGATATAAAAATACCGAACGTCAATCTGATAGCGAAGCTGTCTGCAAAAATAATACCCGTATGACACCTATTCTGAGATTGATATTAATGCCTTGGCGCTTGGCATATTTGCGTTCAGAGACAAATGTATAAATATAGATTAATGATAAAATAGAGAAGTAAATATGTTGATGATAAGATTGCTGATAGAAATATATGAGCTACACGGAGTGATCTGATATTCTTTGATGAATAAAGAGAAGATAGGGAGGGCAATGTGAGAATGTATAAAGTGGTAACATATGGTGGATACACACTGACTGATAGAGGCTTAAGACAGGAATACAGATGTAATGCTACCCCGTACAAATTGATTTTCCTTGAGATTTCCCATCTTATTACTGGTACATCATACTATTTTATTTGAGACAAACTAATAAAAGATTTGTGCGCCATGCTTCATGTGTGACAGTCAATTTAAAAAAAAATTACATCCAAAACATCAATCAAAATAAAAATGTGTATGTTATGAAGCATGTTACTGGTTATTAAAATGAAGTTTACTTTCATTTTTTTTTTTTTAGATTTTTTCAATCAATAATGTATAAAACATGTCTTGTGGCTTTCCCCGTAAAACATGACGAAAATGATCTGGTTGAACAAAAAATTAACCGCATACCGTGTCTAGAAAACCGCAATGTCGGTCATTGATGAAGCAACATTGTATCAGTCAGAGCAGACGGAGACTGAAAGAGGTTTTATTAACTTTTTTGAAGACACACGATAAAGTCACTGCTTATAAATTCTCTATTTTTGCCAAAAATATAATCTCATATAATTGTCTTAATTTGCCAGGATTTATAAGAGTTTCTGCAGTCCACCATGGAGTTTTTGAATTAAATTTTTGTACAATTTGATAGGTAAAATATCGCCCTTTACAAATTCCATGGTGCCAAGTGCAAAGTTCCAAGGTCGTCAACTGCTTTAACTGTTTGATGCATCCAATAAAGGACTCAGCAAAAGGTTCAACAAAATATGAAAGAATGTAACTGCTGCCAGGTCTTTTATTAAATGTATTAAAAAGTTGTAGCACAATGTGCTGTTGAACAGTTTATTCTAGTTATACAGAAGTTTTACCTGCATGGCAGCACATTAAGCAAGGGTTACTTGTTCCTTCATGTTGAATCACTTAAAGGGTTATCCACTCACCACCAATGTTCATTGCTGTTGCAACTACCTCAACTTCGGCTGTCCAGAGAATGCAATCTAATATTACGTATTACTAATGTTTATGCTTTTATTTACCTTTGTAATTTAACAAAAAAGGAAAAAAATTCAAAAAACAATAAAATTTGAAAAATACTAATTAAAATAAATAATAATAAATACAATAAAGAAATAAAAATATAAAATAAAATAAATAATAATAAATACAATAAAGAAATAAAAATATAAAATAAATAATAATAAATACAATAAAGAAATAAAAATATAAAATAAAAGAAATAATAATAAATAAAATAAAGAAATAAAAATGTATAATAAAATAATAATAATTAAAAAACCATTCAACTTAAACTCAGTGTTAGTGCAACATCTATATAAAGGGATGCAAGAAGCCAATATTTTACTCGTTTACAAATTTACAATCATTGTTTGTAACACCACTGAATATACTTCCATGATCTTAATTTATGATCTCCAATTACAGAGGTAAGAATAACACTAGACAACTTCATCTGAAACACCGGTGGGATCTACGCTAACAGAATTTTGACAGAAACTATGGTGGAAACATCCATAGAAAAGCATAACTGAGAACTACCCTAGATTCAGTAACTTGAACAGACACTGTGGTAGAAAGTAAGGATCGACTGATTATTATTAGGGCCAATAAAAAGAATTTCATGAATAGTCGTATTGGTCTTAAATGTACCAATACGGGTGGCTGAGTCTTTAAAAAAAAGCACTCCAATTCGGCTGCAGCAGAATGGGAGCAGACAATTTCAGCCGTGGGCGGATTGGAGAGTCTTACTTAGAGACGCGTCTACCAATATCGATGATATCGGTACATTTAAGACCAATAACGATTCTTCATTGTTTATATCGGCCGATTATTGGGCGATCCCTAGTAGAAAGAATGGTGAAAAGTATTGCAAACCATGGTGGCACTTTCCTAAACACTGAACTACCTGTAGTTTTACGAACTTTATCCTCCGCACATCCCTGAGGGTCGCCAAAGTAAAACCACCATTGTTTCCACGAACATATGGCGTTAGTGAATAACCCGTTATTGAAACTGGTACCTGATGGTAGCGTCTTGAAATGTGGGTACCTCATAGCAGATAATGACCAGTCATGTTAATTCGCATGTAGCCTTCCAGGTCCTGGGATAGATTTCCTACCCATGAATCCATGAAATAAAAAACTGATCTTCATCCAACCATGTTGAGGAGCACGTTACACCATCTTAAAATGTTTACTTTCCATCAAAAAACCAAAGTGAAAATTTTGTCAGTCGAGAATCGAGATTTCCAGAGAAGTAAAATGATGATTTTTACTCAACATTCCCAGAAAGCATTTTTGTTTTGACATGATTGACAATGTCCTTCTTAAAATTTATAAAGGATCGTGCATGTTGTTACTCTGAGACATCAACCTTGTTTGTAAGCCCTTCAAGAATCCTGAAGATGAGCACTTTCATCTTTCTTGAGCGTATGTGTGATATTCTTCTGGGGTCATGGAAAGTGATTTGCATATCTGTACAGTTGAGGGGAGGACACATCATAAGCTAAAAATTTGCATTTTTTTTCCCTCACATCTTTTGCAAATAAATGGGGAGATTCATGGCGCTTTTACTTTATTTTTTAAATAAATGATCTATCAATAATGTATGTTTGTTCCGTTCAGATTTCTTTGGGGATTAGGAAAGAATTTGGTTTCAGTAAAACTTTGTGGTACGGTAAATCGAAAAATGAATCACGGAGGAACACATTCATAAGACGCTCCCATGGTACGTTTCCGAGCCAAGGTTGTGAAATGCTTTGAATGATAAGCGTACATTTTAATATTTCAGGCTTATTAAATTCCTGAGATATTCGATATATCTATACAACTGTGTGATACTCTTCCTTAAAAAGCAAACAATAAGCGTGCGTTAGCAAATCTTATAAGACACCTTAAATCGTATGTTTTCAGGGAAATGGTCTGGCTGGATTTGGTACAGAACGTATCATCAATTTCAACTTTTATTGCGTTCAGTTCTGTAGGCTCCGGTTGAACGTCGTGTCAGGAAGTTCTTGATATAAATGTCATGTTTGTGCTTCCTAATAGTTTTACTGACCTGAAGTCCTTACGTGTAGGCAGACATTTTGTCTTTATGAAGTTGGATGTCCAAGACTCAACGGTAAAGGAATTGCTTTTTTTCGAAATTTCACATTTTATCGCTTGATATTTTTTTGAATAATCTTTTCTGAAGTTCTGGATCCTGATAGCGCGTTGGCTCACCATGTGCTTTACTGGACACAGATCCATTTTAATAAGACTTATCAGCTACTTACATATTTAGCAGCATAAAGTCATGACATTACAAAACAATTTGCACAACAGTGCAACAAGAGTACCAATGGTACGGTTAACTTCCTTAAACAAAAACACCACAATCACAAGACAAACATTCAGATGCGGACATTCGGACGCGTTTCGCCCATACCGAGAAGCTCTAGATTAAGCCCGGTATGGGCGAAACGCGTCGAGCTATGCCTTGCACTTCTTTTAACTGACACTTTGCTTTCATTGGTCTTGTTTACGGCTTATTATGGCATATTATGTATGGGTTTCCCCCTGGCTTTTGTTTAGCGATTGAGTATGTAGGTGGCTTGAACCGCCGAGGTATAGGTAGTTACTACTCTCTCATTGTTTTACGCTCATCTTAGCCAGTTGATTTATTTGGGGTCTCCCCATTGCCCTACCTGTTTCATATGTTGACCTATTTGAATTTTGCATCTGAATGTTTGTCTTGTGATTGTGGTGTTTTTGTTTAAGAAAGTTAACCGTACCATTGGTACTCTTGTTGCACTGTTGTGCAAATTGTTTTGTAATACATTTCCTTTTGGGTTAAGCCCTATTGAGTGCCTTTATTGCCCCTCTTACTCCTTTGCTAGGTAAAAAGTCATGACATGATGCCAGATATCTCACAGAAAATGGTGGCCTTGACTTTGGCTAAATTGACATACTCTCCTTGGAAACCCTCTAAGTGGGTTTTGACAGCCAGCTCTTCAGGTCTGAATCAATCCAAAATGCGGTCTCTTAACAAAACAATTATTCAACTGTCTTACTGACGTGACGAAGACTGTATATAACTTGGGTGCTTCTCTTACACTTGTGGAATGTGTGTATTTTTCATTGGGAAAAAATACGTAGAAAATATCTAAAAATCGAGCCATGCATAAAGAACTATGATGTAATAATTTTGCAATAACACCGAGCCATTGGGAATTATCCAAATCTATTTTTCATCATTTCATGAACTCTTGAAAGGGATACTTGGCTTGAATCTTGGAGACAAAATGTTTTTTTTAGCGGGCACCAAAATGTCACCGACATTTCGGTGCTCTCTCGTTCCCCGCGCTTCCCTGCACTTCGAGGAATCAAAGTTCCCCACCCTGCAGTGAATTTAGCATTCACCACAGGGTCCCTGAAGTGCAGGGAAACCCCGCCTAACGCCATTCATACACCCGCCGAACACCTCACCGAACACCTACCGGAACCTGCTGTTCAGTGTCTCTGAATAGGTTAACCATTACTTCTCTATGGGGACTTTCACTGCCTTCGAACAGGCACCATACGTGCAGGCAATTCGCCAAAATTTGGCGAACTGCCTGCTCTCTGAATAGACGAATGGCCCCGAAATGTCACCGTATGGGAAAATTCCCAGTTCGATGACATTTTGGGGGCAGATCGGCTGTCTCGGAATAACCCCTAAAATATCCAACAAGGTCACACAATTATCTTGGCTCATGTGGAATAAGTTATTCATTTTATGTCCCAGTTGACTTATAAAAGTGTATTTTGTCTGTTCTGTTGGCATAGTATGGCATACCCATACTATCGGCATAAAGTCGTCTTTGATTACACTGGCCAGTTGAGAAGCTCCAAAGTCAACATTACAGATGTGTTAAATAAGTAAAGATCTCCTTGAGATAGGATCATGATTTCTGGTGTTTTTTGTTCTTTCTCCATTCGCTTTTTCATTAAGCGAGCAAATGGGTTGTCCACTTTCTCCTGGTCTAATAACAATCTCCAAGCTTAACAGAGGTAGGATCAAAGAATTTAGCATCTTCTTGATGTAGTGATGGGCAAGATGCATGAAATGAATGTCGGAAAATCTTTACTGTTTGGTTGTTCCATTAAGTGACAACTGTCTTATGGTAAAAATTATTTTCCAGGTCAACTGGTGAGTTGAGAAGCTCCTTACTCTACATTAGAGAGTTGATAAGTTATTAATCACTGTCTCCTCAATAAAGGACCACAATGCATGAGGCATATTTTAAGGGGTTCTTGCTTGCCGTGTTATGGAGACCGGCTCCATTTCTTCATTTTGAGTCTATAGTATTGAAGGAATACGTTGTTAATAATCTCCTAGAGCAGGGCTCAAAATTTAAAGTCCTGAGCTACTAGCCAGGCCTTAAATGTTACTCACCACCACTTGACCCACCTAACCTCTACCCTGCCCTTAACTCCGCCCCTAAACACAACCTCTTAAACTATCTTATGAAATTATACTGTTAAATATTTTATTCAGAATAAAGTTACAAAAATAAATAACAACAACATTAATACCCAGACATCAGATCCCAGATACATGTATACCCAGACCCCAGATACATGTATACCCAGACCCCAGATACATGTATACCCAGCCGGAATATGCTGTGCAAGCAGCACAAAATAATTTATTGTGCTGCCTGGGTGTGCATTTCCACTCGTCCTCACTTATAATTTCCGCTCGCCAAATGCGAGTAGGCGAGTGGAAATTTTGAGCCCTGTCCTAGAGGTAGGACAAAGACATATGAAAACTATTTGGTGAAGTCATCGACGCTTTCTTGTGTGTTAAGCACCAATATTTCGTCATTGAATTCCCAAACCTTGAAGGTTTTTAGTGGCGCGTGAGTCAAAAATTTACTCTGTGAGCTGTATAAATTCAAGACTAAATGTTATTTTAAACCCATCACATATTGTTTATAAAAACCATTTGAAGACCTGGCAGTTGTAAAACTAAGCTAAAAAAATACAATGGGTCCAATAGTTTTTATGAGCAAGATTGTATTTTTTTTCCCTTGAGTCGGGCGGAGGCATTTAAGGATTCAGGATAAATCAATGACTTGCAATAACAGCCAGCAGACCGATGACCTTTTCATATTGGCAACTAGTTAAAAGGAATTTTCGAAAACAAATACAGGCAGTAGATAGCTTTAGAAATACGGTTTATTAATGAGAAGCAAAAGTTCCTCTAAATACAAGTTTATATATCCGCATTGTATGACCTTTTACAGGAGTGAATATGGACCTTTGGCAACATCCTGGCAAGAGCCGGACATGCTTAGCTTATTTCTAGCTTGAAATTTTAGGAAAGTATATAATTGTTGGGTATTTCGGAGCTGTTGTTGACCTTTCAGAATGTTTCTCCAGCAAATTTTGAAGGGTGGAAGGTTAAGAAAATATCCACAGAAGTGAACATGGGCTGGTCAAGTCCACTATTGACTGGAGAACTTTGCCTTATTTTCACAATGATGTTAAGGAAGCTTCACAAGGGAAGAAGGTTGTAGAACATCGGGCCATCAGGTTAAATACTCAGATACAAGAAATAATAGTGCGCAGTTTATTTGCTGTCTGTAGAGAGTATTATAAGAATTAGGAGAAAAATACGGCAAAAAAACGAGTTAAAGGTCTCTTCACTAGAGGCTCAATAAAAGAGCTGTGGTGGTAGAGTTAACTGGAATTAACTTGGCCAAATCCGAAAAAGAAAACTGTTAGTATTATCGACGATCTCCATCTCAAATAAGTTACATTACATACGTTTTATACTGATTAGACACATTCCTTTAACTCTACATTTGCTGAATAGACCACTTAGAGCCTCTTCAACTTTTCCTGAACTTTGGGAACATAAAGTCATGGCAACTCAAGAAAGAACCATAATTCTAACAATGTAAGGGTTATTATACTGATTCTTAATGGTTAGCTCTCGCTATCAGAATCACCCCAGTTAAGTCTTCCTAAATCAATTCCAATCATCTGCCAAGTTCTACATTTGCTTGACTTTTATGGAAGCAATTTCTTCAAAATGTCTCTATCCAAATGAATAGTGGTATAACTTGAAAAAAGACCAATGTCCATCAAGTCCAACATTCCACATATCCTTATGACTGCTGTTGATCCCAAACAATAACTAAAAAAAAAACAAGACATCTCGTTGCCTTTTCCATTTGTGCCCAAAATGGGAAAAAGTCTTCTTAATTCCATGATGGAAATCAGATGTCTCCCTGGAATCTAAGTCTTGTTCTGATGTCAATATTTGCCAACAACTACCTGCTGAAACCAATATTATGAAAATAATGCGTGGCAAGTCAAAATTGTGGATGGGTTCTTCCAAGGTTCAACAGGGCACAAAAGGGTTTACATAGTAGTATCACATTTGTAGAGGAACCACTGAAGGTCTGCTGTGAGCTTACACTCTCAGCTTCATTGATCCAGTAGGATCATGTTGAGTTTGGTCAAAGGTTTGTGGAAACCATGGACATGTTTGTTTCTGAAGGAACTTTGTTAGGCATTTGTGGATCCTGAGATTGCAGGATTACATACCGATTAATTTGGAGTGGTGTTCTTTGTTCGGCATGCTCTGTTTACCTTCCACTTTGTCCATCAAGCTTTGTTGTACTCATGCAAGTTAAACAAATTAAAGGGTAGGTTGTCTTAAAGACAAGACAAAATATGTAGGGTTATTCAGAGAGCCGAATTGGCCCCAAAATTGCACCGAACAGTGAATTTCCCCATTCGGTGCAGTTTTGTGGCCATTCTGCTATTCAGAAAGCTGGCAATTCACCAAATATTGGCAAATTGCTAACGAAATACGATGCTGTTCGGCGGCAGTGAAATCCTCATAGAGAAGCAATTGTTTATCTACTCAGAGACACCGAACAGCACAGAAATGTCAGTGAAATGCCCAGATTTTCAGTGGTTTCATCCGCCAGGTTTAATCAGACGAATCCCATAGGTTTCAATGTAAAAAAAATCCCCGTTCTTCTTAAATATTTATTTAACCATTTATTCTTTTCACTTGCAGCAAAACATGTCTTTATTTATTAATTTTTTAGTATTTTTTAGGCATTTTTGGGGATTTTTCAGTGAAAAATTTTCCCAATTTTTTTTTAGTTATTTATTTAAATTGCGTTTTTATTTTTTTGTAACACTCCTTTTTATTATTATTATTATTATTATTCATAGTACCTCATAGGGCCATTTTCATGCTGTATTTTTTTGTTTTTTAAATACCTTTTGAAATTATTTTATTATTTTTTTAAGCCTTGTTTAGCGCCTTAGCTTTTTCCGGCTACTGGTCTGTTCGACGGATCATCGGCTTTTTTCGGATCGATTTGGTGGTTTTGCGGCAGAGCGTCAGATGCATTCCGTATGTTTTCGGCACGTTTTCAGATCAATTTAGCGTTTTTTCGGGCCAATCTGGAAGTTTTGCGGTGGATTTTCGATTCCTTCGTTGGGACGTTTTGCTGAACTTCAGGGACCCTGCGGTGATTTCTGAATTCAACACAAGGTCGGTGAATCAAACTCGCCGAAGTGCGGGGAACAGGAGAACGACATTTCGGTTCTCTCTGAATAACCCTGTAAGACTAATTAGCCAAAGGACAGGGTATTGAGGACCTTTGATATGCTCCTCGAGACATTGACCTCTCAATTTCAATGTAACACAAAGGTCCTACTGAGCTTTGCCAACGCCGAAGGTATCCACGAATAAGCTTGGCTTTTACAATTGACAGTTTTTGGAAACAATCCAAACAAACATAGAAGAGAGTGTGTGTAAATGACATCAACAGTTTCACGATCCTTTGACTTTCACAGCATGTTGAAAGCTTTGTTGCTCTGGAGCTGTGAAAAACTCTTGTCTCTAGCTTGCCGGATAGGATTAACAAGGGTTAAGAAAAAATAAAGAGTATAGAAGGACCCCTGAAGAGCTATTGTAGACGTCAACGCTCAAGCTTCTAAGGAGCACAGTGAGTGTGGTCAAAAGTCTAAGGTATCCATGAAAAAACCTCAGATTTTACACTTAAACTAGACAATGACCATCTTGAAAAGAAAATAAACACACTTGGAGGGGGTTCACTGAGTAGACTCAACGTTTGTGTTCTATACGGCATATTGTCTATTCTTGTGCCACCAACGTATGGGTCAGTTACCCTAAAGACGATACAGAAGCGTTAACAAAGGGATGCAACACATTAGAGAAACCCCAGATGAGCTGTTGAAGATGTCAACTCTTCAGCTCCTGTGGAGCACAAAGGTGCTACCACCTTTGACCAAAAGTCGATGGTGGCCAAGAATTTTATTAAGACAGGAGCTATTGTAGAGGTCAACTCTCAAGCTTCTAAGGAGCACAGTGAGTGTGGTCAAAAGTCTAAGGTATCCATGGAAAAAACTCAGATTTTAAATGACCATCTTGAAAAGAAAATAAACACACTTGAAGGGGGTTCACTGAGTAGACTCAACGTTTGTCTGCTATGCGGCATATTTTCCATTCTTGTGCCACCAACGTTTGGGTCAGTTACCCTAAAGACGATACAGAAGCATTAACGAAGGGATGCAACTCATTAGAGAAACCCCAGAAGAGCTGTTGAAGATGTCAACTCTTCAGCTCCTGTGGAGCGCAAGGGTGCTACCACCTTTGGCCAAAAGTCGTTGGTGGCCAAGGATTTTATTAAGACAGTTACCAGCCCCAAATTAAACCCAAACCTGTAAGAACTTGCATTTTTTTTCCTGTTTCATACACCCCATGTTGGCTTTCCATATCGTCTGCCCGAGGTATCATGGCCGAGTCTGTGCTGACTATCCAAGCCGGGATTATTACTAATTTGTCTTTGAGCTGTGAAAAACCTCTGTCTCTAGCTTGCCAGATAAGATTAACAAGGGTTAAGAAAAAATAAAGAGTATAGAAGGACCCCTGAGGAGCTATTGTAGACGTCAACTCTCAAGCTTCTAAGGAGCACAGTGAGTGTGGTCAAAAGTCTAAGGTATCCATGGAAAAAACTCAGATTTTAAATGACCATCTTGAAAAGAAAATAAACACACTTGAAGGGAGTTCACTGAGTAGACTCAACGTTTGTCTGCTACGCGGCATGTTTTCCATTCTTGTGCCACCAACGTTTGGGTCAGTTACCCTAAAGACGATACAGAAGCGTTAACGAAGGGATGCAACTCATTAGAGAAACCCCAGAAGAGCTGTTGAAGATGTCAACTCTTCAGCTCCTGTGGAGCGCAAGGGTGCTACCACCTTTGGCCAAAAGTCGTTGGTGGCCAAGGATTTTATTAAGACAGTTACCAGCCCCAAATTAAACCCAAACCTGTAAGAACTTGCATTTTTTCCTGTTTCATACACCCCATGTTGGCTTTCCATATCGTCTGCCCGAGGTTTCATGGCCGAGTCTGTGCTGACTATCCAAGCCGGGATTATTACTAATTTGTCTTTAGAGCAAGCGCGGTCCTCCTCTCCTGGGAGATCAATGTCCAAAATCATTACCATCTCGAAAGTGTTTTTACATCTTTTTACTCTCGCCGGATTCGATGTGGGTGACCTGGAATTCAGCAAAAACATATCTTTTTCCTGCCTTGGGGTCATATTCTTCAGTTTCCCAGCGAAATATCTCCAAGGGAAAGCCCTAAAGTGCTTACCTCGTACAACACACGCGGTGGGTGTTTTTTTTTTTAATACACACACATATAAATTATATTTATTTGAAATTGAATTTTTAAAGGTTTATTCCCTCCAGGTGCTGAGATGTAATTTCTGATGGATATTAAAAGAGGAGTAAAATGCTAATACGGGATGGTTTAAACCAAGCCCGGGGGCAAACATCGAAGCCGTGTTTGTACGTTAGTACAGACCTATGCAAATCTCTCTCCTTGTTGAAATTAAAGCAGGTCTCGCTGCATGTATGGAGACACATGCATATGTATAAGACAGATAACTGACAAAGTAAACCTCTCCTCCGGAAATCGCCGCATACCACTCCGTCCGCAAAGCTATACACAGAAAAAAAGAACAAAAAATGTGTAAACTAAGAGAAATGGAATTATTAGACAGAAAGTTGAAATAAACTCCACACCCTGCTGAATATATATATATATACTGTAATGCCTATATATATATATATATATGGAGTGCAAGCCTTCTTGATATATATATGTAATGATCCAATTATCCAGCACACCTTAATCACAAAGAAACCAGAAAAAAGCAGGTGCCAAGCCCAAAAAATCTATACAAAAATACAAAGTGATGGGCACGCTCAATTTTTATTGACGTAATCTATTATATAATAAAGTATATATTTTTATTTATTTTGCGTGTGCCCATAACTTTATATTTTTGTATGTATATATATATATAGCACTCGAGGACTTCTTAAAAAATATATATATTTTTAATATTAAAGAACATCTTAAAAAAATAATCACAAATTTATTGTGAACAAGTTCTTTATATTAAAAATAAAAAAATAATATATTTTTCAAGAAGTCCTCGAGATATATATATGTAGCGCAGGCTACTTGAACTGATATATATATATATATACAAAAATATAAAGTGATGTGCGCACTCAATTTTTATTGATGTAACCTATTAAATTACATATTTTTATTTATTTTGAGTGCGCCCATCACTTTATATATATATATATATATATAAAAATATATTTATATCACTCAAGGAATTCTTAATATATATATTTTTTTAATAATAAAGAACTTCTTTAAAAAATGATCACAAATTTATTATGAACAAGTTCTTTATTATTAAAAATTAAAATCTATGTATATTTTTTAATAATTTCTCGAGCGCTATATATATATATTTATCTTGAGTGCGCCCATCACTTTGTATTTTTGTATTTATATATATCGAGGACTTCTTAAAAAATATATCTATTTTTTAATAATAAAGAACTTCTTAAAAAAATAACCACAAATTTATTGTGAACAAGTTCTTTATTATTAAAAATAAAAAAATAATATATTTTTCAAGAAGTCCTCAAGATATATATATGTAGCGCAGGCTACTTGAACTGATATATATATATGTATATACAAAAATATAAAGTGATGGCGCATTCAATTTTTATTGATGTAATCTATTAAATTATATATTTTTATTTATTTTGAGTGCGCCCATCACTTTATATATATATTATATATATATATATATATATATATATATATATACTGTATATCACTCAAGGACTTCTTAAATTTTTTTTAATAATAAAGAACTTCTTTAAAAAATTATCACAAATTTATTATGAACAAGTTCTTTATTATTAAAAATAAAAATCTATGTATATTTTTTAAGAATTTCTCGAGTGCTATATATATATATTTATCTTGAGTGCGCCCATCACTTTATATTTTTGTATATATATATATATATAGCACTCGAGGACTTCTTAAAAGATATATTTTTTATTTTTAATAATAAAGAACTTGTTTTTAATAAATTTGTGATTATTTTTTTAAGAAGTCCTTGAGTGTTCCCAGGTGGAGGTCTGAATATATTATACAGAGGGGATTATGCACCGGGGCATTGAACGTGTTTTTTTTTTTTTGGTTAATGTGAAGATTGAGTGCTTCTCGGCTATGACTTATTAATATATTTATTAATTAATTAATATTATGTACAAAATAAAATAAATAAAACAAGAATAAAAATATACTGACTTTACATTATATGCAAGAGATGGGCCGGATTTATTGGAGGCACGTTAAAAAGCAATGTTTAGGCTCCTCGTGAGCCTTTTTCAAGCTGAATGGTGTAACGGCGTATACTCCCCTCTGGCAACTGTGGCTTCCTATACTTATAATGGCCGGATGACCGTGACTCTACAGCCGGGATTTAACCACAGGAACTCGCAGCGATTATATTTGAATTTCAAGGCATAGTGAATGCAGAGCAATGTTTAGACTTTAGAGCAGGGGTCAGCGACCTCGACCCTCCACATGTCTCCGAACTGCATTTCACTTGATGCACTGTCAACCTAATGAGTGGGTGGGTATCATGGGATATGTAGTTTTAAAACATCTGGAGGGCCAAGGTTGCCGACCCCTGCATTTTGATATGAAGCTTGACAACATAATGGAATGTACTAAGTGACAACAAGCCGAGCGACGCACATGTTCGCATTTGAGCTGGAGTAGCAGGTGGAGGTTGCATTGTAACTGTCGAGTTTCGTGTAATAGTTACCATTTGAGTTGCACTATCAGCTGGTGTGAGCTAAGACGCCAACACTACATGAAAAATCTAGCGAATCGCTAAAAGGTAGCGCCTGCGACAACCCACCAACAGATCACCTCGTCCGCGGTAGTCCGTGGCTGGGAACCCGGGCTGGGAACCAGGGCTAATGCATTGTATGGTTAAAAATAAAAAGTGTTCCAGTGCAAAAAAAGCCTCGTTTAAAAAATAAAAATGAAAAATTTCGGAACTCCAAAGTTCGCCTGAAAAATACAGTAAAATACCTAATAAATTCTAAAAATGCAATAAATAAAAAGACTTTTTGCTGCGGATTAAAAAATAAACGGTTGAGTAAATAAAGAGTAAAAATGATAATATTTTTTACATTGAATCCCATGGGCTTCACACACGGCAGGTTTTCCTATACAATGCATCTTCTCACGTTTCCCCGACGCACGCCGGCTTAACCACACAATGCATCTTCTCACGTTTCACCGAAGCGCGCCGGTTTAACCATACACTGCATCTTATCACGATACCCTGAAGTGCGCCAGTTTAACCATACAATGCATCTTCTCACGTTTCCCCGAAGCGCGCCGGCTTAACCATACAATGCATCTTCTTACGTTTCCCCGAAGCGCGCCGGCTTAACCATACAATGCATCTTCTCACGTTTCCCCGAACTACACCGGCTTAACCATACAATGCATCTTCTCACGTTTCCCCGAAGTGCGCCAGCTTAACCATACAGCATACAATGCATCTTCTCACGTTTCCCCGAAGCACGCCGGTTTAACCGTACAATGCATCTTCTCACGTTTCCCCGAAGCACGCCGGTTTAACCATACAATGCATCTTCTCACGTTTCCCCGAAGCGCGCCGGCTTAACCATACAATGCATCTTCTCACGTTTCCCGAAGCACGCCGGCTTAACCACACAATGCATCTTCTCACGTTTCACCGAAGCGCACCGGTTTAACCATACAATGCATCATATCAAGATACCCTGAAGTGTGCCAGTTTAACCATACAATGCATCTTCTCATGTTTCCCCGAAGCACACCAGTTTAACCATATAATGCATCTTCTCACGTTTCCCCGAAGCACGCCGGTTTAACTATACAATGCACCTTCTCACATTTTCCCGAAGCACGCTGCTTTATCCATACAATGCATCTTCTCACGTTTCCCCGAAGCACGCCGGTTTAACTATACAATGCACCTTCTCACGTTTTCCTGAAGCACGCTGCTTTATCCATACAATGCATCTTCTCACGTTTCCCAGAAGCGCGACGGTTTAACCATACAATGCATCTTTTACACATAAACTACATCCAGCGAGCCAAGAGAACAACTGCGCTACATTCCTTTCAATCGCTTGTTAATTGCCTGTTAATTTTGGGACTTTTGACGTTTTTTTTTCTTTTTTCTTCCTTTTCCGTCAGTTAACACCTGGGTTGAGCAAAAGTAAATTTTTGCGATTATCGTCGGCGCTAACATTATCGCCGGGACCAAACGATCTGTTGTTTAGAATAGTGAAAGTGCTCTGTAGCGCTGCTCATGTTAAGTATAGAACGCAGTAAGTACAGGAAGCTCGCGCTACAAATCCTTAATTACCGCACGCTAAGTTGTTTTCGCCGTTTGTAGCGAGAGGCAAACGAACTGCTGGTCCGGCGCTAGACTGAATTTACCTGGTGCTGACATGAAGACAGGCTGACGCTAGGGTTAGCTCACACCAGCGGATAGAGCCCTTAATATTTTTTAAAAAAACAGGACCTGCAGAGATCTGAATTTCTACGTATTACAAAAAAATACAGAAATAACAGCTGCATATCAGCCCACAAAAAAACCCCCAAAAAATGACAAAAAAAATAATGCTTACAAAATAATGTGTATTTGACATTTAGTTATGTGCGATAAAGTAGGACGGGGAATAAGTCAGAGTGCAGCGCGCCGGGGCCTCGCGTGGATTTGACAAAGACAGGAGGCCCTTTTGACTATTGGCTTCAATAACGATGAAAAACCAAAACAAAAATCCAATGGTTTTGCGCTCCTGGGAATAAAACAAAGCAAAGGTCACCTCTCACTCACTGCGACTGTGACTGACAGGGTCTCCTTAAAATGATAGGAGATTATCCAAGCAGAAAGCATTAAGAGAGACCCCCCTCCCTGCCTCTTATTCTGCTTTATAATGTTTATAACTTTGCTGCTTTATAAAGTTATATTGTAACGGGCGACAGAAACGATCAGCGCTACATAACAATCTATAATGATAATAATAATAATAATAATAGTGCATTCACACGTATACGTATATAAAAATGCTATATATTCTAGTTCCATGTATAACTGCACATATATATATATATATGTACTGATATGCCCTACGGGTCCAAGCGTCCACTGCAACTGGTCATCATTAGACATGTGCATTCGTTTTAGTACTGAAACGATTTAGTCCGAATTTTGGGAAAATTTAGTTTTAGTATGACTCAAGAGAAACGAAACTGCTCAGTACAAAAAACGAAAGAAACTAAAATAAAATGCACTACATTTTAGTTTCAGTCCTTTTTGTGATATTACATTGATGAGTGAAGGAGACCAGCAATGAAGAGCGCAACATCGCAACATCCGAAGTTCTGCATCCTCCACATGCCAAAGCAGTAGGATGTTCTATACAGAGAGGGGCATTAATTAATGCAGGAGGATGTTCTATACATTATACAGAGAGGGGTATTAATACAGGAGGAAGTTATATACATTATACAGAGAAAGGTATAAATTGAGGAGGATGTTCTATACAGAGAGGGACATTAATTAATTCAGGAGGATTTACTATATATTATACAGAGAGGGGTATTAATTAATGCAGGTGGATGTTGTATACATTATACAGAGAGGGGTATTAATTAATGCAAGAGGATGTTCTAAACATTATACAGAGAGGAGCCTTTTTTTTAGCCCTTTAAATCCCTTTAAGCCCTTTAAAGTGGCTGTGACGCTGAGATTTTTTTTTAGCCCTTTAAATCCAGTGGCTTGAGCGCTGAGATCGGCTGCTTGTTACATTATCTCTCAGTACAATGTATCAGACTCAGTTGTTACAGTAACTGACTAACAGCGCTCAGAGTTTCAGTAAAACAAGGAAATAATATTGTTCTAACCTCTTATATATAAAAATATTATTTACTAGTTTTACTGAAACTCTGAGCGCTGTGATGAGCAGCAGTCAGTTACTGTAACAGCTTTGCCTGACACGGGCAGTATTACAATGTTGGTGCTAACTGAACCAGAGCTGTTGTAAACTGAAAACCTCCATAGGCTATAATGGCTCTGGGAAGTTTACAACAGCTCTGGTTATGTTAGCACCAACTATGTAATATGGCCCACATTGTGCTGAGAGTGAGAGATACTGTAACAAGCAGCGATCTCAGCCCTCTGAGGAGCCACTACAATAGTAATTGTATCCACTGGTTTTCGGATGAATGAAATTAGTTTTCATACTAAAGAACTGAAAACGAATTTCTTTAGCAACTAAATAAATTGCATTTTAGGACTAATCCATTAGTTCAAAACGAAATTTTGTGCTGTGCACATGTCTAGTCATCATGCCTAGCTCCTGCTGATGAGGGTCCAATAAACCCGAAACAGCGCTGTCCTAGGAGTGGCTTTGACCAGTTGCCAAAAAAAGCCGTCTAGTATGGAGTGTCATTGATTTAAGGGTTCTGTGTAAAAACAGACCTGGGATGCAAAAAAGTGAGACAGAAGTCATTTGCATATCCTACCAGAGTTCCTTGATGCATATGGTAGGCTTGTGCACCGATTTTTTTTTCGGTTCGATTCGATTCGATTTTTCGGATTTTCAAACTTTTCGATTCGGCTCGTTTCGACCGATTTCTGTTTCGATTCGGTTCGGCTCGACTCGTTTTTCGTGTACATTTTTTTTTCTGAATATCGACCATTTTTCGTATTTTCGTGTCACTTAGCTCGTTTTTTGTATCGACTTTTCGTGATTTCGGAAATTTTCGTTTTTCGGAATTGTACATGTTTCCGGAATATCGACCATTTTTCGTATTTTCGTGTCACTTTGCTCGTTTTTTGTATCGAATTTTCGTGATTTCGGAACGTCTTTTCTCCTCCTTTCAAAGCAATAAATTTCGATTTGACACATTTCAAGTCTATTCGAAAATTCCGAAAATATTTCGTTTCGGCTCGGAAAACTTTTCGGATCTGTCGGTTTTCGGATCTAAAAATTTTCGGGAATCGGCAGCATCCGAAAACACGAATCGGGAAATTTCGTGAAAATTCCGAAATTCCGAAACCCGAAACGCACATCCCTAGCATATGGGTAATGTGGCACAGGAGCTCTGGGATGCAGTTCTTTGAATTGCTGTGATGTGCAAGTGGCTTCTGCAATAATAAACACACTTATTATAGTGTGGAGGCTTTTTATCTCACTTTTTGTCCTCCACCACAACCGTTACTTATATACTGTGTATATATATATATATGTTACGGGTAAAGCCCGAAGTGCGGTCAATCCTAGGATTACCCGGTTAATCCTGACATTACCCAAAACCGCCGGGTAAAGCTGCAAAAAAATGAAAATTCCGGACTTTACCCGGGTAATCTTAGGACTAACCAAATGCCCTTGGGTAACAATCTGGAAGAGCTGAAAAATTCGCACTTTACCCGGATAATGTGCAAGTCTGAAGCTTCACCCGGGTAATCTGAGGACTATCCACAGCTGCACCTGGGTAATCTGCAGAGCATCCAACCCCGCTTGGGTAACAGTCAATTATTTGCTATTATCTATGGATATTATCAACGAAAACGGCAAAAGACAAACAATAAAACCGTATTGAGGATAGAACGAATATACAGAGCGACGGGATATGTTTCTCATGTGAATGTGAAAAAGTTACGTGATCTCTATTACGTGTCATGTGTGCCAATATATCGTTTGTAATACATTACAACCGTCAGGTTACTCTTCATATTCCGTTAAATCGAGTTTTCCTCGAGATTCAGTCACCTGTAACCTGCTGAAAACCCAAGAAAAGTGGAGTATCCAGAGGCGTTTGGATACTTTGCAGATTACCCGGATGAAGTCTGGATGTTTCGTCGCACATCACACTTTATCCAGCAACGCTAGGGTAATGTGCGAATTACCCGGTTAACACAGTGCTGGAAACCGGGGAATCCAGAGGTCTCTGGATACTTTGCAGATTACCCGGGTAAAGTCCGAAATTTCATTTCACTTCGGACTTTTGCTAATGACGCCTGGGTGATGTCAGGATTACCCGGGTAATGCTAGGATTAACCGCACTCCGGGCTTTACCCGTAACATATATATCTCTATCCCAGACCTCCGCACTCCGTCTCTGCTAGATCTGATGCTCCGGTGCTGGGAATTGACTGCTCAAACACATATATAGTCCCGTTATCCCGTCACCGAAGACTGGTTTTAGATGAGTAAATATGTTTTATTGTTAAGAGACATTTCAGTCCTTGCAGGGACTTTTACCTTGATAACAATTTACCTTGATAAAAGTCCCTGTGAGGACTGAAACATTGATTAACAATAAAACATATTTACTCATTTTAAACCAGCCTTTGTGTGGCGGGATAACGGGACTATATATATATATACTGTAAGAATACTATGGGGGTTATTCAGAGAGCACCAGGTGCTTTCTCATTCCCCGAACTTCCCTGCACTTTGGGGAATAAAAGTTCCCCACCCTGCGGTGTATTCAGCATTCACCGCAGTCTCCCGGAGTGCAGGGAAAACCCGCCACAAACCTGAAGAACACTCACCGAAAACCCACCGGAACCACCGTAAAATACATGCCGAACACACCGGAAAAAGCCAACGAGCCGCCGATCACAGCGTAAACCAGCAGCCGGAAAAAGCCGACAAGCTGACAAACGGGGTGAAAAAAAAAAACAGTACGCCTGAAAGTGTCAAAATTGAAACGTTGTTTGCAAAAAAACTACTGAAGGAAAATGTCTGGAATTTACACATAAAATCCTATGAATGATAATAAAAAGGGCTGTTACAGAATTATAATTTTTTTTAAAAAACGGAAAAAAATTTGACAAAGAAAATCCCGAAAAATGCCTGAAAGATCATAAAAAAATCAATGAGTAAAGAGACTTTTTGCTGCAGAATAAAATAATAAACGGTTTATTAGATATTATATAAAAACGGGAATATTTGTAACATTGAAACCTATGGGATTCATCTGATTAAACCTGACGAATGAAACCACCGAACATCAGGGCACTTTGGCAACTTTTCTCTGCTGTTCGGTGTCTCTGAATAGATTAACCATTGCTTCTCTATGGGGATTTCACGGCCGCTGAACAGGCACCGTATTTGCTGACAGTTTGCCAAAAGTTGCGGATCTGCCTGCTCTCTGAATAGCCGAATGGCCCCGAAATGTCACCGTACGGGGAAATTCCCTGTTCGGTGACATTTCGGGGCCAGATTGTCTCTCTCTGAATAACCCCATTATATATATTCTAGTACCATGCTCACACACGTATATAAAAATACTATATTATATAAAGTGAATACATGCGCACATAACTGTTTATATTATGCTTTGTATAATATGTGACTTCATACGTGTACATACATATATTCTATTTATAAACAAAACATATATATATAAAAAATACCATGATCTCCGCAATCCTTCTCTGTCACAAGTATTGCTCCGGTGCCAGGAAAAGGGCTGCCCCAATTTACCAACGCACGATATTACTGCAACGAGGAGACTTAATGAAAAATAAAGAATTTTATTAACACATTATTTCCTCTTCATTTTTGACGTTTCAGCCCAGAAGGACTTTTTCTTCCAAAACAAACATACCATCAATGAACAAATCTTAAATCGAAACCTTAAACCAATGACCCGCATTAACATGGGGGCTAGAATCCGGGTCACTGGTTTTAAGGTTTATATTTAAGGTTTGTTCATTGATGGTATGTTTGTCTATATATATATATATATCTCTTGAAATGTGTCCCCCAGCACAGATATACAGATATTTGACAAATTCACCTGCCACAATGTATATAAAAAATGGCCCAACCTGCAGCATTGTTTCACTTTGCCCGACTTTGTAAAGTTTAATGAATAGAGTGGAACGCCGGGGAGCGCGGCGGGGGAGCGCGGCGGGGGGAGCACGGCGGGGGGATCCGGCAGTGATTGAGAAGCTGACAAGTAAAAGGAATAGGGCAAAAGGCCGTTATGGAGAGGATTAGGCAGGAGACACTTAGAGGATAACTGTACGGCTGATAAAGAGTTTCAACGTGACGGCGGACAGGTCCCATCAGTCTGAGATGGGTGGGTTAACCCCTTGGTTCCCAGACTGGGACTCAGACCGTGAGACGCCCTTTGGGTTTATTTTCTATACCTGGGGAGGGAGTGTGTAGTTGATATTGCTTTTTTTTTTTTTCTAAAAACAGAGGTTCTGCAACCCAAAATTTCCAACAATCTGCCAAAAGGAAATTACAAATGTTATTATTATTATTATTATTTATATAGCGCCATCGGTTTTCGCTACATTAACCAATGGGAACGAGACAAAGTTAGAACAGACATAGGAACAGAAATAAGAGGTGCAGAGGGCCCTGCGCCCAGGAGCTTACAATCCAGGGTATGCATGTAGGTATTGTGACGAGAGGAGAGGAGTGGTGTTTGAGGGACGGTATGTGTCCCCTCGAGTTTTGTCATATTGTTGGGACTAGCACTCCAGGCCGGAGTTTGGGTTCAGCTCGGGGCACACAAATCTCCGGGTTTTGCAGTTCTCCCTGGGGAGGCTTAATTGATTGATGGGTGAGGCTAGAGGGAAATAAAAGCAGGAAGTGAGGTTCATTCAGTCTCCACCCTGGGACTCAGACCAGCTACTGAGGGAGCAAAGCTGAACCAGAGATCAGGCTGCAAAAGGAAAGGTTGGAATACACTTTGTTTTCTGAAACGGTAGTGAGGGAAAACCTTAAATGTTTAGTTAGCGCCGGACAGGCAAGGGTATTGTTTTGTTTTGTTTTGTTTCTTGACCTGTATGCAGCTCTTGAATAAAAGTACAGAGGGCTGTACATTATAAAGAAATCCTGCGATTGGGACTACCTTATCCTGGGAAGGGTACCCCCCATTTGAGCTGTACCCCACATATGGTGGAGAATGCGGGCAACGCCCGGAGTACATGACAAGTGACGATATGGACGACGTAGTGAAAGCCCTGGTCCAGGCCACAGCGGCCCAACAGGAGACCAACCGACAGATGCAGGCTGACCGGGATCTCCTCCGCCAGATGCTGGAGCTTCAGCGAGCCGCCCAACAAACGGACAGAGCAAACCAGCGGGAGGACCGGGAGGTACTCCAGGAGTTGGCCAAGGGCCTCATAGAACTAAGACAAAAATGTGCGGTCTCCGAGCCGGTGGTGCCCAAAGTAAAGAGTGCTAACCAGTTCCTGCAGAAGATGACTACGACGGATGACGTGGAGGCCTACCTCACGACTTTCGAAAGAACCGCCGAACGAGAAGGCTGGCCGAAGGAGGCGTGGGCTGGTTTACTGGCACCGTTTCTAACCGGGGAACCTCAGAAGGCCTACTTCGATCTGGAGCCAGAAGCGGCCCGGAAATACGACACCCTGAAAGCGGAGATCCTAGCAAGACTGGGAGTAACGACGGCTGTTCACGCCCCAGCGCGTGCACCAATGGCGCTATGTAGCGGAAAAAGCCCCGAGGTCACAGATGTTTGACCTCGTACACCTTACCCGAAAGTGGTTACAGCCAGAGACCTTGACCCCACCGGAGATCGTAGAACGAGTAGTGATGGACCACTATTTGCGGGCGCTTCCAGGCCCCCTGAGGAAATGGGTCGGCTACGGGAACCCAAAAACTGCCACCCAGCTTGTAGATATGGTGGAGCGGTACACCACGGCCACAAATTTACAAAGTAACTCAGCCCTGGAACATTCCACGGCACCACAAGGCGGTATGCCTAAAAAACTTGGCAAGTTCGTCGGCGGCCCTAAGGACATGGGAGAGTCGAAGAAGACCTTTAGTCGGGAGGAAGAAACCCCAGGCTTGGGTCTGAAGATCGGGCCGAATCGGTCAGGAAAGTTCTTGAGGACACCCTCGGGACTCGACACCGTAAGGTGTTTTCGCTGTCATGAAATGGGACACATTGCTGCTCACTGTCCGGTTATGGACGAACCAATGCAATGTGATAATGCCGGGAGGCCGAAACGCTTATCCTTCTTCGCTCAATTCACATGCACTGCTGCACACAAGGAGCATATTGAGAGACAGATGTGTAAGATGTTCGTAGATGGGAAGGCAGTTACCGCCCTGTTAGATTCGGGGAGCGTAGTGACCTTAGTCCGACCCGAGTTTGTTGACCCCATCAAGTATCACCCGAGTACCATAGGTGTGGTCTGTGTCCATGGGGATACCCGCGACTACCAGACCGCCGTGGTAGACATTGGTACGTCCTGGGGGATTGTGACACAGTCTGTTGGGGTGGTTCCTTCCCTGCCATATGAGGTGTTAGTCGGGAGGAACTTTCCACGGTTTTGGAGTTTATGGGAAGAAAAAAACCTCTGAATAGATAGTGTGGACCCTGTCACGAATCTTAACCCCGAACCGTTTGAACCGGATACGGAAGAGGGCATTGTGGGGGTCCCAAAGGGGATAGTGTACCTTTTCCTTTCTCTGTCATGGCTGGGGAGCAGGAAGAAGAACCGGGCCCTGGGGGGGTGAACGGATCGGTTGACGTGCCTGATTTAGAAGTCAGAAGGGACGATTTTCTTAGCGAACAGGTGGACCCCACCTTGGCCAAGAGCCCGGGAGAATATATAAGGTTATAGACAATAAACCCGTTGACCCAGATATGAGGCTAGCTTTTCCACACATGGCACAGAGGAAAGACTTGTTGTACCAGGTCGTGAGACAAGGGGAGGATGTGGTGGAACAGCTACTGGTGCCTCAACCATACCGCAAGTTGGTGCTAGATCTTGCTCATGGGCACGTACTGGGGGGACACCTAGGGGTAGAAAAGACCAAAGAAAGAATATGCCGGAGGTTCTTCTGGCCGGGTCTGCATGCAGATATAAAAGAATTATTGTGAGTCCTGCCCGGAGTGTCAACAATCCGCCGCCCGTGCCCCATTTTCGTAGCCCACTGGTGCCGTTGCCTATCATAGAGGTTCCCTTTGAGAGGGTTGGCATGGACCTGGTGGGTCCGGTGGTGAAGTCTGCCCGGGGTCACCAATATATCCTCGTGATAATGGATTATGCCACGCGATATCCGGAAGCGATCCCACTACGCAACACCTCGGCCAAAACCATAGCCAAAGAACTGGTCCAAGTGTTTAGCCGGGTAGGCATCCCGAAAGAGATACTAACGGACCAGGGTACCCCTTTTATGTCGAAGGTGACCAAGGAGTTGTGTAGGTTGTTTAAAATCTCCCATATTATTATTATTATTATTATTCTTTATTTATAAAGCGCCAGCATATTCCGCAGCGCTGTACAATAAGCACAGTATAGACAGGGTTACAATACATTGAACAACATTTGACAAACAGTACAGGAGGAGATGAGGGCCCTATTCCCGTAGGAACTCACAATCTGGGAGGGTTGGGGTTGGAAACAGGAGGAGAGGACTGTAAGGTGAGAGTGATTGATGGTTGCGTCAGTGAGTTGGGTGGTAGGCTTCCCTAAATAGGAATGTTTTCAGGGAGCGTTTGAAGGAAGAGAAGTTAGGGGAAAGTCTGACAGTACGAGGGAGAGCGTTCCAGAGAGTGGGGGCTGCGCGTGAGAAATCCTGCAGTCTATCATGGGAAGAGGTGATGCGGGGAGAAGCTAGGCGCAGGTCACTGTTTGACCTTAGGGAGCGGGCTGGGGTGTATTTGGTGATTAGTGAGGACAGGTAGTGGGGAGCTGAGTTAGTGAGGGTTTTGTAGGTAAGGATAAGGATTTTGAACTTAATTCTGCAGTGGATGGGGAGCCAGTGAAGGGACTCGCAGAGGGGAGCGGCAGAGGCAGAGCGGCGGGTGAGGTGAATTAGCCTGGCGGAGGCGTTCAGGATGGATTGTAGGGGGGAGAGGTGGGACAGAGGGAGGCCAGATAAGAGATTATTGCAATAGTCGAGTCGGGAGATTACCAGGGCGTGTATGAGTTGTTTTGTGGCGACAGCGGTAAGAAATGGCCGAATTCTGTAAATATTACGCAGTTGATATCGGCAGGAGGAGGAAAGAGACTTGATGTGGGGGATGAAGGAAAGAGCAGAGTCAAGTGTAACTCCAAGACAGCGAACTTGGTTTGATGGGGAGATGGTGATACCCTCCACCGTGATCGAGAAGTCAGGAGGTGGGGCGGCATTAGAGGGAGGAATAAGTAGGAGCTCAGTCTTTGACATGTTGATCTTTAGGTGGTGGGAGGCCATCCAGGAGGAGATGCCAGATAAACAGTCACTGACTTTGGAAAGGACAGGGGGAGAGAGATCAGGGGTAGAGAGGTAGATCTGAGTGTCATCAGCGTAGAGGTGGTAATTAAAGCCAAAGCTGTTGATGATTTTGCCCAGGGAGGAGGTGTAGATGGAAAAGAGCAGAGGACCAAGGACAGAGCCTTGAGGTACACCAACAGATAGAGGCAATGAGGAGGAGGAGTTACCAGCAAAGGACACACAGAAGGACCTGTTGGATAAATAGGAGTCAATCCAAGCAAGTGCAGTGTCACCGAGACCCAGAGAGTTGAGGGTCTGTAGAAGGAGGGGGTGGTCAACAGTGTCAAAAGCAGCCGAGAGGTCAAGCAGGATGAGAATAGAATAGTGGCCGTGTTTTTTAGCAGTTAGGAGGTCGTTGGTGACTTTGGTGAGGGCAGTTTCAGTTGAGTGTAGGGGACGGAAGCCAGATTGCAGGGGGTCAAGTAGTGAATTGGAGGACAGGAAGAGGGAGAGGCGGTTGAAGACTAGTTTTTCTAAGAGCTTAGAGGTAAAGGGAAGCAGGGATACAGGACGGTAGTTGGATGGAGAGTTGGGATCTAGGGATGGTTTCTTTAGTAAAGGGGTAACTAGCGCGTGTTTGAAGGCGGATGGAAAGGAGCCGGTGGAGAGAGATAGGTTGAAGATGTGTGTGAGAGCAGGGGTGAGGGAGAGGAGAGGGGAGGAATTAGATGTGAGGGAATGGGTCGAGCGGGCACGTGGTGAGATGTGAGGAGGACAATAAGGAATTGACTTCCTCCTCAGTGGTTGGGAGGAAGCGGCAGAGGGTGGCAGATGGGACCTGTGGGAGTGGAGGTGGCAGATAACTATCTTGTGTTGGGATGTTGCTTCTGATAGTTAAAGTTTTACTGAGGAAGTAGTCTGCCAGCTCTTGAGCGCTGAAGGCAGCTGAGGGGGGAGGTGCAGGTGGGTAGAGGAGGGTGTTGAAGGTGGACCAGAGCCGTTTAGGGTTGGAGGACAGCGTAGATATAAGAGATGAGAAGAAGGATTGTTTGGCCAAGTGGAGGGCAGAGGTGTATGACCGGAGAATAAACTTGAAGTGAACAAAATCAGCTTCAGAGCGGGATTTCCTCCAGGCACGCTCTGCGGTGCGGGAGCATCTTTGCAGGTAGCGAGTCTGGAGGGTGTGCCAGGGCTGAAGCTGGCGGCGTGGGGCCTTACAGAGTCGAAGAGGAGCAAGAGTGTCTAGAGCAGAGATAAGCGTAGTGTTGTAGTGATTAGTGGCAGCATCAGGGCAGGTAAAGGATGAGGTATGAGGGAGGTGGTGAAGTAGGTTGGAGAATTGATGGGGGTCCACAGCCTGTAGATTTCTGCGAGTGTGTGTGCGGGGTGGGGAGCAGGGTGTTTAGGAAGTCCAGATAGGTTGAAAGAGAGAAGGTGGTGGTCAGAGATGGGGAAAGGGCGACAGTTGAACTCAGAAATGGAGCAGAGGTTGGAAAAGACAAGGTCAATAGCGTGACCATCGCGGTGGGTAGGGAGGAGGGAGGATTGTGTGAGTCCAAGGGAGGACGTGAGTGAAAGAAGTTTGGAGGCAGCAGGGGCGGAAGGATCGTCAATGGGAATGTTGAAGTCCCCGAGAACTAGGCATGGAAGATTAGAAGACAGAAAGTGAGAGAGCCAGGTAGCAAAGTGGTCAAAGAACTGGGAGGTTGGTCCCGGTGGGCGGTAGATGACTGCCACCCTGAGAGCCAGAGGAGAGAACAGGCGGATGCAGTGTGTCTCGAAGGAGGAGAAGGAGAGGGATGGGGGTGGAGGGAGATGCTGGTAGGTGCAGGTGGGAGAGCAGGATTCCGACCCCGCCACCATTTCTCTCACCCGGTCTGGGGGTATGACTCAAGTGTAGACCGCCATGTGAGAGAGCAGCAATGGAGGCCGTGTCAGAGGGAGTTAACCAGGTTTCAGTTAAAGCTAGGAGGTTGAAGGAGTTTGAAAGGAAGAGGTCATGGATTGCTGTGAGTTTTGTTGCACACAGAGCGAGCGTTCCAGAGGGCGCGGAGAAAGAGGACAGGCGCTGAGGGATTATGGGGATGAGGTTGCTGGGCTTGCAGGGAGGTGATTTATGTGCGATGGAGATAGGATGAGAGGGAAGTATTGGATGTGTTGTGGGGCCAGGGTTAGGGGATATGTCACCTGAAGAGAGTAGCAGCAGGAGGGTGAGAAAGAGAAGGTGGGAATGGGATTTGTGGGAGTGATTGGCAGCGCGAGAGTTAGAGGGAGACCATGTTCTGAGGAAACAAAGGAGCTCATGTGAGGCCATCATGTGGGACGAGAGGAGGGAGGGAGAGATGCAGATAGTGTAGGGGTCGGTGGTAGAGGGGCAGGAGTTCCATTTAAGGAGAAAAGTAGAAGTAAAGAGTAGAAGCGTGAGAGAAAGCATGATATAGACGTGCGTTTACCCAGAGTAAAAGTGGGCCTTGCAGTTCCTTCCTCCAGTCCCGCAACTCCAGGAAACAACTCTGGCTGTCCACTTAAAAATGCCACTTGCAAATGACACTCACAGAGCCTGGCTCAAAGAGCCTGGGATAGTAGTGATATAGGGGCGGGCTGATTGCATTCAGGCAGTTAGAAGGTAAACAGCTGAAGCTGGATGGGCTGTGTCAATAGTGTAGGAGATTCACATGCTAATTAGCAAAGCAAATGGTGGAGAAAAACAAAAATAAATATAAATAAAAAATAGAAAAATACCAATATGCAGGCGATCAGATGATCAGATGAGATGTGGGTGTCTGAATAATGGGTGATAAATGTCTTACCACCCATATACGCACATCTGTATACCACCCCCAACCCGACGGGCTAGTGGAGAGGTTCAATAAACCCTAAAAAATATGTTTAAAAAAAGTCGTGGACAGAGATGGGAGGAACTGGGACTTCTTACTCCCGTATCTCATGTTTGCCATCCGAGAGGTGCCCCAGGCCTCTACGGGCTACTCCCCTTTGAACTTGTATATGGCAGGCATCCCAGAGGACTCCTAGATATTGCCAAGGAGACGTGGGAGGGTCAGACCACCCCTTTTAAGACTGTCATTGAACATGTGTCCATGATGCAGGACAGGATTGCCGCCGTTATGCCCCTGGTGAGGGAACATATGGAGCAAGCCCAGGAAGCCCAGAGGAGGGTGTATAATCGGGGGGCGAAAATGCGTAGTTTCAACCCCGGGGATAAGGTCTTAGTGTTGGTCCCAACGGCTGAGAGCAAATTCCTAGCAAAGTGGCAAGGCCCTTATGAGATAGTCGAAAAAAAAAGTGAAGTAAACTATAAAGTCCTCCAACCCGGTAGAAGGAAAACCGAACAAATCTACCATATAAATATCCTGAAGCTGTGGAAAGACCGGGAGGCCCTGCTGAGCACCCCAGCTACTTCAAACCCATGGCTCGCCCCACACCTGAGGTTCCTATCGCCGACACATTGTCGGTGGCTCAACGCAATGAGGTGAAGGAATTTTTGAGGGGAAACACCGATTTCTTTTCAGAGATACCAGGACTAACCACGGTGGTTCACCATGACATAGTGGTTGAACCTGGGGTTCTCATAAATGTTAAACCCCTATAGGATCCCAGAAGCCAGGCGGGAGGCCGTCTCGGCAGAAATTGGGAAAATGTTAGCCTTGGGTATAATTGAAGAGTCCCATAGCGACTGGTCGAGCCCCATAGTGCTGGTGCCAAAACCAGATGGGAGTATCCGTTTCTGCAATGACTTTAGGAAACTGAACGCTGTATCGAGATTTGATGCGTACCCCATGCCCCGGGTGGATGAGCTTATCGACCAACTGGGTACGGCCCGTTATATAACTACCCTGGATTTGACGAAGGGGTACTGACAGATACCCCTGACAAACCGGGCCAGAGAAAAGACCGCCTTTTCCACCCCGGATGGGTCGTTCCAATATACGCGAATGCCCTTTGGCTTACACGGGGCCCCTGCTTCATTCCAAAGGTTAATGGATAGGCTATTGAAGGCACACCGACGGTATGCCGCCGCGTATCTAGACGATGTGGTGATCCATAGTCCTGACTGGCAGACGCACTTGGTACGAGTACAGGCCGTAGTCGATTCGCTAAAGGAGGCAGGTCTCACGGCAAACCCTAAGAAATGTGCCATAGGCTCGGAAGAGGCCAAATACTTGGGATACGTCATTGGACGAGGGCTAGTTAAGCCACAAATTGACAAGGTGGAGGCTATTCAAAAATGGCCCCAGCCCCAGAATAAGAAGCAAGTCCGGGCCTTTTTAGGGATCACCGGCTACTACCGCCGCTTTGTCCCAAATTTTGCCACCATGGCCTCCCCATTGACCGACCTGACAAAGGGTACGAAGTCGGGGTTGGTACGATGGAGCCCTGAGGCTGATAGTGCCTTCAAAGCCTTGAAGCGGGCGTTATGCACACAACCCGTGCTGGTGGCCCCTGATTTTTCAGGGGACTTTGTAGTCCAGACTGATGCTTCGAACGTGGGTCTGGGCGGGTTTATCCCAGGTACGGGAGGGGGAGGAACACCCGGTGGTCTACCTAAGCAGGAAACTCAACAGGCACGAGCAGAACTACGCGATCGTTGAGAAGGAATGCTTAGCAATTAAGTGGGCCCTGGATGCTCTTAGGTATTACCTGTTGGGCCGACAGTTCCGGCTCATCACCGATCACAGCCCGTTGCAGTGGATGTGCAATAGTAAGGAAAGAAACTCCCGCGTTACGAGATGGTTCTTGGCCTTACAAGCCTTTCGGTTCACGGTGGAACACAGGGCTGGGAGGTTGCAGGCTAACGCGGATGCGCTGTCACGGGCCCCCAACCCTATTGTTGCGTTTGCTCAGCCGCAGGGGCTGGAGCAGAGGGGGGGGATATGTGACGAGAGGAGAGGAGTGGTGTTTGAGGGACGGTATGTGTCCCCTCGAGTTTTGTCATATTGTTGGGACTAGCACTCCAGGCCGGAGTTTGGGTTCAGCTCGGGGCACACAAATCTCCGGGTTTTGCAGTTCTCCCTGGGGAGGCTTAATTGATTGATGGGTGAGGCTAGAGGGAAATAAAAGCAGGAAGTGAGGTTCATTCAGTCTCCACCCTGGGACTCAGACCAGCTACTGAGGGAGCAAAGCTGAACCAGAGATCAGGCTGCAAAAGGAAAGGTTGGAATACACTTTGTTTTCTGAAACGGTAGTGAGGGAAAACCTTAAATGTTTAGTTAGCGCCGGACAGGCAAGGGTATTGTTTTGTTTTGTTTTGTTTCTTGACCTGTATGCAGCTCTTGAATAAAAGTACAGAGGGCTGTACATTATAAAGAAATCCTGCGATTGGGACTACCTTTATCCTGGGAAGGGTACCCCCCATTTGAGCTGTACCCCACAGTATATGTATGTCCATTTATGTACATATTTGCTTTTCTTTGCCTTATTTGGTTATTACTTTTAAATTCCTTTAAACCCGCAATCTCGTAGATACCCCTTTAAAACTGGTTACCTGGTTACCTATTCCCAAGTGGGGTTGACCAGATTAAGAATTTAGTTGAAGACTTGCAGGGTTAATCAGAGAGAGACGATCTGACCCCGAAATTGCACCGAACAGTGAATTTCCCCGGACGGTGCAATTTCGAGGCCATTCGGCTATTCAGAAAGCAGGCATGTCAGGTTTATTCAGTTTAATCCCATAGGTTTCAATGTTAAAAATATTCCCATTTTTATTCAATATCTAATAAACCGTTTATTCTTTTAATTTGCAGAAAAAAGTCTCTTTATTTATATTATTTTTAGGATGTTTTAGGCAATTTTTGTGATTTTTCAGCAAATTTTTTCCCCAATTTTTTTTTTCAATAGCGGTTTATCTTTTCTCTGTAACAGACCTTTTTATTATTATTCACAGGATCTTATATATTATTTCCAGGCATTTCTGTCCAGTAGTTTGTTTGCAAAAAGGGTTTCAGATTTGAAACTTTCAATCGTTCTTCATTTTATTTATTTTTTACCCCGTCAGGTTGTTGGCTTTCTCCGCGGCTGGTCGGGGCCGTGCACTGTTCAGCGGATCGTCAGCTTTTTTCAGATGCGTTCGGGGTTTTTTCTGCGGTTTTGCAGTGGATGGTTGGCTTTTTCCGGCGGCTGGTCGGCGCCGTGTTCGGCAGATCGCCAGCTTTTTTCAGATGCGTTCGGGGTTTTTTCTGCGGTTTTGCAGTGGATGGTTGGCTTTTTCCGGCGGCTGGTCGACGCCGTGTTCGGCAGATCGCCAGCTTTTTTCAGACGCGTTCGGGTTTTTTTCCGCAGTTTTGCGGTGGATGGTTGGCTTTTTTCAGATGCGTGCGCTGTCTGTGGATTCTCCATTCGTTCCGGGCGGTTTTGCGGTGGATGGTTGGCTTTTTCCGGCGGCTGGTCGGCGCCGTGTTTGGCAGATCGTCAGCTTTTTTCAGATGCGTTCGGGGTTTTTTCTGCGGTTTTGCAGTGGATGGTTGGCTTTTTCCGGCGGCTGGTCGGCGCCGTGTTCGTCAGATTGCCAGCTTTTTTCAGACGCGTTCGGGTTTTTTTCCGCAGTTTTGCGGTGGATGGTTGGCTTTTTTCAGATGCGTGCGCTGTCTGTGGATTCTCCATTCGTTCCAGGGCGGTTTTGCGGTGGATGGTTGGCTTTTTCCGGCGGCTGGTCGGCGCCGTGTTTGGCAGATCGTCAGCTTTTTTCAGCACGCGTTTTGTTTTTTTTCCGCAGTTTTACGGTGGATGGTTGGCTTTTTTCGGATGCGTGCGGTGTCTGTGGATTCTCCATTTTTTTTGGGGCGGTTTTGCGGTGGATTTTCAGATGCGGTCGGCGGCTTTTCCCTGCACTTCGGGGACCCTGCGGTGAATGCTGAATTCACCGCAGGGTCGGGAAATTTGATTCTCCGAAGTGCGGGGAACAAGAGAGCATTGGCATGTCGGTGCTCTTTGAATAACCCCTTTGGTTTAGGCTTAAGGTAAGGAATCTCGTGGGGTTAGACGTGTGTTGGGTTGGGTTTTATGGTTGTTAAGGGGAAGGCATGGGCTGTTGTCAAGAGTTTTATGTAAAGACTGTTGAGGTTTCCTGTTGTGTCGAGATAAAGAAGGGGAAATGTTTTACACTCTGGGGTGTGTTTTACATTTATGGTAACGATAAGGAATTTATGATAAGGACCACGTATCGGATTAGGGCTTTGATTAAGTAAAGGTCAATTCTAGGAATATGGTTTATCGTTTGGGTTAAGGTAAAGGCCGTTTTTTTTAGGATTAAAGAAGACGTTCTAGGATGTGTTATGACATCATGAGGTTTGAAATTACGGTAATGGAAACTAATGTGTTTTAAGGAATTGATCTGATATGATTTGGGTTGAGGAAGCTTATTTTAGGGTCATTATGGGTTTATGTTGAAGCACGGCTCGTCTCGTTATGATGTGTACCCTTTATGAGTTACGTAAAATTAGAATATTATATGTATAAATCCATGCATAAACGGAAGGCTTTGATTCGTTGAATGAGAATGAAGTCTTACAGTGACTCTGGTTATTACCATATTTTCATACAATGTTAATTAAACAGCTGAATGCTACAGCAACTCCTTTGGCAGAGAAAACGATACAAAGCTCTTGAGAACAATGTTGTGATCACAATAGAAACGTCTCCATTCTCCTGGCTTAGTGGAGCACAGTGCTCTTGTAGTGTGTAGGTGCCCTTGTGATCCGAGCAGACACCTTCGGAGAGACGCAATGAATGCCTGATACTTGATGAGCAATCTTGGCCTCTCTGGAAGTGCGAAGAAAGAATTCCATCGGGTTCCTAACAATAAAACCTCCTCCAGTGTTCAATGGAGCCAAATGGAAAGTTCAGAGACCAAAAGACCTCTGCTATTTCTAATCAGTTCCTCTCATCTCACAGGTCCGACCCCACAATAGCTAGTCGCAGTTGGAGTAGCTGGCAGGGTCTTGTTGATGACCCGTAGTCGGATTGAAGAGACTTCTCTCTTTTTGATAGCAACTTTTATACTTTTCTATGTTTAATTGCTTATTTTTTTCTGAACAATAAGGACGCCAATCACAGATCTCTGTTGATAGCACACGTCCCTCCAGATGTAGACCTTTCCAGGGTTGTGAGCCGATTAAATGACTTGGTCGAAGAATGTAATTGCAGGGCAGAGGAACTCTTAAAAACACAGTGTGAGGCTTGTTCTAAGGAATAGTCTTCTCGACTTGTTCGTTCCACAAAGTCATAAACCCCCTGTTGACCTCCATTGAATGCTGGAGAACCACAGGGTGTGACAGGATCTGCTACACTACAAGCATCAGCCGATTAAATGACTCAAATCAAATCAAATAAAATCAAAATAAGCTTTATTGGCACGACCAAATACATTTTAGCATTGCCAAAGCATATGGGGAGGAGGGGGGTAGTGGGACATATATATGGGGGGAATGGGCAAGTCCATGGACATTATCAGGGGTAAGGGATAATGTGAAGGGGGATGGGGGCGAGTCCATGTTGGGGATTTATAAGTCCAGGATCTCTCATGTTCCTCTCAGTCTGTGACATTCTGCGACGTATTGGGCAGATATTTTCACCGCCGGCTCCTCTTCTCCCAGTATGATGTGGAGTTTCCTCCTCTCTTCTCCCAGTATGATGTGGAGTTTCCTCGTCTCTTCTATAGAGGTGAAGTCCGGGATGAGAGCGGAGAGTCTCTGGAAGTGAGTTTCCCTCAGTGCTGAGTACTTGGGGCACTGTAGGAGGAAGTGGACCTCATCTTCCAGGGCCTCCTGGTCACAATGCTGGCACAGTCTATTCTCCCTGGGCTTGTAGGTCTCAGTCTGATAGAAGTTGTCGATGACACGTTCCTCCTCCTCCATTCGTTTTTTATTTCTAATTCCATCATATCTTCCCCTACTCTTTAACTGCTCTTCTTCACTTGGTCGGGTTAATTTACAATGTGGAGGTGCTGGCATGGGTGGATACACATGGATTGGGGCAACCAAGGGCTAGCTAGGTTAATGAAGAGGAAACATCTTCCAGGACTTTGACTGATGAAGGCAATATAGGAGCTGAAAATCACAAACCATTGGGTCAGGGCAAAGTACTGCTACTTGACCCATAATGCCGAGCTGAACTTGTCAGTGTCAGGGAAATGGGAAGGAAACAGTCGGCTGACGGTGGAAAAATAGACGTTGAGTGTAGACCCTGAAACAACAAATAAAATCACGAATGTTTAGGAGAGCTACACGCCTTGAAAGACAAATGGTGGATCAAACGGGACATTGTGCTCTTAAACGGCATCACCATCATGCATCGTGTTGAATGAGCAGTTGTGGAACTAAATGCTCCGGTAAATAATTTGGCTGTTGTTCCTCTGGTTTCCATGGTAACAGCTGTATGTCTGCTTTGCTGCCATGTCCTTCCTGCGGCACATGAATTCCACATGCAGTCGGGTAGCATCATTCATGCATATCTCATCAGCAGGAATAAATTGTATTCCAGGGAAACATGGCCGATCTGGCAACCAGGGTGAGCTGCATGCTATCTATGTGTCGAGCTGGACCTGTCATTTGTGCAGGTGTGTAATCCCTTAATGCTAAAATGTAACACGATAGACAGACAGACACACACACACACAATAGAAAACTACTTTCAACTGATCATTAAGTTAAATGAACATTTAGCAGCATAAAAAGTAGTATGACCGTACATACACACACGCACATACACACACGCACATACACACAAGCACATACACACACGCACATACACACACGCACATACACGCACGCACATACGCGCACGCACATACACGCACGCACATACACACACGCACATACACACACGCACATACACACACGCACATACACACAAGCACATACACACACGCACATACACACACACATACACACACGCACATACACACACGCACATACACACAAGCACATACACACACGCACATACACACACGCACATACACACACAATAGAAAACTACTTTCAACTGATCATTAAGTTAAATAAACATTTAGCAGCATAAAAAGTAGTATGACCGTACATACACACACGCACATTATGACGGAATGGAGATGTTGTTCCGCCTGCGGGTGTGCTCAATCTGCGTGACCCCTTCGCTTACCGCTGGCCCGACTACCGAGTGACGCGCACTCGGCGTCTCGTGCGGCCTGGCGTGACCCTGGGAAAGGGTTAGCGGGCGGTGGAGGGGACCCCTGCCTAGAACCAGCCCGACCACTGAGCCATGCGGTACTCAGCGTCCCGAGCAGCTGGTTCACTGACCTTGCGGGTGTGGGACGTCCGTGGAGATCGGTTCCGCCGCGGAGGAATCTTCGTATCGGATGTGGGAAACGTTTCGGATATTGCGGGAAACGTTTCCGATCGCGGTGCGGGTGAATCTTCGGAACTTAATGGAAGACTTTTCGGATCGGGTCAGGACTGAAGGAAACTTCGGATCTAGCGGGATGGGCGAGGGACTCGGATCTTACCGCAATCCCTCGCAATACCGAAGCGCGGTACGCGCGGCCGCGCCCTTCGGTTCGGATCTCCGTCTCTCTGGGAACCGAATCTTCATGCGCTGCGCCTCTGCCCTGCTACACGATGCAGGCACAGAGCGCTCGATTCGGATCGTACCTGGGTGGACAACGTACTCTGAGATCGCGAGGGACTCTCAGATACGAAAATACGGCGGAAAAGAAACCACATCAGTCAAAGCTGGATGCACTGCAAGATCTGCCTTTATTCTGTTCGGTTCAAGCATTTATTAACTTTCACAGAATTACAATACAATGGGACTCCTTGCCCGCCCTCCCAGGACCCATTGGCCCTTGGCCTTCAGGGAGTCGCCAATTCGGACCGGATGGTTCGAATCGGCCATTTTCCGAATCGAGAATTCTGACTGCGCCACAAGGATCGGAAAATGGCGGCGAGCAAGGCAAACAAAGGGAAAATACATTACACAATAAACCAACGGGGAACACTTTATTACACCACACAATAATCACATCTAAATAAAATACTGGTAAAACGGGGTGCGTGCCACCACACCCACTGCACCGCCCCTGGCTGAGGGTGCTGGGCCATCCCGTGACACACATACACACACGCACATACACGCACACACATACACGCACGCACATACACACAAGCACATACACACACATACACACACGAACATACACACACAAACATACACACACATGCACATACACACACGAACATACACACACGCACATACACACACGAACGTACACACACGCACATACACACACGAACACACACACGCACACACACAAGCACCACAGAGAGTGAGCAGAGCGTAGGCAGCTGACAGCAATATGGCCGCAGGATCACTCCCGTCTGTCTGAGACCTTGATGAGAGAACACAAAGGGTTTTGGGGATCGGATACATTTACACAGCACACGCTAAAACCACACAAACGCCGCCTAGTAAAACGCAGACAATCCAACACAGAGGCCAATCAGGGATTCATGCAAACACACATTTAAATAAAGCTAATTCAAAAAAATATCCAACGGTGTCAGACTGAGATATATACCGCGCTGACAGGCATATACAAAATACTACATATTCACATTATATATACATCCAAAGTCAGAAAGAGAAATAGAAAGTCTGACAGATCATATCGAGGACATTTACAATATGTCATTAAAAATGTCAATTAGAACAAGATAAAAAGATCTTATTTACAGCCAGAGATTTCTAACAACAATTACTATAAGAGCCCCTAAAAGACACCCGCACACCCTGAATATATAGAGGAGCCCCTAAAAACACACCCGCACACCCTGAATATATAGAGGAGCCCCTAAAAAGACACCCGCACACCCTGAATATATAGAGGAGCCCCTAAAAAGACACCCGCACACCCTGAATATATGGAGGAGCCCCTAAAAAGACACCCGCACACCCTGAATATATAGAGGAGCCCCTAAAAACACACCCGCACACCCTGAATATATGGAGGAGCCACTAAAAGACACCCGCACACCCTGAATATATGGAGGAGCCACTAAAAGACACCCGCACACCGTGAATATATAGAGGAGCCCCTAAAAACACACCCGCACACCATGAATATATGGAGGAGCCACTAAAAGACACCCGCACACCGTGAATATATAGAGGAGCCCCTAAAAACACACCCGCACACCCTGAATATATGGAGGAGCCCCTAAAAAGACACCCGCACACCCTGAATATATAGAGGAGCCCCTAAAAACACACCCGCACACCCTGAATATATGGAGGAGCCCCTAAAAAGACACCCGCACACCCTGAATATATAGAGGAGCCCCTAAAAACACACCCGCACACCCTGAATATATGGAGGAGCCCCTAAAAAGACACCCGCACACCCTGAATATATGGAGGAGCCCCTAAAAACACACCCACACACCCTGAATATATGGAGGAGCCACTAAAAGACACCCGTCACCCGCACACCCTGAATATATGGAGGAGCCCCTAAAAACACACCCGCACACCCTGAATATATGGAGGAGCCACTAAAAGACACCCGCACACCGTGAATATATGGAGGAGCCACTAAAAGACACCCGCACACCCTGAATATATGGAGGAGCCACTAAAAGACACCCGCACGCCCTGAATATATAGAGGAGACCCCTAAAAGACACCCGCACACCGTGAATATATGGAGGAGCCACTAAAAGACACCCGCACACCCTGAATATATGGAGGAGCCCCTAAAAAGACACCCGCACACCCTGAATATATGGAGGAGCCCCTAAAAAGACACCCGCACACCCTGAATATATGGAGGAGCCCCTAAAAAGACACCCGCACACCCTGAATATATGGAGGAGCCACTAAAAGACACCCGCACACCCTGAATATATGGAGGAGACCCTAAAAAGACACCCGTGCACCCTGAATAAATAGTGGAGCCCCTAAAAAGACACCCGCGCACCCTGAATATATAGAGGAACCCCTAAAAACACACCCGCACACCCTGAATATATAGAGGAGCCCCTAAAAGACACCCGCACACCCTGAATATATGGAAGAGCCACTAAAAGACACCCGCACACCCTGAATATATGGAGGAGCCACTAAAAGACACCCGCACACCCTGAATATATGGAGGAGCCTCTAAAGAGACACCCACACACCCTGAATATATGGAGGAGCCACTAAAAGACACCCGCACACCCTGAATATATATGGAGGAGCCCCTAAAAGACACCCACACACCCTGAATATATGGAGGAGCCCCTAAAAGACACCCGCACACCCTGAATATATGGAGGAGCCCCTAAAAGACACCCGCACACCCTGAATATATATGGAGGAACCCCTAAAAAGACACCCACACACCCTGAATATATAGAGGGGACCCTAAAAGACACCCGCACACCCTGAATATACAGAGGAGCCCCTAAAAACACACCCACACACCCTGAATATATGGAGCAGCCCCTAAAAACACACCCGCACACCCTGAATATACGGAGGAACCCCTAAAAAGACACCCGCACACCCTGACTATATGGAGGAGCCCCTAAAAACACACCAAGACACTCTGAATATATGGAGGAGCCCCTAAAAAGACACCCACACACCCTGAATATATGGAGGAGCCCCTAAAAAGAATCCGCACACCCTGAATATATGGAGGAGCCCCTAGAAAGAGCGACACAGAGATGAAAGCAACACAGTGTGGGCTATTTCACTGGTTTTGAGCCACTTAACCCTTTAAGCCCCTGGCATTGCGCATAGCATTGGGTATCCACTGTCAACAATCAGCAATAAGAGACGGCAACAACGGGCACAGTCAGAGGAGTCTTTAGACTTCACCGTCCTCTATTCCATCCCTTTGTCTTTGGCGGCAGCCTCCTGAGATGGCGGATAATACCTGCGAGCTGGCACCGGAGCTGCATTTCATTTACTTTGCTGCCGTCCATTGTCAGGGGACACCGTGGCAGCGTGCCCGCAGACTGGCATCACTTGTCATGCTTGAGAAACAATACTTGTGGAAGGAATGGATTAGTTACTTTAGCCCAGACCGGCCCTCTATGCAAATGGCATGGCACCGGCGTGCCAGTCGAGGCGATAACGCAGAGCCTTAATTATTCCGAGAAGCTCTGCACACATTGCAGCTACAAAATATCTATCACTTTCCGCTGGCATCTCCTGCCGCGCCACGAGCCTCGCAAATAAAGCTCTCAATACCCGCATTTCTTTTATATGTATAATTAAATAGGTTTCATTATCCACAACGAATGCAGACAGGAGGGAACATACAGGAGGGAACATACAGGAGGACGCATGCAGGAGGGAACATACAGGAGGGAACATACAGGAGGACACATGCAGGAGGGAACATACAGGAGGACGCATGCAGGAGGGAACATACAGGAGGGAACATACAGGAGGGAACATACAGGAGGGAACATACAGGAGGACGCATGCAGGAGGGAACATACAGGAGGGAACATACAGGAGGGAACATACAGGAGGACGCATACAGGAGGGAACATACAGGAGGGAACATACAGGAGGACGCATGCAGGAGGGAACATACAGGAGGACACGCACAGGAGGGAACATACAGGAGGACGCGCGCAGGAGGGAACATACAGGAGGACACGTGCAGGAGGGAACATACAGGAGGACGCACGCAGGAGGGAACATACAGGAGGATGCGCGCAGGAGGGAACATACAGGAGGATGCGCGCAGGAGGGAACATACAGGAGGACGCACGCAGGAGGGAACATACAGGAGGACGCACGCAGGAGGGAACATACAAGAGGGAACATACAAGAGGACGCACACAGGAGGGAACATACATGATGGAACATACAGGAGGGAACATAAAGGAGGACGTACGCAGGAGGGAACATACGTAAGGGAACATACAGGAGGGAACATACAGGAGGACCGGTTAACCCCCTCAGTTCTGGAGTGTAAGTCCCGTGAATAATAGCTCAAAAATATGTATGTGTGTTGTCTAGGGTACCCGGGTACTATGTTCAACTGGCCAGTGAACGAAAAACGTAATCTTCGACTAGTCACCGTTGGGGCCCTGTGAATTTAAACAATATTGCAGCGGGCGTTTCTGTTTTGGAACTGTGACCTGGAGGCGTCTCACCCATCCGATGAACAAAACTGTCCAGCACTCAATGCCTCGATCAAAAGATCTTCTCCGCTGTGTACTGGGACTCCGTGCCACTGAATCTGCACCCTGCTTGCCAAATGTCCGCAACTGGAACAACGATCCGCCGCCTGCACTCCCAATCAATCATTGCGGTCTCCAAACTCGGGGTCCTGCCGGATCCAGCTTGTCCTCCAGACCTCTCAGCGCTGCGCATGTAGGTCTCAACACGGTCACTGTCCCGATCTCCAGCACCAGTAAGACAGCGTCTGTTTTCCGGCCTGGTTGCAATCCCTGACAGCTCCAACGTGCGTCCTCCACCTTTCACTGCTCCGCTCACTCTGCCCATGCCTTGCACAAGGCTGCTGATCTCTTTCCACTTCCTGTACCACATCCATCCTGTCCTCCCGCAAAGGATGGTGGTAGATGTAGTTTGGTTTTGTCCAGCATAGTCCACAATGTCTCTGTCTCCCTCTGGTGGCAGCAATAGTTCAATGCACCAGAATACAGTGTTTTTAAAGCAGCGCTACAATATCATTGTGTATATATAACATTTCAGGTTGATAAATAAGACCAAAATATACAGTACATAAAGATACACACAGGCAGACATGTACAGAAAAATGTAGACATATACAGGATGTTACGTACAAACACACACACACAGCTAAAAACACGCAGATACATGTATAAAGGTAAACACAGACAGACACATAAAGACGGACATATCACACACACACACACACGAAGACACATATAGACAGATACATACAGGAATGCACATACAGACAAACACATGCAGACCCAAACACACACATAGAAACAGGAAGACACATACATACAGGAAGACACATACATACAGGAAAATATATACAGGAAGACACATACATACAGGAAGACACATACATACAGGTAGACACATACAGACACATACATACAGGATGACACAAAAGACACACACAAACAGGAAGACACACGCAGGCAGACACAAACAGAAAGACAAATAAAGGCAGACAATTACAGGAAAATGCATGCAGGGTGCAGGAAGACACCTACAGAAGGAAGCATACAGGGGGAAGCATACAGGGGGAAGCATACAGGGGGGAAGCATACAGAGGGAAGCATACAGGGGGAAGCATACAGGGGGGAAGCATACAGAGGGAAGCATACAGGGGGAAGCATACAGGGGGGAAGCATACATGGGGAAGCATACAGGGGGAAGCATACAGGGGGAAGCATACAGGGGGAAGCATACAGGGGGGAAGCATACAGGGGGGAAGCATACCGGGGGAAGCATACAGGGGGGAAGCATACCGGGGGAAGCATACAGGGGGGAAACATACAGGGGAAGCATACAGGGGGGAAGCATACATGGGGAAGCATACAGGGGGAAGCATACAGGGGGGAAGCATACAGGGGAAAGCATACAGGGGGAAGCATACAGGGGGAAGCATACAGGGGGGAAGCATACAGGGGAAGCATACAGGGGGGAAGCATACAGGGGAAGCATACAGGGGAAGCATACAGGGGGAAGCATACAGGGGGAAGCATACAGGGGGGAAGCATACAGGGGAAGCATATAGTGGGGAAGCATACAGGGGGAAGCATACAGGGGGAAGCATACAGGGGGGAAGCATACAGGGGAAGCATACAGGGGGGAAGCATACAGGGGGAAGCATATAGTGGGGAAGCATACAGGGAGAAGCATACAGGGGGGAAGCATACAGGGTGGAAGCATACAGGGGGAAGCATATAGTGGGGAAGCATACAGGGGGAAGCATACAGGGGGGAAGCATACAGGGGAAGCATATAGTGGGGAAGCATACAGGGGGAAGCATACAGGGGGAAGCATACAGGGGGAAGCATACAGGGGAAGCATATAGTGGGGAAGCATACAGGGGGAAGCATATAGTGGGGAAGCATACAGGGGGAAGCATACAGGGGGGAAGCATACAGGGGGAAGCATACAGGGGGGAAGCATACAGGGGGAAGCATATAGTGGGGAAGCATACAGGGGGAAGCATACAGGGGGGAAGCATACAGGGGGGAAGCATACAGGGGGGAAGCATACAAGGGGAAGCATACAGGGGGAAGCATACAGGGGGAAGCATACAGGGGGAAGCATACAGTGGGGAAGCATACAGGGGGAAGCATACAGGGGGGAAGCATACAGGGGGAAGCATACAGGGGGAAGCATATAATGGGGAAGCATACAGGGGGAAGCATACAGGGGGAAGCATACAGGGGGAAGCATACAGGGGAAAGCATACAGTGGGGAAGCATACAGGTGGGAAGCATACAGGGGGGAAGCATACAGTGGGGAAGCATACAGGGGGAAGCATACAAGGGGAAGCATACAGGGGGAAGCATACAGGGGGAAGCATACAGGGGGAAGCATATAGTGGGGAAGCATACAGGGGAAGCATACAGGGGGGAAGCATACGGGGGGAAGCATACGGGGGGAAGCATACAGGAGGGAAGCATACAGGGGGAAGCATACAGGGGGAAGCATACAAGGGGAAGCATACAGGGGGAAGCATACAGGGGGAAGCATACAAGGGGAAGCATACAGGGGGGAAGCATACAGGGGGAAGCATATAGTGGGGAAGCATACAGGGGGAAGCATACAGGGGAAGCATACAGTGGGGAAGCATACAGGGGGAAGCATATGGGGGATGTAGACAGGAGACTTTGTTTATCACATATCTGTTAGTTTGAATGGGCAAATAATCAGATTTACAGATGTAGCCGTTTTATGATTGTCTGTGGTTTACACGGACGCCTTGTCTGCGATTCCTTTCACTGAGCTCGGTTCTTATTGCAGCAGTTTCCTCAGATAAGCAAAAATGCCAGCTTTACAGTGTGCGTCGACATGTGTTGGAAGTGGGATTCATGTAAGACAAGCTCATACACAGGCAGGTCATTTAATCTATTGACGGAGGCTGATAATTCGGCTGGAGACGGTTAGGCTCCGTTAGACTAACGAGGGACTGGATCACGTTACTGGGGGGGATCTCCATCGCTCGCTCTCGCGGTCCCTTTCCCGCCGTGCTGCACTCTACTGGAAAATGACAGGAGACGGACAAAATTTATATTGAATTTAATCATTTTAGAAACATATATATATATAAAATGTGATATTCACGCCATTTAATGTATATAAAAAAAAAATATGCCCAATGATTAATGACATCTGCTGCTTTTGTTTTATGGAAGGGCCAGTCGCGGTGGATACATAAATAGATGCAGTAATAATTTATCAGGGTTATTCAGATACCGCCAGATTAAGAATTTAGTAGAAGACTTTACAAGCTGCCGAACTCATGCGAAAACCCGTGGCAAAACCGCTGAATCGAACTGAAAAAACACAGAATCGATCTGAAAACCCACCGAATGCATCTGACGATCTGCCGCAAAACCGCTGAGTCGATCCAAAACAAGACGACAACCCGCCGAAGAGAGTGCCGACCAGCCACTAAGCCGCCGAACGGGTTAAAAAAACAAACAAAAAAGCTGAAACTTTTAAAAGCTGTTTGCAAAATATACCACTGGGCGAAAATGTCTGGAATTAACATATAAATGACTGTTAGAAAAAAAGAAACACATTTTCTGGTAAAAAAAAATAAAATATTCGGAGGAAAAAAATTATGCCGAAACAATCTCGAAAATGGCGAAAAAATCCTAAAAAAAAAGCAATACATAAAGAGACTTTTTTGCTGCAGATTAAAAGAATAGTTTAATAGCTTTTTAATAAAAATGGGAATATTTTTTACATTGAAGCCTATGGGATTCGCCTGATTAAACCTGCCGAATGAAACCACCGAACAGCAGGGCTTTTCACTGACATTTCGCTGCTGTTTGGTGTCTCTGAATAGATTAGCCATTGCTTCTCTATGGGGGGTTTCACTGCCGTCGAACAGCACCGTATTTCGCTGGCAATTCGCCAAAATTTGGCAATCTGCCTGTTTTCGGAATAGCCAAATGGCCCGATATTGCACCGTATGGGGAAGCTCACTGTTCAGCTTGTAAACTTCAGGGACCCTACGGTGAATGCTGATGTCACCGCAGGGTTGGCGAATCGGACTAGCCGAAGTGCGAGGAACAGGAGAGCACCGAATTGTCGGTGACATATCAGTGCTCTCTGAATAACCCTGTATGTGTTTATGTATCATGGGCCGCATGTCACGCTACCCTGTCGGGGTTAAAAGTCATTATGATACACATCAATATATACTTTATCTAGATATCAGGCTCTGTTCCCCTTCCCTGCGCTGGAAAACCCCCAGGCGTTGGTGCCGGTGCTTTGGCCGGTCTCAAGTTGCCACGAGAGTCATATCTGTTGCATATCATTTAGATGCAAGCACGTGGATCCACGCCGCAGACACAATGGCGTGTGACAAACAATGTTTTTTTCTTGGCGCTCCCGGACGGGCGAGGCCCAGTGAATGGGGGATCCGTACAAGGTTGCATGTTGTGAATGAGCATTGGTGCGTATTCACTAAACAGTGCATTGAAAAGACTAGTGAGATTAAGAATGAGCTAAAAAAAATAACAAATCTATGTTTAAATATTTATTTCCATATATTGTATCAGTATTTGTGATACAATAAAATGTTGCATTTAAGACCCCAGAGATCTCCTTCTTTAAAGATGTGTATTTTGGGCTCTACTGCATTCTTCACGCAAAAATGCACGGTAAATGCGTGAATTTTTGCGCGAAGCGATAAACGTTAACGCGCGTAAATTAAAGCTGGTATTACAATCCTCGCGCATTATTTCATCCGTCAAAAAATAACGCGCCCAGAAACGCGCAGAAATCAGTGTGCGGACTGTTTTTTCACGCGATTCAGCCAATCAGAATTAAGAACCTTTTGTCTCCCGTTGAGTTTTTGCGCCTGTCAAAATCAATCTGAGTATACATGCTGCATCAATAATAAAAACACGCACAACTTCTCCATTTTATTGTTTGGGTATGTGTAGAATGTGTAACTATACTTTGCTGTATTGTTTTTTTCGTGCCGGTGTATTTGGTTTCGGTCAGGACGTTCAGATTTACCGTTAACACCAGCTTTTCAAAGACGTTAAAATTATGCGCGCAAACGCTGTGCGTTAAAAACTGCGCATAGATTGTAATACCAGCCGCGTAACAGCGTACAAACGCATTTGCGCTCACAATGTTAAGTATAGGACGCGCGCAGTACAATACGCTCGCGCAGATTCACCCGCGGTAGACGTTAACGCGCATTTTTTCCGCAGACATTGTAATGCGACGTTCAGCGCAAAGGGTTTTGCCCCTCGCGTTAATGCGTTTTTGCGCACGCGTTAACGTTTTGCGCGAAGAATGTAATAGGGCCCTTTATGTGGCCAGTGGACAAACGGGGCAAAGCAGCAGAGCCGGCAGGTGTAGGTCCTCTGCTTCATGTATATACTGTATATGTGTGTCTGCAGGAAGGGGTTAATAAGCCTGGGAGAGCTTTGCAGTCACTCTTATT
>CM019063.1:51146315-51241315 GCA_009667805.1 Leptobrachium leishanense | reverse complement strand
ATAATATCGGAACGTCTGACCGGTTAAAGGACGCTCAGTCGGTAAGTAAAACCATTCGGTAAGCCCTTTGCTGTGTCCTGCCGGCACCTCCAACAGTTCCCTAAAACTCTGCGATCTTTTGTTTCTCGAGGTCTCGGAACAGAATGCAGCTATTAAAACGGCAGCCAAGGTTAGGACTCAGGCCGGCAGAGATTAATTGGAAAAGCTTCTGTGGGCCTGACATGAGCTGTCGGATTCATATCACCCAGACATTTCCAGCTGCTTTAGGGGACTTTTTGAATATAAATGCTTTTTTTGGTCATATCACGGATACGTACTCTCAGTTGAGATGGTCGCGACCCTCCTCCTCCCCAAAAAAACCCCTTCCAACTCGTTTTTATTGACTTTTATTGCGCTTTAATTACCTTTAGCTTTAAAATACATTACCTTACGCTTGGTTAAGAAATCTGATACATCTGATGGAGATAAAAAATCCTCCAAACCTATAACAATGTACCAAAATTACAATAGTTGTGATTCGGGGTGTAAAAAGACCTTCATGCGTTTCCCTTGGCCATCATCGTGTGGTACTTTGAGAAATACAAACTTTGAAAACAAATAATTATTACTAAAAATGATCTCTTTATTGGAGAAACAGGTCCTACTTCGAACCTAAACCCTTCTTTTCGCTTCCAATATCCCTCTTTAGGGATTACTCAAAATATTTGGGTGTGTGCATGTATTTCTAGGGGCTCCTCTATATATTCAGGGTGTGCGGGTGTTTCCTTTAAGGGGTTCCTCCATATATTCAGGGTGTGTGGGTGTCTTTTTGGGGTCTCTTCCATATATTCAGGGTGTGTGGGTGTGTTTTTAGGGGATCCTCCATATATTCAGGGTGTCTTTTTAGGGGTTCCTCCATATATTCAGGGTGTGCGGGTGTCTTTCTAGGGTCTCCTCCATATATTCAGGGTGTGTGGGTGTCTTTTTAGGGGCTCCTCCATATATTCAGGGTGTGTGGGTGTGTTTGTAGGGGCTCCTCCATATATTCAGGGTGTGTGGGTGTGTTTTTAGGGGTTCCTTCATATATTATGGGTGTGCGGGTGTCTTTTTGGGGTCTCCTCCATATATTCAGGGTGTGCGGGTGTTTCCTTTTAGGGGTTCCTCCATATATTCAGGCTGTGTGGGTGTCTTTTTGGGATCTCCTCCATATATTCAGGGTGTGTTTTTAGGGGTTCCTCCATATATTCAGGGTGTGCGGGTGTCTTTCTAGGGTCTCCTCCATATATTCAGGGTGTGTGGGTGTCTTTTTAGAGGCTCCTCTATATATTCAGGGTGTGCGGGTGTGTTTGTAGGGGCTCCTCCATATATTCAGGGTGTGTGGGTGTGTTTTTAGGGGTTCCTTCATATATTATGGGTGTGCGGGTGTCTTTTTGGGGTCTCCTCCATATATTCAGGGTGTGCGGGTGTTTCCTTTTAGGGGTTCCTCCATATATTCAGGCTGTGTGGGTGTCTTTTTGGGGTCTCCTCCATATATTCAGGGTGTTTTTTAGGGGTTCCTCCATATATTCAGGGTGTGCGGGTGTGTTTTTAGGGGCTCCTCCATATATTCAGGGTGTGTGGGTGTGTTTTTAGGGTCTCCTCCATATATTCAGGGTGTGTGGGTGTGTTTTTAGGGGTTCCTTCATATATTCAGGGTGTGCGGGTGTCTTTTTAGGTGTTCCTCCATATATTCAGGATGTGTGGGTGTCTTTTTAGGGGTTCCTTCTTATATTCAGGGTGTGTGGGTGTGTTTTAGGGGCTCCTCTATATATTCGGGGTGTACGGGTGTTTTTAGGGGCTCCTCCATATATTTGGGGTGTGCGGGTGTTTTTAGGGGCTCCTCCATATATTCAGGGTGTGTGGGTGTCTTTAGGGGCTCCTCTATATATTCGGGGTGTGCAGGTGTTTTTTAGGGGCTCCTCCATAAATTCGGGGTGTGCGGTGTTTTTTAGGGGTTCCTCCATATATTCAGGTGTGCGGGTGTCTTTTTAGGGGTTCCTCCATATATTCAGGTGTGTGGGTGTTTTTAGGGGTTCCTCCATATATTCAGGATGTGCGGGTGTCTTTTTAGGGGTTCCTCCATATATTCAGGGTGTGTGGGTGTTTTAAGGGGCTCCTCCATATAATCAGGGTGTGTGGGTGTTTTTAGGGCCTCCTCTATATATTCAGAGTGTGTGGGTGTTTTTAGGGGTTCCTCCATATATTCAGGGTGTATGGGTGTTTTTAGGGGTTCCTCCATATATTCAGGGTGTGTGGGTGTTTTTAGGGGCTCCTCCATATATTCAGGGTGTGCGGGTGTTTTTAGGGGCTCCTCCATATATTCAGGGTGTGCGGGTGTTTTTAGGGGCTCCTCCATATATTCAGGGTGTGCGGGTGTTTTTAGGGGCTCCTTCATATATTCAGGGTGTGCGGGTGTTTTTAGGGGCTCCTCCATATATTCAGGGTGTGCGGGTGTTTTTAGGGGCTCCTCCATATATTCAGGGTGTGCGGGTGTTTTTAGGGGCTCCTCCATATATTCAGGGTGTGTGGGTGTTTTTAGGGGCTCCTCCATATATTCAGGGTGTTGGGTGTTTTTAGGGTCTCCTCCATATATTCAGGGTGTGCGGGTGTTTTTAGGGGCTCCTCCATATATTCAGGGTGTGCGGGTGTTTTTAGGGGCTCCTCCATATATTCAGTTTCCAATACTAATTGTTACATTGTGGTTTCATCTGTTGCACACTCACCATTATACACGCACACACACACGCACACACACAAAGTTGAAGCCCCAAAGCGGCGTGTTATTTTAAGTTTGCTCCTTGGCCTCGTTATAGAGGAGCAGTGACGGAAACCTTCAGAAGCAGAACGGATCCTCTAAAGAGGTTTTTTAAAAGATGATGTGAATCTCTGGGGATAATTATGAGATAATGATGTTTTGTTAGTGTTGACACTTGTTACAGCATCACATGTAACCTCGGAGCACTCGCAGACAGCGGGCGCACTTGTGATCAGCAGGTGACCTCATTGATGGAAAATAATAACATCTCACCTGCTTCTGACACTGGGGGAGGGAGACATATTTCACATCTCATTAACAGAGAGGCACTTCTTACCCTTTTAGATCTTTTCCTTTATTTTCCAGCTTTACGTAGCTTCGTGGTTTTGGAAAGCTATTGACATGGATGGGATCCGGAGACCTGGGTGTTATGCGTGTGTCATGCGTGTGTCATTCCTGCCAAGATGGTTTGGATGTTTAGCTCAAAAATAACAAAATACCAGGAAAATGCCAAAATGACATTTTGATAGAAATGTCACTTGGTCCGGCGGCATGTAATGACTTATCACACGGCATGTGATTTCATCATTGAATGCAGTATATCACCGGCACGGTTCTCTGACCGCTAGATGCGAAATTTTGGAGGAAATTCACTAACCTCCAAAACTGCTACCGAATTGCACCGAACAATGAATTCACCGGTCGGTGCAATTTCAGGGCAGTTCATCTATTCACTATGCTGTCAATTTGCTAAATACAGGAGAATTGACAGCAAAATACGGTGCAATTTGCCACCATTCGGAGGCACCGAAATTATCCCATTGGCAACTATCGATTTGTCTTTTCACAGAATGCTGCATGGTGACTCACAGGGCACAGATTATATCCCAGCTTGGGTTAAGGGCAGCTCACAGGGCACAGATTATATCCCAGCATGGGTTAATGGCAGCTCACAGGGCACAGATTATTTCCCAGCATGGGTTAATGGTAAATCACAGGGCACAGACTATATCCCAGCATGGGTTAATGGTAACTCACAGGGCACAGACTATATCCCAGCGTGGGTTAATGGTAAATCACAGGGCACAGACTATATCCCAGCATGGGTTAATGGCAACTCACAGGGCACAGATTATTTCCCAGCGTGGGTTAATGGTAAATCACAGGGCACAGACTATATCCCAGCATGGGTTAATGGTAACTCACAGGGCACAGATTATATCCCATCATGGGTTAATGGTAATTAACAGGGCACAGATTATTTCCCAGCATAGGTTAATTGCAGCTCACAGGGCACAGATTATATCCCAGCATGGGTTAATGGTAACTCACAGGGCACAGATTATATCCCAGCATGGGTTAGTGACAACTCACAGGGCACAGATTATATCCCAGCATGGGTTAATGGTGACTCACATGGCACAGATTATTTCCCAGCATGGGTTAATGGTAACTCACAGGGCACAGATTATACCCCAGCATGGGTTAGTGACAACTCACAGATTATATCCCAGCATGGGTTAGTGACAACTCACAGGGCACAGATTATATCCCAGCATGGGTTAATGGTAACTCACAGGGCACATATTATATTCCAGCATGGGTTAATGGTAACTCACAGGGCACAGATTATTTCCCAGCATGGGTTCATGGTAACTCACAGGGCACATATTATATTCCAGCATGGGTTAATGGTAACTCACAGGGCACATATTATATTCCAGCATGGGTTAATGGTAACTCACAGGGCACAGATTATACCCCAGCATGGGTTAGTGACAACTCACAGATTATATCCCAGCATGGGTTAATGGTAACTCACAGGGCACAGATTATATCCCAGCATGGGTTAATGGTGACTCACATGGCACAGATTATTTCCCAGCATGGGTTCATGGTAACTCACAGGGCACATATTATATTCCAGCATGGGTTAATGGTAACTCACAGGGCACAGATTATACCCCAGCATGGGTTAGTGACAACTCACAGATTATATCCCAGCATGGGTTAATGGTAACTCACAGGGCACAGATTATATCCCAGCGTGGGTTAATGGTAACTCACAGAGCACAGATTATATCCCAGCATGGGTTAATGGTAACTCACAGGGCACATATTATATCCCAGTGTGGGTTAATGGTAACTCACAGAGCACAGATTATAGCACAGCAAGGGTTAATGGTAACTCACAGGGCACATATTATATCCCAGCATGGGTTAATGGTAACTCACAGAGCACAGATTATAGCACAGCAAGGGTTAATGGTAACTCACATGGCACATATTATAGCACAGCATGGGTTAATGGTGACTCACATGGCACAGATTATTTCCCAGCATGGTTTAGTGACAACTCACAGGGCACAGATTATTTCCCAGCATGGGTTCATGGTAACTCACAGGGCACAGATTATATCCCAGCGTGGGTTAATGGTAACTCACAGAGCACACATTATATTCCAGCGTGGGTTAATGGTAACTCACAGGGCACATATTATACCCCAGCATGGGTTAATGGTAACCTCACAGGGCACAGATTATACCCCAGCATGGGTTAATGGTAACTCACAGGGCACATATTATACCCCAGCATGGGTTAATGGTAACTCACAGGGCACATATTATATTTCAGCATGGGTTAATGGTAACTCACAGGGCACAGATTATACCCCAGCATGGGTTAGTGACAACTCACAGATTATATCCCAGCATGGGTTAATGGTAACTCACAGGGCACAGATTATATCCCAGCATGGGTTAATGGCAACTCACAGGACACAGTTTATATTCCAGCATGGGTTAATGGTAACTCACAGGGCACAGATTATATCCCAGCATGGGTTAATGGTAACTCACAGGGCACAGATTATAGCCCAGCAAGGGTAAATGGCAACTCACAGAGCACAGATTATATCCCAGCAAGGGTTAATGGTAACTCACAGGGCACATATTATATCCCAGCGTGGGTTAATGGTAACTCACAGAGCACATATTATATCCCAGCATGGGTTAATGGTAACTCACAGGGCACAGATTATACCCCAGCATGGGTTAGTGACAACTCACAGATTATATCCCAGCATGGGTTAATGGCAACTCAGAGGGCACATATTATATTTCAGCGTGGGTTAATGGTAACTCACAGGGCACAGATTATACCCCAGCATGGGTTAGTGACAACTCACAGATTATATCCCAGCATGGGTTAATGGTAACTCACAGGGCACAGATTATATCCCAGCATGGGTTAATGGCAACTCACAGGGCACAGATTATATCCCAGCGTGGGTTAATGGTAACTCACAGAGCACAGATTATATCCCAGCATGGGTTAATGGTAACTCACAGGGCACAGATTATACCCCAGCATGGGTTAATGGTAACTCACAGGGCACATATTATATCCCAGCATGGGTTAATGGTAACTCACAGGGCACATATTATATCCCAGCATGGGTTAATGGTGACTCACAGGGCACAGATTATACCCCAGCATGGGTTAGTGACAACTCACAGGGCACAGATTATAGCCCAGCAAGGGTTAATGGTAACTCACAGGGCACAGATTATATCCCAGTGTGGGTTAATGGTAACTCACAGGGCACAGATTATAGCCCAGCAAGGGTTAATGGTAACTCACAGGGCACAGATTATATCCCAGCGTGGGTTAATGGTAACTCACAGGGCACAGATTATACCCCAGCATGGATTAATGGTAACTCACAGGGCACAGATTATATCCCAGCAAGGGTTAATGGTAACTCACAGGGCACAGATTATATCCCAGCGTGGGTTAATGGTAACTCACAGGGCACAGATTATACCCCAGCGTGGGTTAATGGTAACTCACAGGGCACAGATTATATCCCAGCATGGATGTACTGCTCTGCTGTTAAAATTAAGAACTGTTGGAACCTGATCTTTGAGTCATTAATAAACGAACACAGAATAAGAGGAAATAAACCGACACCTACTGGGCATAACCCAACAATATATTTACAACAACAAATTGCACAAAGTGAAACAAAGGTGTCAATGACACAATAGAATTTATTAAATCACAGCACACTATAAAATAGGAAGAAAAATGAAGTAGATGGGTTCAGTTCGGCAATGAGTGGCACTTCATAGGAATTCCACCGGCTAGATATGCACACCAATATAGGACATAAACAAGGCAATCTATATCATACCTTGGCGGTTCGAGCCGCCTACACACCTCTAAACTAATACACAAAAAGCCTGGGATGTCTGCTCAGTATAGCCATACAAGGAGCCAAAACACTTTAACTGTTAAAATCGGAGAAAAAACACATAGCCCGACGCGTTTCGCCCGTACAGGGCTTAATCCTGAGCTTTGAGTCATTGTACTGTTTATATTGTAACACATTGCAGGGCAGAGCCATCAGAAGCCATTCACTCACTCTAGGATCAGATTACATGTGCAGTTAATGTTTCACAGACTGAAGTGTTACAAGCGAATCATTCAGTCTGATGAGCTGAGTCACTCAGTTCAGTGAAACGATCCCGGTCAAAAGAACGATTCGTTCATGGATCAGACATCACTAGTTTCAAGTCAACAGCTTTAAACAGGGGAATCCCATAGGTTTCAACGTAATAAATGGAATATTGTTTTAAATTATTTTCCTAAAGACCATTTACTCTTTTAAAATTTTTGCAAAAAATATTTTTATTTTTTAAAATACTTTTTTTTATTTTGTAACAAACCTTTTTATTATTTTTTATTTTTCGAAATGACACCTGTTTTTTTTTATTTCTTAAAAGTCTTTTTTTTATTTCATTTTATTTTGCAATGGACCTTTTTTATTATTATTTTTTAAAGGACTTTAGTTATTATTCAGACATATTTTTACTACATTTTTGTTGATTTAAGCTATTATTAGGAGAATAGGAGACTTCCTTTTCCTTTTTTTTCAGTTTGGTAGAATTTGCCGGTGCCAATTCGGCTCTTATCAGCACTTTTCGCTGACGTTTAAGAACTGTTTCAGTGACTTAAATTTTGGGCAAAATACGGTGACCATTCAATAAATACTGAATTCAGAAAAATGCTCTGCGAAATGGAATCACTGAATGAGCCAAAATGCAAAGCACCAAAATTGCTTTCAGTTTCAGAGTTTTGTTAATAGACCCCTTTGTGTGTGACCTTTGATGGTTACAGTAGGGACGTGCGGTCGGGGGCGGCAGGTGAGGCAGAGCCTCCCCTGCCATTAAGGGCTGCAGTTGCACAGTCAAACTACCTGCTCGCGTTCCCCCGTCGACTCTGTCCATCCTCCGACGCACATTCTTTTTTTTTTCCTTCAGCAACCTGGCTGAGTTTATGCAATTTACGTAGCAGGACGGTACGCAAATCGTGTAGGCTGCCAAGAAGTGTACAGCGCGGCACGTGTGTTTGATGAAATGCCTCAGAGGCCCTAGGAGAGCAATGGATAGATTGGACCAATAGGAAAGCACTATTGGTCCAAGCCATTCAAAAAACGCCTGCATGGGAGGCTTGCCTCCCATGCAATGATTGGCACAGGACAGTCATGGGGACTGGGGAGCACTGAAAGCTGCCAGGTCGCAGTAAGCACTGAGAGCAGCCAGATTGTGGGGAGCCCTGAACAGACAGTTCCTGGGGAGTACTGAGAGCAGCCAGATCCTGGGGAGCACTGAACCTGAAACTACGTAATCTGTGTATATCTGGCTCTGATACTAGCTAGTGCCTCACCAACCGCTGACCTCACCGCACGTCACTGGGTTACAGGTGGCCATATTGTCCAAACCATGTGATATAGACATCATCACGTTACGGAGAATCACCATTATTCTATGATGTCCTTTACTGCTGTTGTTTATTAATTTAATTTAATGCATCAATGCTGGATTAGTGCTTGTTTTTTGCTTTAAAATGTCCTGATTTTAACTATTTTAGCATTAAATTGGCACTCGTGGTGCATTTTCCTTATTCCTCTGTAAACCCGGGAGAAAGCTTAGTGCTGTTGTGTGATTGAGCTGAGAGAAAAATGTGTGACTTTACGGGTCTGTTGGCATACAAACGGTGACTTGCCATAAATAGCAGCAGTACAGCTTGCACTTTCTTTTGATTTCATTGACTTTGTGCACCGTGCATTGTCAGTATGCATAAGTGTTTGTCATGCCAGCTCTAGGAGCCTGCCTGTATATACATATTGCTGTTGTTCCTGTCTGCATCCACTCAGGTCTTAATCCCTGTGCCAGCTCCTGAGTGGGTGTGCATATAACCTGGACACACCCTTCCTTCCATGCTCTGTCATTTTCCTTGATTCACTGCCTATGTGAGGTTCTGAGAGCTCCCTCATCGTTGTTTGTCAGTTTTACCCACCATCCTCTGTATGAGCTTTTCTGCCAGCATTGCAGATTGAACCTTTGCGAAGAGCTCCTGTTTCCAGCTCAGTGGATCCTTGCTGCAGTGGTAACTGCATAGCCCACTATCCTGTGGGCCTAAGAGACTGCACCTGGGGCTACCTGTTTTCTGCTTTATTCCACCTTCCTGCTACCAAGGTACCTGTGGCTAGAGCTCCTGGTTCCCGCGCAGAGGATCCTGTCTGACGTGGACTATATAGCCCACAATCCCTGGTACATAGACACTAACTGCACGCAGAGTGACGTTTCCTGTTGTATCCAGTGCTCTGTTATTTCTGTATCAGACTTGTTGCTGTGTGTTCTGAATATACACTTATTTACCAGCATAAGTTACTGTGTCTTCTTCATCTGCTCTCCCCCAGCGCTTGGGATATTATTTGATATTAAGACCCTGCCATGGCTCCATCATGGCGCGAGCCTGATAGTCTTTGAGTTTTATACCCTAAAATGGATTGTGGGAATTGTAGTTATTGTTTGAAAGACATTACCATCGCAAGATGCTGCATCAAAATCTTTTTTTTTTTTAATTAACCCTTTCGCTTCCAAGCAAACCGTATCCCTGGCCTCAGCAAATCAACATTTAGCAGATAGTGCTCAATCTGTTCAGACGTTGGCCTCATGCTCTCATGATGGTAAAAAGCCAGTTCCATCCGTCACTTGTATATAGTGCACGCACATATGGGCAGTTTGGGTAAACGGAATCTATCTAGAAAGCATTTTATATCTAGTCACAGCCTGACCTCAAGCGCTTTCGCCTGACGTTAAATATCTTTTTTTCTGAGCTGTAAATAACATAATTTGACAAAGAGCTCCATAAAATGTCTAAAATGTCATAAATCACAGAGAAGGGGGGGGAAAAAACACTCACACTGTAACTATGGCGGCTCTGAACTTAAGGAAGTGCTGGTGACCCCTATCCATTCATCACATGGAAAGTACACCGAACTTCATATCCTGTCATCCGGCAGTCAAGGTTTCAGGCTTCAAATCAACTTACCGAATCGCACACGTGAATTATAGGTGGTTAGAGAACGCTGGATTGTTCCAAGGAAAAGCTGCGGCTCTGTATTAAAACCGCCCGCGTTGCCGGTGTGGATTGGTCCGGAATTTTTTAAAAAATCACGCCAAATTTATTTTAGGCATGGAATTAAAAATGGCGGTTGTCCCTGTGTTAATGCTACAATGTCTCGGCAATTAAAGTGCTGCAGCATCTCCAGTAACCTTATAATGTAAGATGTCTTTATAGAGATGGACACATTGTTTAGGCTGTAATCCTGGTAATTTTAAATGATTTGGGGTTAGTAACCAGGTCATGGTTAAGATTTCGGTGTTTTGGGGACTAAGGATGAAAATAGAGACAGTCCATTGACCACCGGAAGGCTTGTATCTCACTGGGATCTCATACTCCGGTCCTCCAGATGTTGTTGGCCACCAATTCCCAGAATTTATTGAATGGAGAAGATGGTTAGAGAATTATATAGCTCAAAAACATCTGGGGAGGCAGAGTTTAAGGTGCCTTCTTCAACCCTAGGCTTCCTGTAACCCAAAACCTCTCCGATATGAATTTTTAGACTTTCAATATCCATGTGGTTTTGTGTAGACTCTCTATCTAGAACAAAAGCAAGTTATTTTCCGCAGACAGGAAAGTTTTTTATTTCAACCATGGCTTAATGCTATATGAGCCTGGAGTGTAAGCAGGCAGCAGCAGCTGGAACACCCCCCCCCCCAATAATTGTATGGCTGCAGATGTCTTCTCTAAACTGGAAAACCACAGGAGAAGAATAAGAAATGGTCTGAAATATTAAGAAATAAAAAACATTGCCGATTTGGAGAGTTTACACCATTTGTGTATTTCAGCGAAAGGAACACTGTATTAAAAAATAGCGCCCCCCCCCCTTTTTTTTTGTCCTTAAATAGTCGGGCGGGATCCTGCTGCCAGCCTATGCCCAATTATTTTTTTATATATTTATTACTTTATGCGACTTTACTCACCTTTTGTCCCTCAACGCTCCTATTCCTTGGCTCAGTGATTCCCGAACCTGGAAGCTCCTAAAGCTTTTCTGGGCAATTTGTGCTTCTACACAACTTGTGTAGAGTAGGAACCGCAAATTGGGTAGTGCTACGGGACTCCCACACAATACGTACGCTAGTTCCCTATCGCCTGCGCAGAGCGATGTATCGGAGCTGCACGCGCATGCACAGATCTGATCTATCGCTGCCTCTCTGAGAACGCTCGATACAGTGATTTGTCTCAGAGGGTGACGCCGGCCGCTTTGTGTGTGACATCACTAGTGACCGGTGACCGGCAGCTGGGAAATTCAAAATCCCGGGCTGCTGGTTGGGGTTGCAACATACACAGTGTAGGAACCGCAAATTGCGCAGCGCTACGAGACTTGCACGAGTTCCATAGCGCCTGTGCGGAACTATGGATCAGAGCTGCACAAATGCATAGACCGATCCATCGGCTTCCTCTCTGAGACCGATCTGGTGGCCGGCAGCCGGAAAATGCAAAATACCGGCTGCTGGAGACGCTGGTTGTTGTGGAGGAAACTCCTTCACTTCACCCAACAATTTCTCAAGATTGGGGGAGCTGGGGGGAGAGGAGAAGGGGGAGCACTCCTCAGATACTGACCACGGTAACCCTTTCACGCTGCGCGACATACCATGCCGTCTGTGCGGCGGGTGGCCCTTGAAGACGCGAGGCATACTGGTACGCCTCTCTGACTTCATTGGGCTGCCTCGGCTCCTCTTAGCAGCCAGCACTTGCTGTTGGCTGCAGAGAGAGGGAATGAACTCGGGAAGTCCCCCTGCAGCCAATGACATGCGTCGCACTTCGGCTGTGGGGCGGAGTGATTTAGAGGCCCGCGGTTAGGCACCCGCCCCTTGTTAAGGGGTTAAAAAGATAACGTTGTCAGGATGAGTAGATTGTCCTTTTAAATTTTGCATTTTTAATCATAAACTCACAGTTGAGAAATGACTTGATAGTAATGAGTAGAACTATGTGATAATAACTCCCCAATCGAGAAGGTATAGGAGACGCATTGATTTCACCAACTTTCCTCCTGCTGATACTGTAACACTATCAGCGCTTGACATGGATAGGAATCCCAAGAACAAAAAAAAAAAAAAAAGCCCATCATCTCAGAGAAGCCATCTCTTTGTTGAAAAATGAAAGGTGCTCATCCGTAGGAAGATTAAAGCCCCTGGGACGATTTAGGAGTTTGCATTTAGAGTGTCTGCTCACGTCTCGATATAGCCGCGTGGCTCCGTGACAGCTGACAAAGTAAAAAGGACGGCGTTGTCAGAAACAAAAAGGATGAGTATCCTTCTTTTGGCCAGTGTCCCTCTGGTCTATTCAATTAGGATTGATCAAACGGTGTCAAAGGTCCCCCATGTCTTAATGGCCACCAAACCTTTCATGATGACTAATGGGGATAAATTCTTCGAGAAACAATGGATTTAAAGACATATCATATAATAAAGGCACCCAGGAAAAAAATGCAATAGCATGACTTATAATGTATCTATTAATTCGTTGGTGAATAGTGGATGGTTTAGGATATAATCACCTACTCCATTTTTTGTTCCCCAGACCTTCTTCTGAGCTACTTGCCCCGAGCAATCACCACCCTGACAGTAAATAGACTTTCATGAAGTCGGACACATTGTAGGATCAGTTTGATTACATTTACTGGTTTTTATTCTTTGGTAAATGTTATACTAAAGGGGTTATTCAATAAGAGCCGAACTTGCCAACGACTTGCACTGGATGGTGACTTTCGTGGCAGTTTGTCTATTCAGAAAGCTGTGAATTCGGAAAAATATTGGCGAATTGACAGCAAAAAACGGTGCAGTTCGCCGCAGATCTCAGCAATTCGGCAACTTCGGCGGCAGTGAAACTGTCCCATAGAGAAGCAATGGTTAATCTATTCAGAGAACACCGAACTGCACCAAAATGTTGGTGAAATGCCTTGATTTTCGGTGATTCGGTTCGACCGTTTGAAGCAGGCGAATCCCATAGGATTCAATGCAAAATAAAAATACCGTTTTCATAATTTTTTTATTCAACCGTTTGTTATTTGCATTTGCAGCAAAATGCTTATTTATTTATTTTTTTATTTAGCATTTTTTTAGGTATTTTTCTGGAGGCAACATTTTTGATTCCCTATTTTTTTTTTTTTTTTTTTAAATTTAATGACATTTTTTTTTATTTATGTAACAGACCGTTTTATTATTTTCTATAGGACCTTTTTTATTATTTACATGCATATTTATTGTTTTAAACACCGTTTCTAAAATAGCAGGGTTCTGTTCTTTTTGGGTTTTTTTTACCAGTTCGGCAGCTGATTGGCGGCGGTCAGTTTGCCGGATTGTCGGCTGTCTTTGCGGCTATTGGAAATCTGTTCAGTGGTGGCTCTTTCATCGGGCTGATCGGTTGCGTTCAGGGGTCTTTGGCGGATCCCATTCAGTGCACTTTGGGGACTCGGAGGTGAATACTAAATTCCATGCGTGCCAACCAGTAGAAGCATCCACTTTCATTTAGGTGCCATCTCCTGTGTCCTCCAGGTCCCTCCTTGCGCAGTGAGCATCACTAGAAAAGTCATTAGGGAACCTCCCAGGTGCGAACATCTGCTTTCCAGAAGTTCAGTTCAAACCATCATTTAGGAATTCAAAATTCTCGAAAGTCTCAGACCCTGCGTCAATGTTTTGGAGCCCTGCAAGCTCTGCCGTCGCCGGTATAAGACACATTTCTCTTTTTATTTCCCTGCAAACTTCACAAAGCATGAAGAGACATTAGGCAGCAGTCTCTGCGGTTCAATAAAAAAAATGAAAGGAATAAAAGAAATGTAGATTACTTAACATTAAGAAACTGAAAACTTCTATGCCCCGGAATAAAAAAAATATAAAAAAAAATATAAACCAGAATTCCCTTGTTCTTCATATAAAGACACATTCTTGCAATTAGATTGTGCCGTGGAAAGGTTCCAACTTTCCCTTGTTTGATGGCATTGTATAACTTCAATGCTTTACAGCCTTGTGTTAGCAGCCTCGCCGCTTTTGAAGTCATTAAGCAAGGATTCTGTCCAGGCACTTTGCCGCCGAGTTGTAAATAAATAGATGGAGCCATCACCGGCGGGGGAAAAAAATATGGTCACCCGAGTGCCCGCCCCCCCCTGAAAAATAATACACTGCGTTGCTAAGAAAATAAGGGCTCTATTACGACGTTCGTGCAAACGATGCGCGTTAACGTCCAACGCGAGTGACACTGCGTGAACCCAGCGCAAGTTCGTGAGCGCATCCCACACTTAACATTGTGAGCGCCAATGAGTTAGTTTGCTGGTGCGCGCATGGTATTACAATCTGTGCGCAAAATTTAACTCACAACGTTTGCGCGCATTAACGTCTTTGAAAAGCTGGTGGTAACTGCAAATCGGAACGTTCTGGCCAAAACGAAAAACACCAGCACGAAAAAAAAATACAGCACAGTATAGTTACACATTCTACACATACCCAAACCAAAAAAATTGTGAATTGGTGCATATTTTTTTTATTGCTGCAGCATATATACTCAGATTTACATTGACAGGCGCAAAAACGTGAGTCAATTAAGGTTCTTAATTCTGATTGGCTGAATCCCCACGAAAAAAACGATCCGCGCACTGATTTACGTGCGCAACGTTACTGCGCGCATTACACTTCGATTTGCGCGTCGTTTTTACGAACGTTATTTCTAGGCAGATGAGAAAATGCGCAAGGATTGCAATACCCGTTAATTTTCGCGCGATAACGCATTTTACCGTGCGCAAAGAAAACTGCGCCGCGGGAGCGCAATTGCGCAACAATTGTAATAGGGCCCCAAGTGTTTTGAGGCATAATTTCGGAAATGCTTTATTTGTCAGATCAAAACCCGGGGAAGAAAAGTCTACGATGGGGAAAAAAAACAACAATCCCCCCCCCTCCAAGAAAAACCAACAAAAGAATAACTTGCATCCATGGGACGCAAGCCCCAAACTATTTATCATTAATATTTATTGCTTGGAGAAAGACAAATGTGCCGAGGCTTTCGTGCAAGACGTGGAGGAGAAACTATAGTAAAGAAGAAAAATGAGAGGGTGTTTGCGGGAATATTTGTGGATAACGCAGTACTAAGTGCCGATAGAATCGATCTGCCCGAGCTTCGGAAAGCTGCGAAATAAGAAAAAAATAATTCCGGTTAAAAAATGACCGTGTCTTCCCTGATTCTGGTCCCTCATTAATCGAAATAAAGCGCGCGTCTCTCCCTTCTCCTTGAGTCGGACAGGAGCTAGGTCAACCTGGCTGCGCAAAATTTTCCTTAATTTTTATTTATTTATTTAAAACAAAGGCCGCTCTGATTCGGGAACATTGTTCACAGGTGTGTAACGTACATTATCATCCTTTGGTTCTCTGTGTGGCGTTAAATACCGGTAAACCTTTTCGTAGATTTCCGATTGGGTTTCACGAAAAAAATCTGCATAAGTCGATGTACCAGAAACTTTTATTATTGGACAGGTTGATGCAAAGAGACTTACGAAGACATGATATTGGAAAGTTAATTACCCTTTTACCTGACCTAAGACATACAAAACTGAAATATATGGTCGAGTACAGGAAACAGGCCAATTGACCAACCGATCCAATTGTCCATCCAGCCCAATTGACCAACCAACTGGAAAAATTAACCAACCAACCCAAAGAATCAGTTATCTAGTTGACCAGTCAACCAACTGACCAGTCTTGTCTTTCCAATTTAAATCCACTAAGTGCTTTTAACTTTTGCCAGGGATTTAACGTAATATATTTTGGACCGTTCTTCACAATGTGTTCCATTCACTATCATCCACTGCTTCTGTGTGTGGCATTAAATACAGGAAAACCTTTTCATAGATTTCCAACTGGTTAGTTGTCAAAATCAAGATTTTTTCATACAATGTGTCTAAATTTCTAGAAATTGATGCAGCAGACATTCTATCATGGGACACTTTGATTAGGATATTTTCATACACCATGCTTATATTTCTAGAATCCAATATACCAAAGTTCTATTATTGGGAAATTTCCAACAAAGTAAATCGTGAAGACATGATATTGGTCAATAAATTACCCTAGATCATACAGAACTGAAATATATGTTCAAGTACAGGAAGCAGCAGGCAACGACCAACCGATCATCCGGCCAATTGACCCAACTGACCAGTCAACTAGTTGCCCAGTCATCCAACTGACCAATCTAGTCTTTCCATTTTCAAAAGTGTATGTAACTCTTGCCTTGGAGTTAGGCTTTGAGACTGTTGTTCACCTTCGTGTTTCGTTCTTTATCACCCACTGCTTCTGTGTTTGGCTTTTTATTAAGGTAAACCTATTTGTAGATTTCCGATCAGGTTACACGTACAACTCAAGATATTTTCATACTCCATGTTTACACCTCTAGAGGTCAATGTACCAGAACCTCTATTATCAAGATGACCAATCCAATTGACCAGTTGAACAATTGACCAGTCAACCAACTGACCAATCTTGTCTTTCCATTTTCAATCCAAAAAAGTGCTTGTCACTCTTACTTCGGACTTAAGGTACTAACACAAGACGTGTATTATACCTCCATATTTTAAATGTTTAGAACTCTCCATAAATTCCTCACAGCTTTGAATGAAATACAGTTTCCGACAGGAGGCTATAACTCTTGCATCGGGTTTATTCATTGTCTGATCTGCCAAACTTTCAACTAAATGGAAATCGATCCAAAACTGCATGGGTTGGCCATGTTTCCTCCTTGGCTTTTCAAATTGAGACTTTTAGGAAAGGTTCGTTTTTATCAAACCACAACCCAATGTGTGGTAAAGAAGACCCAAAGTTTCTAATTTCACACTATTGAAGGAGAAGTCTACCATTTCCATGAGAATGGTGGTCAAGTCATCAGTCTCTATTGACATTCTACCAAACTTGCAGTGCTTCAGCTAGCAATCCAAGAGGATCATTAATTGTGAACCAAATACAGAAGTTTTCCCCATCCACCACTTCCATAAATATCAGCTTAGACCATACATGGAATTTCTTTTTTGGTTAAGGATTCATTTTTAGACTTTAAGGATCCAGTTAGCTACAAAATCATGATTTTTGGAGGCTGGCACTCATACTGAAATTCAAAATTAGCAAAATTCAATGAAACATTAAATATCTCTGCCGTCCCAGCACGTTCCATCACTGTAGATGTGACTACAGGACATAATAACCAATTTGTTACAGTGGATATCACAAGCCATACCATCTTTTATTTAAACGGCGTGGATTTTCATTGCCAGGAAAGCATGCACCAGCAAAATAATACGTCGAATTCAGAAATTCCCATTACGGCCAAATATTTACTCAGTCGAGCCTCGTATCCGATAAGACCGTGAGTTTGTCCTACATCGTGTTACTATTTACCATTAAATTCTCAGCCCGTCGCTCCCCTCAGCCCCTAATGACTACAGCCATCTGGTTCCCATACTCTGGAGTTCAATTTAATGTCTTCAAACAATGTCGGCAAAATAAGAATTAACTGTAAATAAATGATCTCATACAGGCTATTAAATCTTCAATTATAGTTTCGTCTTCTATTTATTTTTTAATGTTCTAAAAGTATTTTTTTCCTCATATTTCTTTTACGGGAAGCTTCTAATAAACTAAATCTCACGGGAATATTCAGTCCAGACAGGTGAAAAGTGAACCACGGCGTCGAGACTGCAGGTAATGGAATTTAATTCAAATTCCTGCCTTTTTCAGGGAATTTAGTCAAAAACAAATATGAAAAAAGGAAATAAGCAAAGTTGTGTGTTTTGGTTCCTGGGCGGCTGAGTTGGTGTAGAAGCTGGTGTTGCAAAGGATACGTACTTATTCCTTTTATAAGTGTTTATTATCATAACCGTTTATTGTATGGGCCTATTATGTTAATGAATTAGAACAACAGACCGGGATGTTTGCTGTCGTACAACACTCGTTAGTGTCGGAGAGAGACTCGATGGAAAATGAAGGTTGTGGAATTTAGATTCAGAAAGATAACCAATTAGGTCCTATGTGAACACTCAATTAGACAACAAGACATGCTTGGTTTGCTTTTCTTTATTGCTAGACTTGGTTACGGTACGTCAAACCATCAACCTTTCCGATGCTCGTTTCGAGCAGGGCTTGACTGTATCTTGGCAAAATGGACTTTAACTTTCTTTCTGTTCAACCAATGGATACCACTAAAAGGTCACCCAAATACAAATTTATGTCTATGTCGAATGTAAGGAACAGAATACAGTTTGTTGATGAAAAATCAACGACTGGATTGCAATGGCAAAGATGGCCGTAAAATTGGTCCATGGTACCAGAATCAGTGCATGTATGTGTCGAAATGCATGAGCACTTTTAATTGGATGTGATTTATCCCACCCTGTGTTGTGCTAGGTTTCATGGATGCCATGAGATATGGGAAATATATGGACTATGTGAACATTGAGGTGGTAAGTAGGGTTTGCCTGATCGGCCATGTTTTCTTGAACACATATAAATTATTCATGCTGATAGACAGTATATGAAAAATGGCACCCCGCAGCTTGTATAATCCATACACTGCACGTAAGAAATCAAAGAGGAATCCCAGGTGACCTGCCCTGATTTCTTTCCTTTCACTTTTCCCTGTGCTCCCCTCTACATGAAATAGTAATCGGTTTCTCAGAAAACAGGCAACCCTAGTGGTAAGACACGTCTTGGCCAATGGTCATGCTCCATCAAGGTCTTCAGTTACATGATGTCAAGGGGGCTGGGGAATACTTGGGGTGGGCTACCATTCCGATTTCTTATAATGAAACATATCATTGTTAAGACTCATAAGTCAATACTTCTAGGGGAATATGTTTTGAAGGTGTTGGGCTTGACAAAGGCCATATATTTTGCCAAATTGTTGACACCCTATCCGTCTAAATTAACTTGCTTGATTGAACCACTTGAGGAGAGTGGTGGGACTGTTGTTTCTATGGAAGGATGAGTGGAGTGATGAGTGGAGTCACCTAGGGTTCCACTTTGATTTGCGTGAAACAAAATGCTTCTCAATGTTTTTTATCAAGAAGCCTAATGAGTCGGTGGATGAATTGTTTATTCAGACTCCTGATTCCTCTTCAAAGTACATCAACATATAACACCTCATTGACATCGTTTCTGAATGAAGTTGAGCCAAGGCTCCTAAAAGCTGCTCATTGGCCACTGATTGACAACCTGCAGAGTATGATAACAAGGCTGGGTATGACGGTGACTAGGGTGGTCTTCAGTTCCCTACCCATGAAGCTTATTGCCAAGCATTTGATGTAGACTAATTGGATGGTCTCACTAGTGATGTACTGTGAAACTGTATCTATCAAGCAGTTTTAAAGCATAAATCTACTAATATAAATAAGTGACACGGGTGCCGGACAAAATCCCTACAGCCAGGTTCCCTAATGCGAACATCCCGACGGCCAACTTCCGGACAGAACAAGTGCCGAACATACCAAGTTCCCTACACGGTCAACTTCCAGACATCAATAATCCCAGCGGCTAACCCTAATACTAACACCCTAACCCTTAGGGAGTTAGGGTTAGGGCTAGGTTTAGGGGGGGTCAGGATTAGGGCTAGGTTTAGGGGGTTAGGGCTAGGTTTAGGGGGGTTAGGGTTAGGGCTAGGCTTAGGGGGGTTAGGGTTAGGGCTAGGTTTAGGGGGGTTAGGGTTATGGCTAGGTTTAGGGGGCTAGGTTTAGGGGGTTAGGGCTAGATTTAGGGGGTTAAGTTTGGGGGTTAGGGTTAGGGCGAGGTTTAGGGGGTTAGGGCGAGGTTTAGGGGGTTAGGGCTAGGTTTAGAGGGGTAAGGGTTAGGGCTAGGTTTAGGGGGTTAGGGCTAGGTTTAGGGGGTTAGGGAGTAAGGTTAGTGATAGCCACTGGGATTTTGGATGTCTGGAAGTTGGATGTCAGGGAGTTGTCTGTGTAGGGAAGTTGGCCGTCCCGATGTTGGCATTAGGGAACCTGGTTGTAGGGATTTCAACCCAAACCCAAGTGACACGTACTAGTAATTGCTTAATGAGAAAGTTTGACTTTGCAGACCTTTCTTCTCAGTGCCCCATACTTTCCATCTAAATGTTGCTGTCTAGACAGGAGTCCTGTACTTTCTGCTCCTTATTAACATCATTGAGTTCTGTTGTCCGTAAATCCATCAATGTCGATACAAAGTATCATCACATACTATCAGGTCTATTCAAAGAAAGGTGAAACTCAGGAGAAGGACTGGAGTGTGAAAATTCTAGGTCAAAATAGTCAAACCAGAAAAATTCGCCCATTTATCTCACCTTCCAAATCGGCTATTTGGTCTAAATTGTTCTCTTCTGCCAGTTCTCCTGGTTTTCACCTTTCTCTGAATAACCCTGTAAGTATCACGAGGTGAGTCTAAAAAACAATGGGTGGTGCAATGGGACATGGCATGCTCTGCCTCTCCAGCAACGTCTCGAAAGGGTCAGCTGGATGAAAATCAAGGCTTGCAAGAAAATTATTTTGTACCGAACCATCTCACCCAACAGAACAAGGCATCAAACCTAACAGGTCAACGGGGAGCGCTTTACTGCCTTCATATTTGCGGAAGGCCATCTATTGACTGATCGCCGGCATTTTATTAAGAATTCTTTGGCAGGGCTCCCGAGGGCCTGACCAAAAATTCAACTGCTGGAAAAATACATCAAATGGCTTTCAAATATATAATAATTGGGACCTGGAGCCACTGTCACCTATTGTAATAATTCTGCGGCGGCATCGGAAAAAAAAAAGAATAACCACCAAATCAATGTGTTAGATGCTGATACTATGAAGCGTCTTAAAGGGACACAATATTAAAAATGCAGTTCCCTTCATTTTGCCCTTAATTAATTGGGCAGTTACTGCTGACAGCCTCTGCCCAATACTTTTTTGGATGATTTTACTCACCTTCTGTCCCTCGTCTCAAGCTGCTTCTCCTCTTCCAGTGAGGGACTCCAGAACCCAGACGTTCCTGAAGCTTTTCTGATCTTGCTCTCCTATACATAGAGCAGGAACCGCAAATTGCGTAGCTATGGGACTTTTAAAATTTACATACACAAGTTCTGAGGTGCCTCCACAGAACGATGGATCGAACGCTCGCTACAGCGATTGGTCATGGAGGGTGCTCTCTGTGACATCACTAGTGACCTATCTGATGACCGGCAGCTGGGAAATTAAAAAGTCCTGGGTACTGGTGACGTTGGGTGGGGTGGAGGAAAATCCTAGACAACTATGGCTGAAACTACGGTAACATCACTGCTCTATAACTGTGGAGACCCAGGTTGGAATCCCAGTCAGAGCACCTCTCCAGTAAGTGTCCTTGAGCGAGACACTTAACGGTATGTACTCACCACCACAGAATATCGTCTGTAGAGTCCAGGGGTGACGTCTCTACCCTTCAACCATGGAGAAGCAAGTCAAAATCCCGTTCAGCACATCCGTCCAATACAACTGTGGAGAATCAAGTCTTGACTTTATGAGAAGCGGGTTATTATTATTATTATTATTACAGGCATTTATACAGCGCCAACATATTCTGCAGTGCTTTACAATAGGGGAGCACAAACAGGAGATACATGATACATGATGAAAAGATGACCCTGCCCGTAGGACGACTGTCCAGGTAGTAAAACACTTAACCAAGTGCTCAGTCAGACATCCCGTGAGCTTGCAATCTAAGGGACTGGGGTAGGTGAAACAGATAGGAGCAGAGGGAGTGTGAAGATGGTTAGCAGGGCAGCATAGGAAGAACCCGAAGCCTGGGCTTAGTGAGAGTAATTAGAGAGAGAAGTGGAGACAGCTGGAAGAGAGACCTTAAGTTATGGACCTGCCCTGGGCGGCAGGGTGGATGGGGAGGGGTGGGTTGGGACAGCAGAGGGGAAGGAGCCACGCAGTCTGTCTTGTGTGTATGCTTGATGCAGTTTTAGGGGAGCAGAGGGGAAGGAGCCATGCAGTCTGTCTTGTGTGTATGCTTGATGCAGGTTTAGGGGCGCAGAGGGGAAGGAGCCATGCAGTCTGTCTTGTGTGTATGCTTGATGCAGGTTTAGGGGCGCAGAGGGGAAGGAGCCATGCAGTCTGTCTTGTGTGTATGCTTGATGCAGGTTTAGGGGCGCAGAGGGGAAGGAGCCATGCAGTCTGTCTTGTGTGTATGCTTGATGCAGGTTTAGGGCGCAGAGGGGAAGGAGCCACGCAGTCTGTCTTGTGTGTATGCTGTTCAACCTAACCACCAGGTACTTGCTCTACAATCATGGAAAGCCGATGCGATTCCACTCAGAAGACGCCACCAGCTAGTGTCCTAGGCAAGACACCTAAAGATATGAGCCTACCTCACAAAATACTTGTACTTCTCATATAGATAGCAAGTTCCCTTGAGAACAGGGTCCCTCTGAATCAGGCCATATCATCCATTCGTGGTATTCCAGTGTATGAATCCCTTGTACACTGATATTGTTCTTGTCCTTTTTTTTTTGGAGAAAGGATTTTACCAGGAAGGATACATTGAGATTTCTCTAATTTCCAAGTATGTCCTGGGTGGCGAGTATGTACCGTTAGGTGTCTTGCCCAAGGACACTTACTGGAGAGGTGCTCTTGCCGGGATTCCAACCTGGGTCTCCACGGTTATAGAGCAGTGATGTTACCACTACTCCACCCAGCCGATCTTGTAAAGCGCTGCAAAATTTGTGGCGCTATAAAAATAAAGGATAATAATAAAGAGAGACTTCACCATAGTGTCACCATACTACATCCAACGTAGTTGTCTGAAGTCAGTTGGCCGAGTAAAACCACCGTCAATGAAAGGGAATAACCTCTGTAGTGATGGTGACCACCTTTAAAGATTGGCTTCAAAAAATGTATATTTGGTCTTTTTGAGTCACGGGAACCCTACTTATTATCCATGAGTTAAGAAAGGGGGTAGGAGTAGCTAAAGGTGTCACCGTTCTTCTAGTGCCGGATTAGGCTTTGTTAAAAGCAGAGCCGGTGGTGTTCATCGTGTGCTCGACACTACAAAAGCAGAAACGGGTTAACTGTTCCTCTTTGGATACACAGACAATCAAAACAAAATTCATACATAATAAAATAACAATAAAGTTCTTTTTAATGTCTTTAGTCTGTGTTGTGTTCAGCGAGCGGTTAAGCCTCGCAGAAGAACACGAGGGAGAGGTTCTGGAGAATAATTAGTGGAATTGTAGACGCTCCAGATTCTGCCAGAGATTATTTCAAGTTCTGTCTTCTTCCCCAGGGTCTGACTGCTTTCAGATTTAGCGTCGTTTCATGCAGTCACCGTCTCACCAGCCGGCTGCCATCTGAGCTCCCGCTTTTTGACATATCAGCTTAAGTAACAAAAGGCAGCAAACATGAGAGGGTCTTTGCAGAGGATATATATAAAAAAAACACAACCTCCCCCCCCCATACATTCCGGAGAAGAAAGGGGGGAAAACGACTTAAAAGCTGAAAAGTCGACGCGTGGAAGTATCATTACTGGAAGTTCCAGCGAGGAGAAAGAAAAGAGATTTCATTGTTGTGCAAAACATTCTCGGAATTGGTTTTAGAAAAGCCGGGCGCGAAATCGCCTTCATGTGTCTACCACGTTATCATCTGCGCGGAGCGTATTGAGACATCAAACGGCAAAAACGCCATAAAAATAAGAGGGATCTGAATCATTTCTTGACACGTAACGTTATCCCTGGGAGGGTCAGGACGGCGTGTTTTAATTTTTCAAATCGAGCATAGTGTTCCGTACGGGCAACGGGGGATGATTTACCATATATCCGTCAGAGCAAGTGGAGCAATCGCCATGGAAACTGATGGGATGCCCGTGCTGATTGCTCCGCTCGAAAGAACGTTTGCCTGGAACGTTGCTCTTTATACAAAACCTTGGTAGTTCTTAGCTATGTTCCCGCCGGCCTCGAGGGAGAGTCCGTTAACATTCTAATCCGCGCGGGATGACTTCTCCTGGATACAAAAGAGGTAACATTGTAACAAGCAGCGACGAAAACGAAAATCTCACACGAATTAGGAACGCAGAAACCTCTGACCTGGTATTAGGAGGGTCTAAAATAATAATAAAAACTCCTAAAACGACCTGTATTCTTAGAGACGGAATTTTCACATAGAGCAGCGTTAGCGCTCGGTTACTTGAGGTGATGGCGTTACGCCCGTATCACCTCCCGATCACTAAAAGGGTTAAAAAACCCATTGGACGAATCAGTATTAGCGCTTTTAGTGGCAACTTTCTGTACTTTGCGCTCCCTATGTTAAGCATAGGGAGCGCAATATGTAAGCGGAGAGTAATCGGCGATAGGATCACATAGTCCTAACGCTAATTACAAACAGCTGTCACTAAGTAAAAAAAGTTTGCTACAGCTTAGAACTTCTGACTTATCATTTAGCAGCAGTTGGAACCCCCCAAATAAATCAAGTACTCCCCTCTCATCCCGCAGCGAGAACGACGGCCCGATCCGCTGCTTCTGGCCACCGGGAGCAGAGTGAGACTGGGGAAAAAAGTCCCCAGTCTAGCTCCGCGATCACTGCGACCGACCTGCAGGATCTCGTGTGTGGCGAGATCCTGCATGTCATGTGACTCGGCAGCAGAAGCCTCCATGGAGTCCTATGGATAATAATAAGAAGGTCTGTCACAGAAAATAAAAAAACGCTTAATAAAAAAAACGGAAATAAAAATTTAGCCGAAAAAAAAAATCCAGAAAAATGCCTAAAAAAATCATAAAAAAATATAAATAAAGAGGCGTTTTACTGCAAATTAAAATAATAAACTGTTTATTAAATATTTAATAAATACAGGATTATTTTTTATATTAAAACCTATGGGATTCGCCTGACTAAACCTGTCGAATGAAACCACCGAACAGCAGGGCATTTCACAGACATTTCTCTGCTGTTCGGTGTCTCTGAATAGATTAACCATTGCTTCTCCATGGGGATTTCACTGCCGCCGAACATGATAGTATTTTGCTGGCAATTAGTCAATATTTGGCGGACTGCCTTCTTTTTGAATAGCCACATGGCCACAAAATTGCGCAATGCAGGGAAATTCACCGTTCGGTGCAATTTCAGAGCCAATTTGGCTCTCTTTGTATATTATTATTATTGTCATCATTTATATAGCGCCAACAGTTTCCGCAGCGTTTTACAATAACCAAAGGGAACAAGATAAACGGACATAGGATGGAAACAAGAGGTGTAGAGGGCCCTGCTCATAGGAGCTTACAGTCTAGAGGGATTGGGGCTGAGGAAGACAAGAGGAGTTTTACTGGACGGCAAGATCATTAGTGCCAGTGGTTCGGGAATGGTGGGGCCATTGAAGCGGCTTCAATCATGTGTGAGTAGGTGAGTAGAGGGAGGAGTTGCATCAGTGATGTGGTACGTTAATCTGAAGAGATGAGTTTTTTTGGGATTTCTTGAAGGCCCGAAGATCAGGGGAGAGTTTGATAGGGCGAGGCAAGTCATTCCACAGGACCGGAGCTGTAGACAGATGACAGGTGGAGATCACCCGCAGAACGAAGTTGTCTGGATGGGACGTGCTTGCGAAGCAACAAAGACATGTAAGGAGGGGGTTGAGTTATTGAGCGATTTGAACGGGAGCGTTGGTATTTTAAACTGTATCCTGAAATGTACAGGAAGCCAATGGAGGGACCGGCAGAGGGGGGAAGTACGCAAGGTGCACCTGGTGAGAAAAATAACCCTGGCACCTGCATTCATTACAGATTGCACAGGGGCAATACGGGAGTTGCAGGAATTGCAGTAATAACCCCTCTAGTCTCAAAAAGTACTGAAAAATGAGATGCACTGTCTATGTTGTATTCTATTTTTTAATTTTATGATTATACTGTTTAAAAAAGAAGCAATATACTATATAAGTTACTATATCATATAATTCATCGCTGAACAGTTTATTTATATATATATATATATATATATATATCTGCGTTTAAAGTGACCCAAACCGTAATAAGAGCCGGTCCGTGAAACGGTTAAGTTGCACCTCCGCTCGGTTTCGCCTCTAATGCCATTTGTAGCCGTGACGTTTTCTATAGGAACGCCGGTCCTGTCGCCGCAGAATCTGCTTATTAACCAGGAGAACATGACTGTGGTTTGCAGGCTCAACCCGTTTCTTCAATCACGCTGTGGGATTTCACGCTGTATAAATGGAATGAATTAATTCCCGGTAAACAATGAATGATATACAGTGTATCCCAGAATACCGGCGCGGCGGCTGCGGGGAAGCTGAGAGTCACACAGGTTTCAAGTGCAAATGATATGGCTCCGTAAAAAGCACAGTATTTTGTCATTTCATTAACAGCTTTCCTCTGATAAAAGATAGAAAATGTGTGATGTGGCAAGAGAAGCAATATATATTTTTTACAGTTTTATAAAGAAAAACAGGAAATATTAATATTAATAATATAATACTATTTAAACTAATAATAATAATAATAATAATAATAATACTATTTAAACTAATAATAATATAATACTATTTAAACTAATAATAATAATAATAATAATAATAATATTTAAACTAATAATAATAAAACTAATAATAATATAATACTATTTAAACTAATTATAATAATATAATAATACTATTTAACCTAATAATAATAATAATCTAATAATAATAATAATATAATACTATTTAAACTAATAATAATAATATAATAATACTATTTAAAATAATACTAATAATATAATATTTAAACTAATAATAATAATATAATACTATTAAAATAATAATAATAATTAAAATAATAATAATATAAATATAATAATAATAATAAATATTCTTTTTCGCTTACTTTTTTGTCCATATTTGGTAAAGATGGAAAACATAAAATAATCTTTTACCCTATAAAATGCTCATCCAGTGTGGATACAGTAAACTTTTTCTTGCACAAGGCCATGCTGCAGTTGGGGCAGAGAAACAAAAGACCCCTTGGTGGGCTCAGAATCAGCAAGGAGCTGTTTTTTTTCTTCTGGAGAACCGGACACAACCACTAGGGACATGCCTGCTTGTTGGGGTGTGGGGAAAAGGGATTTGGGGTCCATGATTTTAGAGGTGCAGATGTATATCACTTGATTTGCGTCTCTGATAGGTAGCGGTAACATCTATTATTTTAAGAATGTACGACCAAAAGGGTTAAGCGCTGCCTGGAGGTCATAAAATAATACATAAGAACTATGTGGTTTCAAATAGTTCTCCTCAAAATCATGTTCGATAAAGTGAACAAGAATGTATATATAGACCAAGTATGACCCCCCCCCCGCCATATTATACAAGATTGAGCAAAGCATGCATGCTGGTCACAGTGGACAAGAATGGACCTAACATACCCTTAATATATACACGCAGAGACCAAGCATGACCCCATATTATACAATGGATCAAGCATGCACTCCCCATACTATACAGTGGATCAAGCGTGAACCCCTACATTATACAAGAATGGACAAAGCATGCCCCCCATATTATACAAGAATGGACCAAGCATGCCATCCATATTAGACAAGAATGGACCAAGCACGCCCCCCATATTAGACAAGAATGGACCAAGCACACCCCCAATATTATACAAAAATGGACCAATCATATCCCCCATATTATACAAAAATGGACCAAGCATGCCACCCAATATTATACAAAAATTTACCAAGCATGCCCCATATTATACAAGAATGGATCAAGCATGACCCCATAATATACTAGAATGAACCAAGCATATCCCCCATATTATACAAAAAAACGGACCAAGCATGACCCCATAATATACAAAAAAGGACCAAGCATGCCAACCAATATTATACAAGAATGGACCAAGCATACCCCCATATTATACAAAAATGGACCAAGCATGACCCCATAATATACAAAAACGGACCAAGCATGACCCCAAAATATACAAAAATGGACCAGGCATGACCCCATAATATACAAAAATGGACCAAGCATACCCCCCAATATTATACAAGAATGGACCAAGCATGCCCCCCTTATTATACAGGAATGAACCAAGCACGCCCTCCATTGTAAAGCGCTATGGAATTTGTTGGCTCTGTATAAGTACTTGTAACTGTAACTTTGTATTTCTGTAACCACTCAATGTTCTTGAACCCAGGACATACTTGAAAACGAGAGAAATCTCAATGTATCCTTCCTGGTAAAATCCTTTATAAATAAATAAATTATACAAAAATTTACCAAGCATGCCCCCCTTATTATACAAGAATGGACCAAGCATGACTCCATAATATACAAAAATGGACCAAGCATACCCCCCCATATTATACAAGAATGGACCAAGCATGTCCCCCATATTATACAAGAATGGACCAAGCATGACCCCATAATATACAAAAATGGACCAAGCATACCCCCATATTATACAAGAATGGACCAAGCATGACCCCATATTATACAAGAATGGACCAAGCATGACCCCATATTATACAAAAATGGACCAAGCATACCCCCATATTATACAAGAATGGACCAAGCATGACCCCATATTATACAAGAATGGACCAAGCATGACCCCATAATATACAAAAATGGACCAAGCATACCCCCATATTATACAAGAATGGACCAAGCATATCCCCCATATTATACAAGAATGGACCAAGCATATTCCCCATATTATACAAGACTGGACCAAGCATGACCCCATAATATACAAAAATGGACCAAGCATGCCCCCATATTATACAAGAATGGACCAAGCATATCCCCCATATTATACAAGAATGGACCAAGCATACCCCCCATATTATACAAGAATGGACCAATCATACCCCCATATTATACAAAAATGGACAAAGCATACCCCCATATTATGCAAAAATGGACCAAGCATGCCCCCATATTATGCAAAAATGGACCAAGCATGACCCCCATATTATACACAAATGGACCAAGCATACCCCCATATTATACAAGAAAGAACCAAGCATGACCCCTAATTATACAAGAATGAACCAAGCATACCCCCATATTATACAAAAATGGACCAAGCATATCCCCCATAATGTACAAGAATGGACCAAGCATGACCCCTAATTATACAAGAATGAACCAAGCATACCCCCATATTATACAAAAATGGACCAAGCATATCCCCCATATTGTACAAGAATGGACCAAGCATGACCCCATAATATACAAGAATGGACCAAGCATGACCCCATAATATACAAAAATGGATCAAGCATGACGACCAATATTATACAAGAATGGACCAAGCATGACCCCATATTATACAAGAATGGACCAAGCATAACCCCATATTATACAAGAATGGACCAAGCATGACTCCATAATATACAAAAATGGACCAAGCATGCCCCCCTTATTATACAAGAATGGACCAAGCATACCCCCATATTATACAAAAATGGATCAGAAGCATGACCCCATAATATACAAAAATGGACCAAGCATGCCCCCATATTATACAAGAATGGATCAAGCATGCCCCCATATTATACAAGAATGGACCAAGCATGACCTCACGCGCAGCCCCCACTCTCTGGAACGCTCTCCCTCGTACTGTCAGACTTTCCCCTAACTTCTCTTCCTTCAAAAGCTCCCTTAAAACATTCCTATTTAGGGAAGCCTACCACCCAACTCACTGACGCAACCATCAATCACTCTCACCTTACAGTCCTCTCCTCCTGTTTCCAACCCCAACCCTTCCAGATTGTGAGTTCCTACGGGAATAAGGCCCTCATCTCCTCCTGTACGGTTTGTCAAATGTTGTTCAATGTATTGTAACCCTGTCTATACTGTGCTTATTGTACAGCGCTGCGGAATATGCTGGCGCTTTATAAATAAAGAATAATAATAATAATAATAATAAATACAAGAATGGACCAAGCATGACCCCATAATATACAAAAATGGACCAAGCATACCCCCATATTATACAAGAATGGACCAAGCATATCCCCCATATTATACAAGAATGGACCAAGCATATCCCCCATATTATACAAGAATGGACCAAGCATGACCCCATATTATACAAAAATGGACTAAGCATACCCCCATATTATACAAGAATGGACCAAGCATGACCCCATATTATACAAGAATGGACCAAGCATGACCCCATATTATACAAGAATGGACCAAGCATACCCCCATATTATACAAGAATGGACCAAGCATACCCCCATATTATACAAGAATGGACCAAGCATGACCCCATATTATACAAGAATGGACCAAGCATACCCCCATATTATACAAGAATGGACCAAGCATACCCCCATATATTATACAAGAATGGACCAAGCATATCCCCCATATTATACAAGAATGGACCAAGCATACCCCCATATTATACAAGACTGGACCAAGCATACCCCCCATATTATACAAGAATGGACCAAGCATACCCCCATATTATACAAGAATGGAACAAGCATGACCCCATAATATACAAAAATGGACCAAGCATGACCCCCCATATTATACAAGAATGGACCATGCATACCCCCATATTATACAAGAATGGACCAAGCATATCCCCCATATTATACAAGAATGGACCAAGCATACCCCCCATATTATACAAGAATGGACCAATCATACCCCCATATTATACAAAAATGGACAAAGCATACCCCCATATTATACAAGAATGGACCAATCATACCCCCATATTATACAAAAATGGACAAAGCATACCCCCATATTATACAAGAATGGACCAAGCATGACCCCCATATTATGCAAAAATGGACCAAGCATGCCCCCATATTATGCAAAAATGGACCAAGCATGCCCCCATATTATACACAAATGGACCAAGCATACCCCCATACTATACAAGAATGAACCAAGCATACCCCCATGTTATACAAGAATGGACCAAGCATGACCCCATAATATACAAAAATGGACCAAGCATGACCCCCCCATATTATACAAGAATGGACCAAGCATAACCCCTAATTATACAAGAATGAACCAAGCATATCCCCATATTATACAAGAATGGACCAAGCATATCCCCCATATTATACAAGAATGGACCAAGCATACCCCCATATTATACAAGAATGGACCAAGCATACCCCCATATTATACAAGAATGGACCAAGCATACCCCCATATTATACAAGAATGGACCAAGCATATCCCCCATATTATACAAGAATGGACCAAGCATATCCCCCATATTATACAAGGATGGATCAAGCATATCCCCCATATTATACAAGAATGGACCAAGCATGACCCCATAATATACAAGGATGGATCAAGCATATCCCCCATATTATACAAGAATGGACCAAGCATATCCCCATATTATACAAGAATGGACCAAGCATATTCCCCATATTATACAAGGATGGATCAAGCATATCCCCCATATTATACAAGAATGGACCAAGCATGACCCCATAATATACAAAAATGGACCAAGCATGACCCCATATTATACAAGAATGGACCAAGCATGACCCCATAATATACAAAAATGGACCAAGCATAACCCCTAATTATACAAGAATGAACCAAGCATACCCCCATATTATACAAGAATGGATCAAGCATATGCCCCATATTATACAAGAATGGACCAAGCATATCCCCCATATTATACAAGAATGGACCAAGCATGACCCCATATTATACAAGAATGGACCAAGCATACCCCCCATGTTATACAAGAATGGACCAAGCATGACCCCATTATATACAAAAATGGACCAAGCATGACGACCAATATTATACAAGAATGGACCAAGCATGACCCCATAATATACAAAAATGGACCAAGCATACCCCCATATTATACAAGAATGGACCAAGCATGACCCCATAATATACAAAAATGGACCAAGCATACCCCCATATTATACAAGAATGGACCAAGCATACCCCCCATGTTATACAAGAATGGACCAAGCATGACCCCATTATATACAAAAATGGACCAAGCATATCCCCCATATTATACAAGAATGGACCAAGCATGACCCCATAATATACAAAAATGGACCAAGCATACCCCCATATTATACAAGAATGGACCAAGCATGACCCCATAATATACAAAAATGGACCAAGCATACCCCCATATTATACAAGAATGGACCAAGCATGGCCCCATATTATACAAGAATGGACCAAGCATGACCCCATAATATACAAAAATGGACCAAGCATACCCCCATATTATACAAGAATGGACCAAGCATGGCCCCATATTATACAAGAATGGACCAAGCATGACCCCATAATATACAAAAATGGACCAAGCATACCCCCATATTATACAAGAATGGACCAAGCATGCCCCCATATTATACAAGAATGGACCAAGCATGACCCCATAATATACAAAAGTGGACCAAGCATGCCCCCTAATTATACAAAAATGGACCAAGCATGCCCCCTAATTATACAAAAATGGACCAAGCATAACCCCTAATTATACAAGAATGAACCAAGCATACCCCCATATTATACAAGAATGGATCAAGCATATCCCCCATATTATACAAGAATGGATCAAGCATATCCCCCATATTATACAAGAATGGACCAAGCATGACCCCATAATATACAAAAATGGACCAAGCATACCCCCATATTATACAAGAATGGACCAAGCATGCCCCCATATTATACAAGAATGGACCAAGCATGACCCCATAATATACAAAAATGGACCAAGCATGCCCCCTAATTATACAAAAATGGACCAAGCATGCCCCCTAATTATACAAAAATGGACCAAGCATAACCCCTAATTATACAAGAATGAACCAAGCATACCCCCATATTATACAAGAATGGATCAAGCATATCCCCCATATTATACAAGAATGGACCAAGCATGACCCCATAATATACAAAAATGGACCAAGCATACCCCCATATTATACAAGAAAGAACCAAGCATGCCGTCCATATTATACAAGAATGGACCAAGCATGACCCCATAATATACAAAAATGGACCAAGCATACCCCCATATTATACAAGAATGGACCAAGCATGCCCCCATATTATACAAGAATGGACCAAGCATGACCCCAATATACAAAAATGGACCAAGCATGCCCCCTAATTATACAAAAATGGACCAAGCATGCCCCCTAATTATACAAAAATGGACCAAGCATAACCCCTAATTATACAAGAATGAACCAAGCATACCCCCATATTATACAAGAATGGATCAAGCATATCCCCCATATTATACAAGAATGGACCAAGCATGACCCCATAATATACAAAAATGGACCAAGCATACCCCCATATTATACAAGAAAGAACCAAGCATGCCGTCCATATTATACAAGAATGGACCAAGCACGCCCCCAATATTATACAAGAAAGAACCAAGCATACCCCCATATTATACAAGAATGGACCAAGCATGATGTCCCCCATATTGTACAAGAATGGACCAAGCACGCCCCCAATATTATACAAGAAAGAACCAAGCATACCCCCATATTATACAAGAATGGACCAAGCATGATGTCCCCCATATTGTACAAGAATGGACCAAGCATGCCCCCCATATTATACAAGAATGGACCAAGCATGACCCCATAATATACAAAAATGGACCAAGCATGACCCCCCATATTATACAAGAATGGACCAAGCATGACCCCTAATTATACAAGAATGAACCAAGCATACCCCCATATTATACAAGAATGGACCAAGCATGACCCCATAATATACAAGAATGGACCAAGCATACCCCCATGTTATACAAGAATGGACCAAGCATACCCCCCATGTTATACAAGAATGGACCAAGCATACCCCCCATATTATACAAGAATGGACCAAGCATGCCCCCATATTATACAAGAATGAACCAAGCATGCCGTCCATATTATACAAGAATGAACCAAGCATGCTGTCCATATTATACAAGAATGGACCAAGCATGCCCCCAATATTATACAAGAAAGAACCAAGCATACCCCCATATTATACAAGAATGGACCAAGCATGATGTCCCCCATATTATACAAGAATGGACCAAGCATACCCCCCATATTATACAAGAATGGACCAAGCATGCCCCCATATTATACAAGAATGGACCAAGCATGACCCATAATATACAAAAATGGACCAAGCATGCCCCCATATTATACAAGATTGGACCAAGCATATCCCCCATATTATACAAGAATGGACCAAGCATACCCCCCATATTATACAAGAATGGACCAATCATACCCCCCATATTATACAAAAATGGACAAAGCATACCCCCATATTATGCAAAAATGGACCAAGCATGCCCCCATATTATGCAAAAATGGACCAAGCATGACCCCCATATTATACACAAATGGACCAAGCATACCCCCATATTATACAAGAAAGAACCAAGCATACCCCCCATGTTATACAAGAATGGACCAAGCATGACCCCTCCATATTATACAAGAATGGACCAAGCATAACCCCTAATTATACAAGAATGAACCAAGCATACCCCCATATTATACAAGAATGGACCAAGCATGCTGTCCCCCATATTGTACAAGAATGGACCAAGCATGACCCCATAATATACAAAAATGGACCAAGCATGACCCCATATTATACAAGAATGGACCAAGCATGGCCCCATATTATACAAGAATGGATCAAGCATGACGACCAATATTATACAAGAATGGACCAAGCATGACCCCATATTATACAAGAATGGACCAAGCATGACCCCATATTATACAAGAATGGACCAAGCATACCCCCATATTATACAAGAATGGACCAAGCATGACTCCATAATATACAAAAATGGACCAAGCATGCCCCCCTTATTATCCAAGAATGGACCAAGCATACCCCCATATTATACAAAAATGGATCAGAAGCATGACCCCATAATATACAAGAATGGACCAAGCATGACCTCACGCGCAGCCCCCACTCTCTGGAACGCTCTCCCTCGTACTGTCAGACTTTCCCCTAACTTCTCTTCCTTCAAAAGCTCCCTTAAAACATTCCTATTTAGGGAAGCCTACCACCCAACTCACTGACGCAACCATCAATCACTCTCACCTTACAGTCCTCTCCTCCTGTTTCCAACCCCAACCCTACCAGATTGTGAGTTCCTACGGGAATAGGGCCCTCATCTCCTCCTGTACTGTTTGTCAAATGTTGTTCAATGTATTGTAACCCTGTCTATACTGTGCTTATTGTACAGCGCTGCGGAATATGCTGGCGCTTTATAAATAAAGAATAATAATAATAATAATAATAATTAATACAAGAATGGACCAAGCATGACCCCATAATATACAAAAATGGACCAAGCATACCCCCATATTATACAAGAATGGACCAAGCATATCCCCCATATTATACAAGAATGGACCAAGCATGACCCCATAATATACAAAAATGGACCAAGCATACCCCATATTATACAAGAATGGACCAAGCATACCCCATATTATACAAGAATGGACCAAGCATGACCCCATATTATACAAAAATGGACCAAGCATACCCCCATATTATACAAGAATGGACCAAGCATGACCCCATAATATACAAAAATGGACCAAGCATACCCCCATATTATACAAGAATGGACCAAGCATGACCCCATATTATACAAGAATGGACCAAGCATGACCCCATATTATACAAAAATGGACCAAGCATACCCCCATATTATACAAGAATGGACCAAGCATGACCCCATATTATACAAGAATGGACCAAGCATACCCCCATATTATACAAGAATGGACCAAGCATATCCCCCATATTATACAAGAATGGACCAAGCATATTCCCCATATTATACAAGACTGGACCAAGCATACCCCCATATTATACAAGAATGGACCAAGCATACCCCCATATTATACAAGAATGGACCAAGCATGACCCCATAATATACAAAAATGGACCAAGCATGACCCCCCCATATTATACAAGAATGGACCATGCATACCCCCATATTATACAAGAATGGACCAAGCATATCCCCCATATTATACAAAAATGGACAAAGCATACCCCCATATTATACAAGAATGGACCAAGCATGACCCCCATATTATGCAAAAATGGACAAAGCATACCCCCATATTATACAAGAATGGACCAAGCATGACCCCCATATTATGCAAAAATGGACCAAGCATGCCCCCATATTATGCAAAAATGGACCAAGCATGCCCCCATATTATACACAAATGGACCAAGCATACCCCCATATTATACAAGAAAGAACCAAGCATACCCCCATGTTATACAAGAATGGACCAAGCATGACCCCATAATATACAAAAATGGACCAAGCATGACCCCCCCATATTATACAAGAATGGACCAAGCATAACCCCTAATTATACAAGAATGAACCAAGCATATCCCCATATTATACAAGAATGGACCAAGCATATCCCCCATATTATACAAGAATGGACCAAGCATATCCCCCATATTATACAAGGATGGATCAAGCATATCCCCCATATTATACAAGAATGGACCAAGCATGACCCCATAATATACAAGAATGGACCAAGCATGACCCCATAATATACAAAAATGGACCAAGCATGACCCCATATTATACAAGAATGGACCAAGCATGACCCCATAATATACAAAAATGGACCAAGCATGACCCCATAATATACAAGAATGGACCAAGCATATCCCCCATATTATACAAGAATGGACCAAGCATACCCCCATATTATACAAGAATGGACCAAGCATACCCCCCATGTTATACAAGAATGGACCAAGCATGACCCCATTATATACAAAAATGGACCAAGCATGCCCCTATATTATACAAGAATGGACCAAGCATACCCCCCATGTTATACAAGCATGGACCAAGCATGACCCCATTATATACAAAAATGGACCAAGCATATCCCCCATATTATACAAGAATGGACCAAGCATGACCCCATAATATACAAAAATGGACCAAGCATACCCCCATATTATACAAGAATGGACCAAGCATGACCCCATAATATACAAAAATGGACCAAGCATACCCCCATATTATACAAGAATGGACCAAGCATGGCCCCATATTATACAAGAATGGACCAAGCATGACCCCATATATACACAAATGGACCAAGCATACCCCCATATTATACAAGATGGACCAAGCATGGCCCCATATTATACAAGAATGGACCAAGCATGACCCCATAATATACAAAAATGGACCAAGCATACCCCAATATTATACAAGAATGGACCAAGCATGCCCCCATATTATACAAGAATGGACCAAGCATGACCCCATAATTATACAAAAATGACCAAGCATGCCCCCTAATTATACAAAAATGGACCAAGCATGCCCCCTTAATTATACAAAAATGGACCAAGCATATACCCCTAATTATACAAGAATGACCAAGCATACCCCCATATATAACAAGAATGGATCAAGCATATCCCCCATATTATACAAGAATGGACCAAGCATGACCCCATATTATACAAGAATGGACCAAGCATACCCCCATGTTATACAAGAATGGACCAAGCATGACCCCATAATATACAAAAATGGACCAAGCATACCCCCATATTATACAAGAAAGAACCAAGCATGCCGTCCATATTATACAAGAATGGACCAAGCACGACCCCCAATATTATACAAGAAAGAACCAAGCATACCCCCATATTATAACAAGAATGGACCAAGCATGATGTCCCCCATATTGTACAAGAATGGACCAAGCACGCCCCCAATATTATACAAGAAAGAACCAAGCATACCCCCATATTATACAAGAATGGACCAAGCATGATGTCCCCCATATTGTACAAGAATGGACCAAGCATGCCCCCATATTATACAAGAATGGACCAAGCATGACCCCATAATATACAAAAATGGACCAAGCATGACCCCCCATATTATACAAGAATGGACCAAGCATGACCCCTAATTATACAAGAATGAACCAAGCATACCCCTATATTATACAAGAATGGACCAAGCATGACCCCATAATATACAAGAATGGACCAAGCATTAGACATGTGCATTCGTTTTAGTACTAAAACGATTTAGTCAGAATTTTGGGATAATTTAGTTTTAGTGTGACTCAAGAGATACGAAACTGCTCAGTACAAAAAACGAAAGAAACTAAAATAAAATGCCACTACATTTTAGTTTCAGTCCTTTTTGTGATATTACATTGAATGAGTGAAAGAGACCAGTAAAGAAGGCGCAACATCGCAAAGCTACAGAAGGTTTGTATGCGTAATCCTTCCCAACCCCCTACCCGAAAATCTGACAGTGATAGAGCTCCAGAATACTCACTCACAGCACAGACAGCCAGCACAGGAGAGGAAACCTTTACTTAACTCTTGCATGTCTATGAGACAGACGAGATGATAAAAGCAGCTAAAGAGGGAAAACATTCAAATTAAATCACACTGAAAGCTAATGACAGAGGAGGGCTGGATAGTAAAAACCCCTTTATAACAAGCAGTGCTGGGAGAAGAGAGGGACTTTATAAAACGTGTGTTATCTCCCTCCCGCTCTGCATATAGGGGCTTAGGTCTGAAACATTTTATATTATCAGGAGCACTATCTCCCATTCCTCATCTATAATACACGTTTTATATAAAGTCCCTCTCCTGTCCCAGTGCTGCTGTTATAAAAAAAAATTACGCCTGTTTCATTTATTATCCAGCTCTCACAGTTACTCTGTCATTATGAGCCTTCAGTGTGATTTATTTGAATGTTTTCCCTGGATTTAAAGTGCTTTATTTTATTATATAAATAAATTTGTACCAGTCATCTCTTCTCTGAGCTTTCAGACCGATTACGTAATATTTTCCCTCTCCCCTGCTTTTATATCCTGTGTCTCCCCCACAGAGATACAAAGTTTAAGTAAAAGTTCCCTCTCCTGTGCTGGATAAGCATTGCATTCCGAAGTTCTGCACCCTCTACATGCCAATGCAGTAGGATGTTCTATACAGAGATGGGCATTAATTAATGCAGGTGGATGTTGTATACATTATACAGAGAGGGGTATTAATTAATGCAGGAGGATGTATTATAATTATACAGAGAGGAGCCTTTTTTATCCCTTTAAATCCAGTGGCTATGAGCGCGGAGATCGGCTGCTTGTTATATATCTCTCAGTACAATGTATCAGGCTCAGCTGTTACAGTAACTGACTGTAACAGCGCTCAGAGTTTCAGTAAAACAAGGAAATAATATTGTTCTAACCTTATATATAAAAATATTATTTACTAGTTTTACTGAAACTCTGAGCACTGTGATGAGCAGCAGTCAGTTACTGTAACAGCTTTGCCTGGCACATTGTGCTGAAAGTGAGAGATACTGTAACAAGCAGCGATCTCAGCCATCTGAGGAGCCACTACAATAGTAATTGTATCCACTGGTTTTCGGATGAATGAAATTAGTTTTCATACTAAAGAACTGAAAACGAATTTCTTTAGCAACTAAATAAATTGCATTTTAGGACTAATCCATTAGTTCAAAACGAAATTTTGTGCTGTGCACATGTCTACCAAGCATACCCCCATGTTATACAAGAATGGACCAAGCATACCCCCCATGTTATACAAGAATGGACCAAGCATACCCCCCATATTATACAAGAATGGACCAAGCATGCCCCCATATTATACAAGAATGAACCAAGCATGCCGTCCATATTATACAAGAATGGACCAAGCATGATGTCCCCCATATTATACAAGAATGGATCAAGCATACTTCCCATATTATACAAGAATGGACCAAGCATGACCCCATATTATACAAGAATGGACCAAGCATGACCCCTAATTATACAAGAATGAACCAAGCATACCCCCATATTATACAAGAATGGACCAAGCATACCCCCATGTAATACAAGAATGGACCAAGCATGACGCCATAATATACAAAAATGGACCAAGCATACCCTCCATATTATACAAGAATGGACCAAGCATGTCCCTGTATTATACAAGAATGGACCAAGCATACCCCCATATTTTACAAGAATGGACCATGCATACCCCCCATATTATACAAGAATGGACCAAGCATACCCTCCATATTATACAAGAATGGACCAAGCATGTCCCTGTATTATACAAGAATGGACCAAGCATGTCCCTGTATTATACAAGAATGGACCATGCATACCCTCCATATTATACAAGAATGGACCAAGCATACCCCCCATATTATACAAGAATGGACCAAGCATGTCCCTGTATTATACAAGAATGGACCATGCATACCCCCATATTATACAAGAATGGACCAAGCATGTCCCCCATATTATACAAGAATGGACCAAGTATGTCCCCCATATTATACAAGAATGGACCAAGTATGACCAACATATTATACAAGAATGGACCAAGCATGACCCAATATTATACAAGAATGGACCAAGCATACCCTCCATATTATACAAAAATGGACCAAGCATGACCCCCATATTATACAAGAATGGACCAAGCATGACCCCCATGTTATACAAGAATGGACCAAGCATACCCCCATATTATACAAGAATGAACCAAGCATGGCCCCATATTATGCAAAAATGGACCAAGCATACCCCCCATCCCCCCATATTATACAAAAATGGACCAAGCATACCCATTCAGCGCTGCGAAATATGCTGGCGCTTTATAAATAAAGAATAATAATAATAATACCCCCATATTACATATGAATGGACCAAGTATGTTCCCTATATTGTACAAGAATGGACCAAGCATGTCCCCCATATTACATATGAATGGACCAAGTATGTTCCCTATATTATATATAAATGGACCAAGCATGTCCCCCAGATTATATATGAATGTACAAAGCATTTTCCCTATATGATACAAAAATCGACCCAACATACAGTCCCACCATATTATATATGCATGGACCAAGTATAGCCCCCATATTATACAAAAGGGTACCAAGCATGTCCCCCATATTATACAAGAATGGACCAAGCACGTTCCCCCATAATTTAAGAATTGACCAAGTATTACTGCCAATATTTATAAGAATAAATTAAGCATATCCTCCATATTATATAAGAATGGACCAAGCATGTAGGGGTGGAGTAGTTGTACAATTGGGTAGACAGGGATGAAGAACATCAGAGGTGAGGTAGAGCTAGGAAAGAGTCAGTGGGGTTAAGTGGTATGGAGCGAGATGGTCCTAAGATCAGGAGGCAGGGCAGAGGCACTATGGGGTAAATGCAGAAATGACAAAATGACTCCCCCCTTTCCTTAGTCCGATAGTAACACCCATGTTTCAGGTTTTAATCTTGACGAATCTATGCAGCATACACGTTCACCGGATGACAGCCCGATTCATGCATCTCCATAGCAAGTTATAGGTACCCTGCAGGTGTACGGGGGGGGGGGGTCTGTACTGAACCTCAGCTGCATATCATGTGCAATGTATGTCCCTAGGCTGGACGCCTGTGCACCATGGATATCCCAATTTGAAATCTTAACGGGAATATGACATGCATGCCGCCTGTTTGAACATGATGCATGTTTCTTGCAAGAGCCCTAAGAGCATGTACCCTGTACTCAAACTCAATGCATGTAAACACCATGCATGTTCCGTGCACGAACCCTGATGAATGTAGACACCTTGCGTGCAGGAGATTGTCAGATTGGACAGCCCCTACCACCACCAATAGAGCTGCAAATAGCAACTATACCGGTAACCTACACATGGCCTCGGTAAAAACTATTAATCTTGTTTTATTTTTATTGTTCTTAAAAAGAATATTCATAAAAAAGCAAACATATACATTTATGTGACCACCGTGTTAAAATGTTGTGGTTTGCAGCTGTTTCTTTAACAATTACAATCCTGGAATGTCTCCTGCTTCATGATTGACGGCGGCCTGGAGTATATTGTATGAGTAACTGAGAATGTCAAGGTCTCAGGGCTTTTATGAAATTTGGCCCATGTCAGGTCATTTCAGGCATGCTCAGTTTACTCCCAGAATGGATCTGCAACGTCACACATTCACTTTGCATTGGGACAGATAAGGAGTGACGTCTCAATAAAAAGGAAGCAGGCATTTTACCTTCTGCTCTTGTGCATAAGGACAGAAAGACACTATCGAATTTCCATTTAGACTTCTAGGCAGTCACACATGTTGCTTGGAAGGTGAGGGAGAACAGAGTAGTCAAGTGAGCGTGCCTCATGAGTTTTAGGCTAGGGTCAGACCAACGCATTTTTCACGTCTACCGTCAAAAAGTGCTTTGATGCGTCCGAACGCTTTCTTTCCCTTAAGATGCGTTAGCGGTCATACGATGCGCAATTTCGGCCGTGATTTTTTACGGATCCAAACCAGGAAACTTTGGGTGTCTGGACGTTATGTTGGCCGGACATAAGCAGCGTCTGACGTCTCCTAATCACGCACACACGCCGCTATGCGGACGCTGCAGACGATGCAGACACAGCACACTCTGTATGTCAGTACTAGCGGTTCTACATTCTCGAAAAAATGCGTTCCTTTGCTGCTTGCGCGGCGCGGCCGATCTTTTGTGCGGCCGTACTTCGTATATTGGCCGTCATTGGACATCATTTGCTGCTACTACGGCCGTAATAAAGTGCAGCTGCACGCGCGTTCGCACTGCGTTCCTCTGACCCCGGCCTAAAATGTATCTGAGCTCTAAACAACAACCGCAGCAGTGTATAAGATCCTGATAACCTTAAAAACTGAAATCTAATGCGTGGAAGAATTTAGACTCGGTTGTGCAGACTTTCTCCATTGCTAACACTAGCTTGGAATCACGCCCCACATGTATAGCTGTAAATTTAACCCATATGTGTACACACAACGCTCTGGTGTCTACACTGAGCCTCCTGTCTGCATGTATATAAATGGATCCCTGATTCAATAAACCACATGCATATCCTGGTGAAGGAACCAGATGCATGCAGGCTTTTTGCATGTTGTTTGTAATGTATATACTAGAGATGTGCACAGCTGGAAAATCTGTTTAATTTTTAATTAATTTAGTTTTTGTTTCGTAATTTTTTTAATTTCTTTGTTATCGAGTTAAGATCGATTCGATAGTTGATATTGATTCGAATTCCGGATTATTAAATAAAGCCCCAATAAATCAAATTTTGCTGTTAAAAGGCAAGCCAGGGTTAAATGTTGAGCTGTTCATTGGCCTGTAGTGCTGACAGTGACAACAGATTCAGCACCACAGGTTGATGGACAGGGATAGGGTGCTTTGTGTAACAGTCAAACGAATCGGCTTCATTTCATAAAGTCATTTGCTTTAGTACTTGACTGTATGTATTTAAGATCGAGTCGGTTGTTGATACGAATTTCGTATCACTAAGGAAGACCCCAATGAATCAAATTTTGGTGTTAGAAAGAAAGCTAGGGTTAAATGTTTATTATTATTATTATTATTATTATTATTATTATTATTGTCATCATTTATATAGCGCAACAGTTTCCGCAGCGCTTTACAATAACCAAAGGGAACGAAATACATATAAACGGACATAGGATGGAAACAAGAGGTGTAGAGGGCCCTGCTCATAAGAGTTTACAGTCTAGAGACATCACCTCTCTGCAGTATAATTAATGCAGCATGTGAATCCACACAATGAGGGAAACACCTCTCTGCAGTAATGCACCATATGAATCATACAAGAAAAGAGAAGTGGTTTTGAACAAGTCGAACATACGTTGCTTCCTTGTTAGATGGTCCAGTTCATGGCTTACATTGCCTCAAAAAAAATACAGCCGGTACTGCAATAAAAATACCAGCCGGTACTGCAATAAAAATATGGTACCAAAATAATCCCATAGGTCTCAATGTTAAAAAAATCCCATTTTTTTTTAAATCTTTATTAAACTGTTTATTTTTTTCACTCTCAGCAAGAAGTCTCTTCATTTATTATTTTTTAGGCACATTTCAGGATTTTTTGGGGTGAAATTTTATGTCAGTGAAATGCCCAGATTTTCGGTGGTTCAGTTTGCCACGTTTAAACAGAAGAATCCCACAGGTTTCAATGTAAAAAATATTCCCCGTTTTTATTATATATTTATTCAACCGTTTCATTTTTTTTCACTTGCAGCAAAAATACTATTTATTTATTTTTTAGGCATTTTCAGGATTTTTTGGGTTAATTTTAAGGTTTCCAATGCTTTTTTGGCAATGAATGATATGTTTCAGGACCAAAGATAGCTCCGAGCCCTAGCCATGGTCCTGAAACATTGTATCAATTAATTCAATGTTTTAGTACAGGACCATAGATGGCACGTAAGCCCTGAGGACCTCTCCTTGGTTCTGAAACATTGTTTCATTGCTGAACGCAGACGGACTGTAAAAAAATAGTACAGCTGCATTCAGCAAAGAAAAAAAAGCCTCGTTATTACCTTAAAATAAATTATAAAACCTTAAAATTAACCCAAAAAATCCTGAAAAATGTCAAAAAAATAGATACAGGGTTATTCAAAGAGATTCGAAAAGTCACCGCACAATCAGTGACTTTTCGTTCTCTTCAATTCGGTTCCTTTTGCCGATCCCATTTCAGTGACCCTGTGGTGTATTCAGCAAACACCACAGGGTCCCCGAATTGCAGGGAAAGGCTGCCGCAAACCCGACGAAAACGAACTGCAAAACCCACCGAATGCACGCCGAAAACCACCAAAAACATCTGGATTAACCTGCCGAAAACCACGTAAAAAGCCAGAGCAGGAGCCGATCGCACGCAGCCGAAGCAGCCGAGAGCAGATGAGAGAGGTGAATAAATTAGCAAAATAGTTTGTGTGAATCTGTGAAAATGAAACGCTGTTTGCAAAGAAACTACTGAGCGAAAATGTCTGAAATTTACACAGGAGGTCCAGGGAATGATAATAAAAAGGGCTGTTACAGAAAAAATAAGTAAACTTTAAAAAAAAAAAAAAATCGGACTTTTAAAAAAAAAAAAAATTTTAAAAAATGCTTAAAGTATCCGAAAAAATCTATAAATAAAGAGACTCTTTACTGCAGAATTTTATAATGAACGGTTTATTAGATATTGAATTAAAACGGGAATATTTTTAACATTGAAGCCTATGGGATTCTCCTGAATAAACCTGCCGAATTAAACCACCGAATGGCAGGGCATTTTGGGAACCTGTCACTGCTGGTTTGTGTTCTCTGAATAGACAAAGCATTGCTTATCTATGGGGATTTCACTGCCCTCGAACAGGCACCGAACAGGCACCGTATGTGCAGGCAATTCACCAGGATTTGGCGAATTGCCTGCTCTCTGGATAGCCGAATGGCCAAGAAAGGTAACCGAACGCTGATTTTCAGCGTTCGGTTACCTTTCTCAAGCAATTCGGATCTCTTTGGATAACCCTGTTAGTCTTTTTGCTGAAAGTGAAAAAAATAAACGGTTTAATAAAATGTTTACTAAAAACGGTAATATTTTTTACATTGAAACCTAATTTAAGATCGATTCGATAATTGATATCGATTCGAATTTCGGATCACTAAATAACACCCCAATTAATCTAATTTTGCTCTGTAATAATTTCAATGGTTCTCCTATGAAACAGTATAACAAATTAAATTTGTTATATATCGTTTCGTTTTCAATTAGGATCAAATCAATTCGTTATTTCTAAAGTACTTCCAAAATACGAATTAACGAAATTTGTTACGAATTTCAATTAGTTACGAAACAAATGCACGCCTCTAGTATATACTGTACATGCCTGTATTTGCCATGATGGGTCAATGTACTTAACCAGTGATCTGCAGCCCTGGTCCTCAGGTCTCCCTAACAGGTCAGGTTTGCAGATATCTGAAGCAGTGATTGCAGGATTCAGTCCACATTTACCCAAGGTGATCCTTTAATTGTGGCTATTAAGGGGGACTTGAGGACCAGGGTTGTGAACGACTGTACTAAACCCAGGTGCATGTAGAAATGATACACATATGCATCACGCATGTTCCCTGCATTAGACCCAATGCATGTGGATGTTATATGTGTGACGGTGTAGGCCCTGCACCATGCATGTTTCTATAAGAGATACGGATGCCTGCCACGTTAATGCATGTTCCATCTTGCGCTTCCTCCAAACTGCTGAGGCACCCAGAAAAAGGATATTAATGTGCAAATTAGGCCAACGTACCGGTTCCAGGCTGAGCAGCTAATTTGCATATTAATAAATGTTTTTGTGACAGCATTTAGCAGATCAAGAAGGGCACATATTAAAAATGTCAACAAGGTTTTACATTTTTGGCTGGTGTTTCCTTTCTGTTCCCTTATTATCGGCCATATGTGCACAGCTCACCGAAAGGAACCCTTCGTGCACCAGGAGAGTGGAGATTAAGGAATGTAACGTGCGTTAACCCCTTCTTTTTCTTAGAACATGAAAAAAGGGATGAAATGGGAACTGATACCTCTTTTGCTTTGTCCGAATGAGATTGCTTGGTGCGGGCGTTAAATGCGCTTACGTGTCTCCTTGGCTGTGGCTCCTTTCACTGTTCATGTCAAGGTACCGAGGGATTATTAGAAACCCAGCATGCATTGCACTCGACCTTTTATTCAACTAGCTTGTGTGTACTAGCTATGTGGCAGCCAGAGATTGATGGGATAAAGTGAATGGGACTGGTTGGGCTTCACTGGGAGAGAAGCTTACCAATGTCTACTGTACTGGACTAGACTGGGGACAGAACTTCTCAAAATTGTCTGGGCTATGGGACTTATCTTTATGTACCCAGCTCAACTAGGTATTGACCACACTTTACCTGTTAGGTGATATTGGGTATGGAACGTATCACAGTGCCCTTGGCTTTACTGGATATTGGCCCAATCATGGTGTACTGGATAATATTGGGTGAATGCGCTATCGGTGTCCTGGATTACATTGGGTATTGGACCAATAATGGAGTACTGGACAAAATTGGGTATGGGACTTATCACAGTGTACCAGGCTAGATTGGGAATTGAGCCATTCATGGTGTACCCCACAATATCGGGTATGAGACATTTCACATTGTGCTGCTCTTGAAAGGGTATTTGACCAATCATGGTGTACTAGGCAATATTGGGTATAGGACCTATCAGTGTCCAACACTGTGTATTGGACCAATCATGGCGTACTGGGCAATATCAGGTATGGGACTTATCCCAGTGTACTGGGCTATACTAAACATGTGTGACTTATTATAGTGTACTGGGTTATACTGGGTATGTGTGACTTATCACAATGTATTGGGCTAGACTGGATAATACCATCCTACTGGGCTATACTGAATATGTGTGACTTATCATAGTGTACTGGTCTATACTGGGTATGGGATGCATCATAGTTTACTGGGCTATACTGGGTATTGGACCAATCACAGCGTACTGGCCTAAACTTGATATAACACTACATAGGGATATACCCTAAAGGGCTTTTTGGAGAATATTGAACAAAACCAAGGAAAGGCTCCACATAGGTCTCTGAGGAGACTGGATATAGAACTGAAAAGGGCAGTTTGGGCTTCAGTGTGAATGGGGCTTAGCCAGAGATTATAAGGACAAATTGTATACAGTATATGACTGTATTAAGCATTTTGAACTACCCTGGTTATGTGGCTTGTCATGGTGCACTGGGCTAAGCTGATATCTCAAGTAGTTGGGCTTTATTAGGCAGGACTGGATATAAGACTAGTCATGGTGGATAGGAATAATCTGTATGGGGCTACAGGGAGACAGTACTGAAAATTGGGGTTATAAGAGTGCATTGGGGTAAACAGTTCATGTGACTTGGTGCATGGAGCTCATTATATTTGGACTAGTCATGGTGCATGGAGCTCACTATATTTCAGCTAGTCATGGTGCATGGAGCTCATAATATTTCAGCTAGTCATGGTGCATGGAGCTCACTATATTTCAGCTAGTCATGGTGCATGGGGCTCACTATGTTTCAGCTAGTCATGGTGCATAGGGCTCACTATGTTTCAGCTAGTCATGGTGCATGAGGCTCACTATGTTTCAGCTAGTCATGGTGTATGGAGCTCACTATGTTTCAGCTAGTCATGGTGCATGGGGCTCACTATGTTTCAGCTAGTCATGGTGCATTTAGCTCACTATGTTTCAGCTAGTCATGGTGCATGGGGCTCACTATGTTTCAGCTAGTCATGGTGCATAGGGCTCACTATGTTTCAGCTAGTCATGGTGCATGGGGCTCACTATATTTCTGCTAGTCATGGTGCATGGGGCTCACTATGTTTCTGCTAGTCATGGTGCACGGGGCTCACTATGTTTCAGCTAGTCATGGTGCATGGGGCTCACTATATTTCAGCTAGTCATGGTGCATGAGGCTCACTATGTTTCTGCTAGTCATGGTGCATGAGGCTCACTATGTTTCAGCTAGTCATGGTGCATGGGGCTCACTATATTTCAGCTAGTCATGGTGCATGGAGCTCACTATATTTCAGCTAGTCATGGTGCATGGGGCTCACTATGTTTCAGCTAGTCATGGTGCATGGAGCTCACTATGTTTCAGCTAGTCATGGTGCATGGGGCTCACTATGTTTCAGCTAGTCATGGTGCATGGGGCTCACTATGTTTCAGCTAGTCATGGTGCATGGGGCTCACTATGTTTCAGCTAGTCATGGTGCATTTAGCTCACTATGTTTCAGCTAGTCATGGTGCATAGGGCTCACTATGTTTCTGCTAGTCGTGGTGCATGGGGCTCACTATAGTTCAGCTAGTCATGGTGCATGGGGCTCACTATGTTTCTGCTAGTCATGGTGCATGGAGCTCACTATTTTCAGCTAGTCATGGTGCATGGGGCTCACTATGTTTCAGCTAGTCATGGTGCATGGAGCTCACTATGTTTCAGCTAGTCATGGTGCATGGGGCTCACTATGTTTCAGCTAGTCATGGTGCATGGAGCTCACTATGTTTCTGCTAGTCATGGTGCATGGGGCTCACTATGTTTCAGCTAGTCATGATGCATGGAGCTCACTATGTTTCTGCTAGTCATGGTGCATGGAGCTCACTATGTTTCTGCTAGTCATGGTGCATGGAGCTCACTATGTTTCTGCTAGTCATGGTGCATGGGGCTCACTATGTTTCAGCTAGTCATGGTGCATGGGGCTCACTATGTTTCTGCTAGTCATGGTGCATGGGGCTCACTATATTTCAGCTAGTCATGGTGCATGGAGCTCACTATGTTTCAGCTAGTCATGGTGCATGGGGCTCACTATGTTTTTGCTAGTCATGGTACATGGGGCTCACTATGTTTCAGCTAGTCATGGTGCATGGGGCTCACTATGTTTCAGCTAGTCATGGTGCATTGAGCTCACTATGTTTCAGCTAGTCATGGTGCAAGGAGCTCACTATGTTTCAGCTAGTCATGGTGCATGGGGCTCACTATGTTTCTGCTAGTCATGGTGCATGGGGCTCACTATGTTTCAGCTAGTCATGGTGCATTGAGCTCACTATGTTTCAGCTAGTCATGGTGCATGGAGCTCACTATGTTTCTGCTAGTCATGGTGCATGGGGTTCACTATATTTCAGCTAGTCATGGTGCATGGAGCTCACTATATTTCAGCTAGTCATGGTGCATGGAGCTCACTATGTTTCAGCTAGTCATGGTGCATGGGGCTCACTATGTTTCAGCTAGTCATGGTGCATTGAGCTCACTATGTTTCAGCTAGTCATGGTGCAAGGAGCTCACTATGTTTCAGCTAGTCATGGTGCATGGGGCTCACTATGTTTCTGCTAGTCATGGTGCATGGGGCTCACTATGTTTCTGCTAGTCATGGTGCATGGGGCTCACTATGTTTTAGCTAGTCATGGTGCATGGGGCTCGCTATGTTTCAGCTAGTCATGGTGCATGGGACTCGCTATGTTTCAGCTAGTCATGGTGCATGGGGCTCACTATAGTTCAGCTAGTCATGGTGCATGGGGCTCACTATGTTTCAGCTAGTCATGGTGCATGGGGCTCACTATGTTTCAGCTAGTCATGGTGCATGGGGCTCACTATATTTCAGCTAGTCATGGTGCATGGGGCTCACTATAGTTCAGCTAGTCATGGTGCATGGGGCTCACTATGTTTCAGCTAGTCATGGTGCATGGGACTCGCTATGTTTCAGCTAGTCATGGTGCATGGGGCTCACTATAGTTCAGCTAGTCATGGTGCATGGGGCTCACTATGTTTCAGCTAGTCATGGTGCATTGAGCTCACTATGTTTCAGCTAGTCATGGTGCAAGGAGCTCACTATGTTTCAGCTAGTCATGGTGCATGGGGCTCACTATGTTTCTGCTAGTCATGGTGCATGGGGCTCACTATGTTTCTGCTAGTCATGGTGCATGGAGCTCACTATGTTTCTGCTAGTCATGGTGCATGGGGCTCACTATGTTTCTGCTAGTCATGGTGCATGGGGCTCACTATGTTTCAGCTAGTCATGGTGCATGGGGCTCACTATGTTTCTGCTAGTCATGGTGCATGGAGCTCACTATGTTTCTGCCAGTCATGGTGCATGGGACTCACTATGTTTCAGCTAGTCATGCCCATCAGCCGAGTCTCTGCATACGGCTAGACGATATGTTCTCATCTGGATGCATGTGGGGCTAGTTCGTATTTGTTCCAGACCATGCACGGTCCTCCTCTTGCTGGGCTAGACTGGGCATTACACGTGAGCATAAAGCAATTACTACGGATGCTGTTGAGGGTCATATTAACAAGAGGTGAACTGATGCTCTAATGAGGTGATTATGTAGGATCAAGATGCACAGAACATCATGGATGGGGGGTTTAGGACTAGAAGGCTTCATGTTAGGGACTAAGCATACAGGGACTCATTGCATGGACGGCATTCTTCCATCACTCGGTGCATTTCCGCAGAAAGGGAGGGTTACACATTAAAAAGAAAATATATTTCCATGTGACCTACATGGACCTTTAGAAGAAATATTTAGGGCATAATTTCGTTGTAATATGTGAGTCACCGAAGGCATCACAAGTAAAAGCGAGCCGGCTGCCGGAATCCCGCAGGCATTGCGCACCTCGCCCGCGTTCTGAGGGTAAAAAAAAAAGCCTTGTGTATGGCTTTTCGCTTTCATCTTGCGGCGCGGAATTCATCGGGGCCCCTGCAAACTGTGATCTTGACAGATATGAGCTTCCCATGGACTGGTGGATAGAAAGAGGGAGAAAAATAAATAAAATAAAAATAATAAGATAGACAGGGCGAACCCCTAGAGCATCGGAGCTTAGCGCGCTCGCCAGAAAGGGGTACGAGACGCTCTGAATTATGCATTCAGACACATCGCCTCCTAGGAGGGTTTTCACTTCCAGCGCAGATTTTTAGGACCTTACGTTAACTCTGCACGAAACTTAAACTCCGTTTCCAAAAAATGCCTTTCTGCATGGAGACAGCGGAGCGCGAGGGGATATAAAAAAAAAGGAAAAAAAAGCTCCGGCGAATGCAGAATTAAATCGTATTTAAGAGACGCGCGTCGCATTGCCAATAATGCGCGGAGCCTCTCTGAGCATGGAGAGCTGAAAAATTCCTATTAATGCTCAAATTAAGATGAATAATTGAATAAACAGAGTCCCTATTCCTGCTGAATGGATAATTAGCCCGGGACGGAGCGATCCGACAGGGAAGCATGTTCTAGGGATATATATTCTATTTTTATAGAGCTTTTATTTAATTATAAAATAATATTGTATGATTTTTTATTTTTTTATTGTCATTTTTAATAATAGTTAAAAAATAATAATAATTAAAAATTGGAATGTTAAAAAAATTAGTGCAATTTGCGAACAAAGATAGTTTTAAAAAACAGACAATACCGGTCTCATAATTCACTAGGCAGGGTGCCATCATTTGTGTGTGTGGGGGGGGGGAGTTGGAAATTCTGGCCAAATTAAAGCTTACATTGAACTCCTTTTAAAGTAAAATTAGTTTAAAAAAGAATTGGAATTCCTCATTAACCCCTTCCTGGGGATTTACCAGAAAACTGCTGTCTGGAATCAGTGTTTTAAAAAGAAAAAAAAAAAAATTGCGTTTAATTAATTATTTATTATGACATATTTGGAATATTCCTTATCGTAATAACCTGAGACATGTCGCCATCTAGTGGATAAAAGGAGTTACTGCAGTTCAGGTCTCAGTGCAGAATCAGCCGGGGAGATGTCATCCAGACACATTCCCTGGCTGCTTTTAAAAAGTGTTAGTGTCTCGAGCATCATGCCCACGGTGCTGAAACTTTAGGGACATGTTCTGGAGCCCAAAATGCTACAGAATTTCCTTTGCAGTAAAAATAATTACTTTGCATTGCTCCTGTGGAAAACTACACTCCATATCGGGGCACCAAGAGGTGCCGGGCATATCGTATATAGTTGATCTTGGTAGTGAAGGGGTTAAACCTTCTATCATAACAATTTGTGATATGTCTTATCTTGCTGTTTAATGAGATATTACTGTATATACTAGCATCCATCCTATCATATCCTATAATTCCAGCCTGGTAAAAGAAGCTTTTTAGCAATTGAAAATATGTCTTTATTTTTTAAGTTAATCCTATGTATCTGTTAGGACTGCTGGCCTGTCGGCGCTGGGTGCGACCGCCTCTCCACCCTCACGGCATTTCTGTTCGGGTTGCAGTGGGGCGGCCAACCGGGTCACCTAGCAGTGCCTTGCGCCCTTTGCTTGCCGAATCACCTCCTCGGCATGTCCTCAAGCCTCGGTTAGGTCAGGCATCGGCTTCTCCAACGCTGGCCGGCAGTCCCCGGTGGAGTCCCAGGCTTCAGGTCTTGTCCATGCCTCTGGCTAGGTGCGTGCGTGCGAATGGTCTCCGCCAAAATGGCGTCCAGGCCACGGTGCACACTGATGAGGTCACAGGCCTCCTATTGGACAAGAGGGATCTGAAGGGTATAAAAGCTGGCTAGCCCATTCTCTCCTTGCTCCAGTATTGAAGCAGTCCCTTGTGCTTAGCTCCTATTTTGTGTTTGACCCAGCCTTGTGACCTCGAGCTACGTTTCTGCCTGCCCCTTTTTTGCCTTTACTGCCGAGCGACGTCCCCTGAGTTAACTCCCAACCACTACAGGGAAGACCCCGACAGTATCCAGCCACCTTCATGATCCGACAGAGACTCAGCACGGTGACCTTAATCTTTACGTCTCATTGCTTGGTGGGAGGAGTTTCTGCCATTATGCTCCATGTTGACAGGGAGGAGGAGAGTGGTTGGGATCATATTACAGAGGGATAGAGGATACAAAGCAGAATCTTTTTTTATTCAATAAAAATGGTTTATAAGTCCATTATTTTCAAAGACTTAAAAACATCCATGATGCGGTTGGTGAAGCTGAGCACTGAAAACACATCCCTTTAAAGGGTTAAAGTCAGAATGGGCCTCCGGAGTGATTTTTTTACCCAGAGCTGTAAACAAAGGACCGGAGCGGGATCGTTTTGTAAATACCGTGGATGACAGAAGAAGTGTTGCGTGGGTGAGAGCTTTTCACGTTCCTACAAGCCTGATAAAGCTGCTGGAAGCGCCGTGCCGCTTTAAGTCGCGTCGAGCCTCTGCTGCGTCTCCGTCAGATACAGGAGGCTGCCAGAAAATAAAAAGCAAAATACATAAACAGGGCTACTCATACATAACTGCTGCATTAAAGATATATTCCCCGTCTCATTTAATTACTTGTCATATCATTCTTGGGAAGAGAAGGCTGGCGGACGGCCAGACGATTTTACTCAACTATTCTTCTTCACACCATCTCTTTCAAGTCCATTAGGTTATTATTATTTTTTAACACTGATGATTTTTGTCTTTCTCCCAGTAATCAAAACTCAATTAAAAAAAATTTAAGAGTTTAAAAACTAAATATATAAATTAAAATAATCATAAAATATATATATACACATATATATCATGTTACAGAGGGATAGAGGATACAAAGCAGAAACTTTAAATATATTGTTTTTTATTTATTATTATTATTATGATTTTGACATATTAATTAATAATTAAATATTTTTTTAATAATAAAAATGTACAGGTTGGATATATAAATATATACAGATCGGATATATATATTTAGCATTTTACAGAGGGATAGAGGAAACAAAGCAGACATTTTATATATATTATTTTTATTATTATTATTATTATTTTAACATATATATTTAATAAATAAATATTTTTTAATAATAAAAATGTACAGGTTGGATATACAAATATATACAGGTCAGGTGTATTTTTATATATATATATATTTATCATTGTACATTGGGATAGAGGATAAAAAGCAGAATCTTTATATATATATTATTATTATTATTTTAACTTATATATTTTTTTAATAAATATTTTTTTAATAATAAAAATGTACAGGTTCGATATACAAATATATACAGGTCGGGTGTGTGTATATATATATATCATTGTACAGAGGGATAGAGGATAAAAAGTGGAATCTTTATATATTTTATTCATTATTATCATTATTATTATTATTTTAAGGTATATATTTTTTTAATAAATATTTTTTTATTAATAAATATATACAGGTTGGATGTATAAATATATACATCCATGTCGGGTATATATATATATATATATTTATTTCACCAGTGAGTCTTGTAAAGTTATCTTTTATTGGGCCTAGAATGGGATCAAGGTTTCAGTCCTCTAGATTTTCTCTAGATGTATCTTGAGAAAAGTCCTCAGAGGACCGAAACATTGATGCTTTTGTAGACACAACAAAAGATTACTCTTCAACTTGTAGAGCAGCAACATGGTGGTGAGGCTGAACCTGCTTCTCTATGGTTGAAGAGGAGAGACGTGCCGGTCATGTGTTCTGACCAGGATTTGAATGGTTGTAGAGAGGAGATGTCACCACCAGTATGCTTCAGTATTGCATGGTAGGCAACTATGTATTATTAGGTGTATTGCCCACGGACATAGCTGGTGAGGTGCTTTGACCAGAATCCATGCCTGCTTTAAATGGTGGTACAACAGCAAGATGGTGGTGAGTTCGAACCTGCTTCTTCTTGTTTGTAAAGGAGACTGACATGCCTGTCAGGTGTTTTGGTCGGGATGCAAACCGATGTGAGGAAGAGCCTTCAATGGCATGCTTCACAGCCGTGAACCTCTTACTGGTGTCTTCTCGAAGGACACTGCTGTGAGGTGTTTTAACCAGGATCTGAATCTGCTTTCCACAGTTGTAGAGCTGAGACATGGTGGTGAAGTTGAACCTGCTACGCCTTGGTTGTAGAGGAGATGGAAGTGCTGGTAAGGTGTTCTGATCGGGACTTGAATGGATGTAGAGAGGAGATGTCTCCAGTATGCTTTACAGTTGATATTGCGTGTTAGGTAAGTATGTATCATTAGGTGTTTTGCCCAAGGACACTTGTTGGTGACCAAGATCTGAATCTGTTTCCCACAATTGTAGAGCAGAGGCATGGCAGTGCGGTCAAAAAATGACCTGGGATTCTCTGCAATAGCACCCAGACCACTGTAAACCTATGTAAAGACCCCAGAAAAGGGTAGTTACTTGGTCTCCTTAGCCCATGTTTTTCCTTGTTGGTCCTCTTGCTGATCTTGAGAGGTTTTGTGTAAATTTGAGAACGCTAGGAGTGCCCTCTCCACTTCTTGCCGGCACGACAAACTCATCCATCAGGGTAAAGCAATGATAGGGAGGGACACCTTTCACCCATCCCTAAATAGGTCAACTTCCTTAATTATTGGCCACCAAGACAGTGGTCATTGACAGGACTTTCTTGAAGAGCGAGATGTCTTGTTCTCTCTTGGTAGATGAATACCTGTGGAGTGACCACTAGCTTGGTTACCACTGGACACAATCATTTATCATGAATTTGTAGAACACTTTAGAGTGAGTATAGTATGTCCACCAGTACTTGGCTAAGAAAGGTAGACCACAAGGTGACTGGCCACGACAACCTCATTATTTTTGTCAGGGACTTTCGCATAAACAAAGAGTGAAGTTTAAACAAAGCGCACTGCGTAATGAAGCAGCTTGCGTCTTGGAGAGGATGGAATACCTACTGATCGTTCATGAAGAGCATCGCGAAGGTTGAAAAGTCGATGCTCTCCAACATTCCTATGTGAATAAATGGAGGCAGAATTAGGATGGACTGCCGCCTCGCCGCTCTCGTAAGTTTACCCGCGGACACCTTGACACCTTGCATAACTGCGCCGGTGAATTATTCCTTGGAATATTATCTTGGTCTCGAGTTTGCTGAGATGTTAAAAAAATAAAAAATTAGACGCAGATCGAACTTGTGTATCAGGATGTAAAGAGAAAGAAAGGCAGACGACAAAACCTTTTTAGCTGAAGGAAGTCGACGATGAGGACTTCGAGCAGCGCATTCTGCTTAATGAAGTCCAATGTGTCTTGTACGATGATAAAACCCAAGAAGTAAGTGACACTGTCAGCTCCGCTGCCTACGGCTGTGTTTTATTTCTGCCGTCGCAACAATTTTTTTTTGTTTAAAGAGAGGTTCAACTAGAAAATGGGGCTGGTTTTCGGCTAGAAAGGATTAAGCATCAGAGACGCGTTCAGCTTCCAAAACGCTTCTTAGTGCTGACGTGACTCGTGTTGGGTTTGTAAATTAATCGAATGAATTTAAGAGACTCTTACAGACTTCAGATTGTAATAAAACAAACTGAAACTTACATTTTGTCCCCCTGAAAACATGTGATGGGGCTTGTGTGTGGTCTAGTCTTGGAACTATCCTAAATATTGTCCCTTCGTGGTCTCTCCTGTCTTGAAGAGTGGTCCATGGAGCATGAGACATCATTGTCACACATGGATTGGCCACCGCACAGTCCAGACCTTAACCCCATTGAGGTTAATCTTTGGGATAATGTGCTGGAGAAGACTTTATGCAGCGCCGCGACTCTCCCATCTTCAATATGAGATCTTGGCCACAAATTAATGCCGCTCTGGACGCAAATAAATGCTGTGACATCGCATGAGCTTATCCACACGATGCCGCGGCGAATACGTGCCGCAATCACAGCAAAACAATGCCGCGGCGAATACGTGCCGCAATCACAGCAAAACAATGCCGCGGCGAATACGTGCCGCAATCACAGCAAAACAATGCCGCGGCGAATGCGTGCCGAAATCACAGCAAAGGACACAATGACCAAATATTAAAGCGTGTGACTTTTTTTGGGCCAGGCGGTGTATAACTCTATTTTGAAGGCCATTTTTCTGAAGAAAGATCTTATTGTTTACTCTAAATGCGGTCGAACATGCTACTGTGCACTCAGGCATAACCAAGAGGAGCTTTTACTTGGACAGATGCTACAATGTTTCACCTCTAAGCTAGAAGCTCTCTTTATTTTAAGGCACTTGGAAAAATCTCTACCTTAGATCCAAAACGTAGCATCTGTCCAGATAAAACCTCCTTTTGGATTATACTTCAGGGCTTGGTCCTCATGTTTGTTTGTTGGGTGGTATGGGAACCCTGCCGGCCCCTGGGTTGTGAGGCACCTGGTTAAGTCATCCCTCTACTAGGCGATGGCCAGACTATTGTTCTGTTGTGTCATTTTCGATATGGGCTCAGTCGAGTGACTTGGAACTCGGGAACGCATGGCACCATGACTTGATTTCCAGATAGGCCGAGCATGGAATAGACGTATGACTACTCGATGTCTATTCCATGCTCTTCACAATGGACTAAAATGCCGAACAACTGTTAGATAACTGGAGAGATCAGATGATCTTCCAAGGTCATCCATGTAAGACCGGCTGGTTGTATTTGACTGGTATCCCTTGATTTGGAGACCATTAGGCCTTAATCAGAGGACCTTGTCCTTTCCTTTAGACCAACTGACACAGAGCAGACAACAAGAAAAAGGCTAGATTGAAGGAGATGAACATGGCACATCCCCAGCCATACTGCAACTTCACCCCTTTCCGACACAATGCTTTGTCCCAACGCAAGTCTAAGCCAAACTTAACTCCAATGGTTCGGAGAGAGATGCTCATCTATCTGTTCATATACAACAGTGTTTCTCAACCCTGATCCTCAGGACCCAGTAACAAGTCAGGTTCTAAGGATTCCCATGGGGTAATGCAGACTAAATCCTGCAAATCACTGAGCCGCAATCATATCATCCGTGCCCTGCTTCACATATGCTTCAAACCTGGCCTGTTAGGGGGACCTGAGGACCAGGGATGGGATCCACTGCTCTAGAAGTCAAACGGTGTCCCCTGTCCTGGTGTAACCAGTGCCTAGCTAAAGGTGAAAGTTGCTACAGTTGCTCTTAAGACGTTCTAGACGTTCTCAGAAAAGTCCACATTTTTTGTCTGGGAATAAAATGCTTCACGATACAAAGTTCTTATTAAGCCTCCGTTGTCTGATCGCCCCCCACTGATAGAGGAAACGTAAGCAGATTTCTATGAACGGCGAAGACAAAAGAAGCAGCTCCTGCGTTTATTTATTTATTTTTATTATACATATATACTTTTTTTTGCTTCCTTTTGATTTAATGCATAATTAGTCTTTGGGAGCAGAGCGGGGCGTTCGACGAGGAACTCACAGAGGCGATCCAACTCAGGGACGGCCATTAAACTGCGACGGATTGTGCTGTTCTTGCAGTCGTCGGATATATATCGCTGTCCCCCTCCCTTTCTACGTGATGCTTTGCGCAACATAAAAAGTATTGAGCTCCAGCAGCAAAGTATCGCCCTCACTCCGGAAAGCAGGGTCACATATACAGTATAGGCTCCATATATGTATCGAGGTCTGTTCCTTGTCCACACGTTCACCCTTTTATCTTGGTTTTATATGTAATGCTCTTTAAAGATGATACATTGAAAGTACGAGAAATTTTTTTTAATAATAATTACTACAATAATAAAAATAAAAATACTAATAATTGTTGCTGTGCAGCATGTTCACTGAACCAGGAAGTCACTCAGCCAATCAGGATTCATGTTTCAAAGATTATGTAATAAGTCTCCCCGTAATACTGTGCACACTGAATAACATCCCCACCCCCCCAAAGTGTCCCCCTGTATTAGGTCTAATCTCTTTTTTTTGCACAGGTGTCTGTTTAGGGGTTCCTCAATATATTCAGGGTGTGTGGGTGTATTTTTAGGGGCTCCCCCATATATTCAGGGTGTGTGGGTGTCTTTTTAGGGGTTCCTCCATATATTCAGGGTGTGTGGGTGTGTTTTTAGGGGCTCCTCCATATATTCAGGGTGTGCGGGTGTGTTTTTAGGGGCTCCTCCATATATTAAGGGTGTGCGGGTGTGTTTTAGGGGCTCCTCCATATATTCAGGGTGTGTGGGTGTCTTTTTAGGGGCTCCCCCATATATTCAGGGTGTGTGGGTGTCTTTTTAGGGGCTCCTCCATATATTCAGGGTGTGCGGGTGTGTTTTTAGAGGTTCCTCCATATATTCAGGGTGTGCGGGTGTGTTTTTAGGGGCTCCTCCATATATTCAGGGTGTGCGGGTGTGTTTTTAGAGGTTCCTCCATATATTCAGGGTGTGCGGGTGTGTTTTTAGTTGCTCCTCCATATATTCAGGGTGTGCGGGTGTGTTTTTAGGGGCTCCTCCATGTATTCCGGGTGTGTGGGTGTTTTTAGGGGTTCCTCCATATTTTCAGTGTGTACGGGTGTCTTTTTAGGGGTTCCTCCATATATTCAGGGTGTGCGGGTGTCTTTTTAGGGGCTTCTCCATATATTCAGGGTGTGCGGTGTCTTTTTAGGGGTTCCTCCATGTATTCCGGGTGTGTGGGTGTTTTTAGGGGTTCCTCCATATTTTCAGTGTGTACGGGTGTCTTTTTAGGGGTTCCTCCATATATTCAGGGTGTGCGGGTGTCTTTTTAGGGGTTCCTCCATATATTCAGGGTGTGCGGGGGTCTTTTTAGGGGCTCCTCCATATATTCAGGGTGTGCGGGTGTCTTTTTAGGGGTTCCTCCATATTCAGGGTGGCGGGGGTCTTTTTAGGGGTTCCTCCATATATTCAGGGTGTGCGGGGGTCTTTTTAGGGGTTCCTCCATATATTCAGGGTGTGCGGGGGTCTTTTTAGGGGCTCCTCCATATATTCAGGGTGTGCGGGTGTCTTTTTAGGGGTTCCTCCATATATTCAGGGTGTGCGGGGGTCTTTTTAGGGGTTCCTCCATATATTCAGGGTGTGAGGGTGTCTTTTTAGGGGCTCCTCCATATATTCAGGGTGTGAGGGTGTGTTTTTAGGGGATCATCCATATATTCAGGGTGTCCGGATGTCTTTTTAGGGGCTCCTCCATATATTCAGGGTGTGCGGGTGTGTTTTATGGGGTTCCTCCATATATTCAGGGTGTGTGGGTGTGTTTTTAGGGGCTCTTCCATATATTCAGGGTGTGTGGGTGTGTTTTTAGGGGCTCCTCCATATATTCAGGGTGTGCGGGTGTGTTTTTAGGGGCTCCTCCATATATTAAGGGTGTGCAGGTGTGTTTTTAGGGGCTCCTCCATATATTCAGGGTGTGTGGGTGTCTTTAGGGGCTCCTCCATATATTCAGGGTGTGCGGGTGTATTTTTAGGGGTTCCTCCATATATTCAGGGTGTGCGGGTGACTTTTTTAGAGGCTCCTCCATATATTCAGGGTGTGTGGTGTCTTTTTAGGGGCTCCTCCATATATTCAGGGTGTGCGGGTGTGTTTTATGGGGTTCCTCCATATATTCAGGGTGTGCGGGTGTGTTTTATGGGGTTTCTCCATATATTCAGGGTGTGCGGGGTGTTTTTAGGGGCTCCTCCATATATTCAGGGTGTGTGGGTGTCTTTTTAGGGGCTCCCCCATATATTCAGGGTGTGTGGGTGTTTAGGGGGCTCCTCCATATATTCAGGGTGTGCGGGTGTGTTTTTAGAGGTTCCTCCATATATTCAGGGTGTGCGGGTGTGTTTTTAGGGGTCCTCCATATATTCAGGGTGTGCGGGTGTGTTTTTAGAGGTTCCTCCATATATTCAGGGTGTGCGGGTGTGTTTTTAGTTGCTCCTCCATATATTCAGGGTGTGCGGGTGTGTTTTTTAGGGGCTCCTCCATGTATTCCGGGTGTGTGGGTGTTTTTAGGGGTTCCTCCATATTTTCAGTGTGTACGGGTGTCTTTTTAGGGGTTCCTCCATATATTCAGGGTGTGCGGGTGTCTTTTTAGGGGCTCCTCCATATATTCAGGGTGTGCGGGTGTCTTTTTAGGGGTTCCTCCATGTATTCCGGGTGTGTGGGTGTTTTTTTAGGGGTTCCTCCATATTTTCAGTGTGTACGGGTGTCTTTTTAGGGGTTCCTCCATATATTCAGGGTGTGCGGGTGTCTTTTTAGGGGTTCCTCCATATATTCAGGGTGTGCGGGGGTCTTTTTAGGGGCTCCTCCATATATTCAGGTGTGGCGGGTGTCTTTTTAGGGGTTCCTCCATATATTCAGGGTGTGCGGGGGTCTTTTTAGGGGTTCCTCCATATATTCAGGGTGTGCGGGGGTCTTTTTAGGGGTTCCTCCATATATTCAGGGTGTGCGGGGGTCTTTTTAGGGGCTCCTCCATATATTCAGGTGTGCGGGTGTCTTTTTAGGGGTTCCTCCATATATTCAGGGTGTGCGGGGGTCTTTTTAGGGGTTCCTCCATATATTCAGGGTGTGAGGGTGTCTTTTTAGGGGCTCCTCCATATATTCAGGGTGTGAGGGTGTGTTTTTAGGGGATCATCCATATATTCAGGGTGTCCGGATGTCTTTTTAGGGGCTCCTCCATATATTCAGGGTGTGCGGGTGTGTTTTATGGGGTTCCTCCATATATTCAGGGTGTGTGGGTGTGTTTTTAGGGGCTCTCCATATATTCAGGGTGTGTGGGTGTGTTTTTTAGGGGCTCCTCCATATATTCAGGGTGTGCGGGTGTGTTTTTAGGGGCTCCTCCATATATTAAGGGTGTGCAGGTGTGTTTTTAGGGGCTCCTCCATATATTCAGGGTGTGTGGGTGTCTTTAGGGGCTCCTCCATATATTCAGGGTGTGCGGGTGTATTTTTAGGGGTTCCTCCATATATTCAGGGTGTGCGGGTGACTTTTTTAGAGGCTCCTCCATATATTCAGGGTGTGTGGTGTCTTTTTAGGGGCTCCTCCATATATTCAGGGTGTGCGGGTGTGTTTTATGGGGTTCCTCCATATATTCAGGGTGTGCGGGTGTGGTTTTATGGGGTTCCTCCATATATTCAGGTGTGCGGGTGTCTTTTTAGGGGCTCTTCCATATATTCAGGGTGTGTGGGTGTGTTTTTTAGGGGCTCCTCCATATATTCAGGGTGTGCGGGTGTGTTTTTAGGGGCTCCTCCATATATTAAGGGTGTGCAGGTGTGTTTTTAGGGGCTCCTCCATATATTCAGGGTGTGTGGGTGTCTTTAGGGGCTCCTCCATATATTCAGGGTGTGCGGGTGTATTTTTAGGGGTTCCTCCATATATTCAGGGTGTGCGGGTGACTTTTTTAGAGGCTCCTCCATATATTCAGGGTGTGTGGTGTCTTTTTAGGGGCTCCTCCATATATTCAGGGTGTGCGGGTGTGTTTTATGGGGTTCCTCCATATATTCAGGGTGTGCGGGTGTGTTTTATGGGGTTCCTCCATATATTCAGGGTGTGCGGGGTCTTTTTAGGGGCTCTTCCATATATTCAGGGTGTGTGGGTGTGTTTTTAGGGGCTCCTCCATATATTCAGGGTGTGCGGGTGTGTTTTTAGGGGCTCCTCCATATATTAAGGGTGTGCAGGTGTGTTTTTAGGGGCTCCTCCATATATTCAGGGTGTGTGGGTGTCTTTAGGGGCTCCTCCATATATTCAGGGTGTGCGGGTGTATTTTTAGGGTTCCTCCATATATTCAGGGTGTGCGGGTGACTTTTTTAGAGGCTCCTCCATATATTCAGGGTGTGTGGTGTCTTTTTAGGGGCTCCTCCATATATTCAGGGTGTGCGGGTGTGTTTTTAGGGGTTCCTCCATATATTCAGGGTGTGCGGGTGACTTTTTTAGAGGCTCCTCCTTATATTCACAGGGTGTGCGGGTGTCTTTTTATGGGCTCCTCCATATATTCAGGGTGTGCGGGTGTGTTTTTTATGGGCTCCTCCATATATTCAGGGTTGTGCGGGTGTGGTTTTTTAGGGGTTCCTCCATATATTCAAGGGTGTGGCGGGTGACTTTTTTAGAGGCTCCTCCAATATTCAGGGTGTGCGGGTGTGTTTTTAGGAGCTCCTTCATATATTCGGAGGGTGTGCGGGTGTGTTTTTAGGGGCTCCTTCATATATTCAGGGTGTGCGGGTATCTTTTTTAGGGGTTCCTCCATATATTCAGGGTGTGCGGGTGTGTTTTTAGGTTCCTCCATATATTCAGGGTGTGCGGGTGACTTTTTTAGAGCTCCTCCATATATTTAGGGTGTGGTGGGTGTCTTTTTAGGGGTTCCTCCATATATTCAGGTGTGGCGGGTGACTTTTTTAGAGGCTCCTCCACATATTCAGGGTGTGCGGGTGTGTGTTTTTAGGGGCTCCTTCATATATTCAGGGTGTGTGGGTTGTCTTTTTTAGGGGTTCCTCCATATATTCAGGGGAGTGGGTGTCTTTTTAGGGGCTCCCCCATATATTCAGGGTGTGTGGGTGTGTTTTTAGGGGATCATCCATATATTCAGGGTGTCCGGATGTCTTTTTTAGGGGCTCCTCCATATATTCAGGGTGTGCGGGTGTCTTTTTTAGGGGTTCCTCCATATATTTCAAGGGTGGTGCGGGTGTGTTTTTTAGGGGTTCCTCCATATATTCAGGGTGTGCGGGTGACTTTTTTAGAGGCTCCTCCATAATTTTAGGGTGTGTGGGTGTCTTTTTAGGGGCTCCTTCATATATTCAGGTGTGTTGGGTGTCTTTTTAGGGGTTCCTCCATATTATTCAGGGTGTGCGGGTGTTTTTTAGGGTCTCCTCCATATATTCAGGGTGTGCGGGTGTGTTTTTAGGGGCTCCTCTATATATTCAGGGTGTGCGGGTGTGATTTTAGTGGCTCCTCCATATATTCAGGGTGTGCGGGTGTCTTTTTAGGGGCTCCTCCATATATTCAGGGTGTGCGGGTGTGTTTTTAGGGGCTCCTCCATATATTCAGGGTGTGCGGGTTTGTTTTTAGCGGCTCCTCCATGTATTCCGGGTGTGTGGGTGTTTTTGGGGTTCCTCCATATTTTCAGTGTGTACGGGTGTCTTTTTAGGGGTTCCTCCATATATTCAGGGTGTGCGGGTGTCTTTTTAAGGGTTTCTCCATATATTCATGGTGTGGCGGGTGTCTTTTTAGGGGCTCCTCCATATATTCAGGGTGTGAGGGTGTCTTTTTAGGGGTTCCTCCATATATTCAGGGTGTGCGGGTGTGTTTTTAGGGGTTCCTCCATATATTCAGGTGTGCGGGTGTCTTTTTAGGGGTTCCTCCATATATTCAGGGTGTGCGGGGGTCTTTTTAGGGGTTCCTCCATATATTCAGGGTGTGAGGGTGTCTTTTTTAGGGGCTCCTCCATATATTCAGGGTGTGAAGGTGTCTTTTTTAGGGGCTCCTCATATATTCAGGGTGTGAGGGTGTGTTTTTAGGGGATTCATCCATAATTCAGGGGTGTGCGGGTGTCTTTTTAGGGACTTCTCCATATATTCAGGGTGTCCGGATGTCTTTTTTAGGGGCTCCTCCATATATTCAGGGTGTGCGGGTGTGTTTTATGGGGTTCCTCCATATATTCAGGGTGTGTGGGTGTGTTTTTAGGGGCTCTTCCATATATTCAGGGTGTGCGGGTGTCTTTTTAGGGGCTCTTCCATATATTCAGGGTGTGTGGGTGCGTTTTTAGGGGCTCCTCCATATATTCAGGGTGTGCGGGTGTGTTTTTAGGGGCTCCTCCATATATTAAGGGTGTGCGGGTGCGTTTTTAGGGGCTCCTCCATATTTTCAGGGTGTGCGGGTGTGTTTTTAGGGGCTCCTCCATATATTAAGGGTGTGCGGGTGTGTTTTTAGAGGCTCCTCCATATATTCAGGGTGTGCGGGTGACTTTTTTAGAGGCTCCTCCATATATTCAGGGTGTGTGGTGTCTTTTTAGGGGCTCCTCCATATATTCAGGGTGTGCGGGTGTGTTTTTAGGGGTTCCTCCATATATTCAGGGTGTGCGGGTGACTTTTTTAGAGGCTCCTCCTTATATTCAGGGTGTGTGGTGTCTTTTTAGGGGCTCCTCCATATATTCAGGGTGTGCGGGTGTGTTTTTAGGGGCTCCTCCATATATTCAGGGTGTGCGGGTGACTTTTTTAGAGGCTCCTCCATATATTCAGGGTGTGTGGTGTCTTTTTTAGGGGCTCCTCCATATATTCAGGGTGTGCGGGTGTGTTTTTAGGGGTTCCTCCATATATTCAGGGTGTGCAGGTGTGTTTTTAGGGGTTCCTCCATATATTTAGGGTGTGCGGGTGACTTTTTTAGAGGCTCCTCCACATATTCAGGGTGTGCGGGTGTGTTTTTAGGGGCTCCTTCATATATTCAGGGTGTGCGGGTGTCTTTTTTAGGGGTTCCTCCATATATTCAGGGTGTGCGGGTGTGTTTTTAGGGGTTCCTCCATATATTCAGGGTGTGCGGGTGACTTTTTTAGAGGCTCCTCCACATTTTCAGGGTGTGCGGGTGTGTTTTTAGGGGTTCCTCATATATTCAGGGTGTGTGGTGTCTTTTTAGGGGTTCCTCCATATATTCAGGGTGTGCGGGTGTGTTTTTAGGGGTTCCTCCATATATTCAGGGTGTGCGGGTGACTTTTTTAGAGGCTCCTCTATATATTCAGGGTGTGCGGGTGTGTTTTTAGGGGTTCCTCCATATTTTCAGGGTGTGCGGGTGTGTTTTTAGGGGTTCCTCCATATATTCAGGGTATGTGGGTGTGTTTTTAGAGGCTCCCCCATATGTTCAGGGCATGTGGGTGTCTTTAGGTTCTCCTCTATATTTGGGGTTCTCCGATGATCCCTCATAGATGGGATTGCCCCTTGTTATGTAACCCCCCCCACACCCTCAATCCGTTATCCAGGATCTGCATATTTCACCTTTCAGAGCGGTGGAAAGGTTCACTCTTGTGCTTTCCTGTTTCTCCGGCAATGCACGGGTTAAACGACTGCTACGCCAGCCGCATTAAAATCTCGACTCGCCCGAATTCCTGACAATAAAAATGCAGATCGGGATTTAACAGGCGGCTTGTCCCGCAATTAATGCTATCTACTATTCTTTTCCATTTTTTATGTCGCCAGAAGAAGAAATGTGTTAATTGGCACTTTTTCTTTTTTTCATGCGCCTTTGATGATAATTGCGCAGAATGGCTTCGGCATTAATCTGTGACTCGCGATTATTTTTATTAGGTAGGAAATGCCATTCACGAGGATATATTGCCTCAGTTTACAGCCAAATAGAACTGCAGGCGCTCATAGCAACCTCATCTATTGTCACTCCATCCGGCGGAGTATGAAAAGCCGTCTAACCCGCGCCTGATTAAAGACGGCGTGTCAGATGTTAATGCGGATAGCGGCTCGTTGACGGGGCGACCCGGGCGGATATTAACACACTGCGTCTCCCGCGATGCTCGCCCGGTACCTCTTTCATCGATCGAGGGGGGGGATTCTCCGTTTTCCGGAGTCTCGAAATCCAGGAAAACGAAAAAAGGATGGGATGGGGAGCCTTGATGCGCCTATGCGTAAACCAGAAACCCTCATAGCCAGGGATGTTAAACACCAGCCCACCCCCCAATGTTTCTGAACTACAATTCCCACAAATCCTCTGGCTAATTTATTGCATTCAATGAACTCTGGGAATCGTAGGCATTCAGCATCTGCAGAGCCAGAGTTTGGCGCATCTGCTCTAAGTAGACATGTGCGTTTCGTTTTGTCCAAATTCAGCCGAAAATCCACCATTTTTCGTTTTCGGAAACATTTCCGAAAACGATAATCGGACGTCCGAAATTTCAAATTTTTCCGAAAGAACGAATCGAAACGATCCGAAATGATCCAAATCGAAAGAAATAAATAAAAATCTGTGCAATTCAAGACAATGCAATGGGTCAATGAGCATTGGGCATCTCACAGGGCACAGCGTATGTCCCAAGCGAAGGGTTAATGGGCATTGGGCATCTCACAGGGCACAGCGTATGTCCCAAGCAAAGGGTTAATGGGCATTGAGCATCTCACAGGGCATAGCGAATGTCCCAGCAAAGGGTTAATGGGCATTGGGCATCTCACAGGGCATAGTGAATGTCCCAGCAAAGGGTTAATGGGTATTAGGCATCTCACAGGGCACAGCGTATGTCCCAAGCAAAGGGTTAATGGGCATTGGGCATCTCACAGGGCACAGCGTATGTCCCAAGCAAAGGGTTAATCGGCATTGAGCATCTCACAGGGCATAGCGAATGTCCCAGCAAAGGGTTAATGGGCATTGGGCATCTCACAGGGCACAGCATATGTCCCAAACAAAGGGTTAATGGGCATTGGGCATCTCACAGGGCACAGCGTATGTCCCAACAAAGGGTTAATGGGCATTGGGCATCTCACAGGGCGCAGCGTATGTCCCAAGCAAAGGGTTAATGGGCATTGGGTATCTCACAGGGCATAGCGAATGTCCCAGCAAAGGGTTAATGGGCATTGGGCATCTCACAGGCTCCCCTGTATCTTTTTTTTTTACACTTGCTTTTTGTTTTTAATCATTATAAAGTGATATAAAATGGAAAAGGAATCGATCCGAAATTTCTAATCAGTCTGAAAGAACGAATCGAAATGATCCGAGACGAAAGCGAAATGATCCGAAATGATCTGAAACGAAACCCCACGGACCGAAAGATCCATATCGATCTGAAACGAACAATACCGCCGTGGACATGTATAGCTCTAACCCAAGAGCGCTACCGGTCCTTACGTTGTCTGGGTTTGGCAATGATGACTAGAAAAGGAAAGGAGACCGAAACAAAAGTAGATAACGTGACCCGCTAGGTACAAACCTCAAACGATGAGGCCTAACACAGATCCTTAGAAAGAACAGGAGAAGGGGAAAGGAAAATAAACCACAGCAAAAGAAGTGATGCCTGGTCCTTAGATGGCCGGGACAAAGCTCAAAGAATAGTCTATGGGTGTAGCCAAGACCAAGGTAGTACTTAAGGTCACCAAATTGAATCAAGGAGCACAGAGTTCAGGGATAGTCTAGATCAGGGCTGTCAAACTGCAGCCCCCCAGATGTTTCTGAACTACAACTCCCATGATTCCTTGGCCGTCTATTGCATTGAAAGAATTCTGGGAATTATAGGCATTAACATCTGAGGGGTCGTGAGTTTGAGAGCCCTCGTCTAGTTCAAAAACTGATTCAAAACCAGAACAAGCAACAATACAAGGAACGCGCTAGAAGGTCTAACTAGAACCTTGATGGGGCAATGAATTAATTGTGCCAATGGTTTATATGGTGTTAGAGTCATGCTGATTTTTCGGTGTAATCCTTGTGCTCTTAAAGAACATGTGTTGGGTGATGTATCTATGTTAGTGTCAACCAAATCGTGGCCAATGAGCATCCAGCATCAGTATTTTTGGCGGGATGCAGACATGACACGACAGAGCTGGTTACAGTGTGACCCGCCCACCCCTACACATGGACCAAACGTGACCTCAGAGGAGTCATGGAAACCACTATTTAGGTTGTGGATGTCCAACCCTGATGATGGTTGTGGCCAGACAAGACCACCTTGAGTCCGATCTAGCAGATATTGAAGTCTGTGTTCGCCTACAGACTGATCTCACCATGGTTAGGTAGATGATAAAGCGGAACGTGCAATAGAAGTGTCTGCTTCGAGTATATACTTAACAGCCCTAGGAGAAACACAACGTGATTTACAGCTCACCCAGCAGACAATGAGACATATAGAGTTCGCTATTGTTCCACCAGTTGTTAATATCCCGGGAATTAATGTCACTACAACAATAGAGCGTGTTCGTCAGACGCCGGCAAAAGATGTCATTAATCAATACAGCAAGACTGTAACCTGCTGTATTCCGGAAGCTAACGAACTCAGCATCGCACAGGGTTATGATGGGGCAGATATAAGTGGGGTCTGGACACCGTTACGGGACACGTAGTCTTTTCTGAGGTCAAAATTCTATTTGTGCACACAATTATTCTTCTGTGCTATAAGGAATCCTGAATTGAGACGTCCACCATGTTGACTTCGAACGGGATTAAAATCATTAAAGGCAACCTGTGCAGCAAAACAGAGGCGACCAAGTTGATCGTGACCTTTGTCACATTTGCCAAGACTACTCTTAGTGAACGTGTGTGTGAGTCATCATTGTGGCTAGTGAGTCACAAAATAAGGGATCAATATTTAGTTTCTGGTGAATATTAAGGATTGCAAAGAGGGGAGAGCCTTCAGAGTGGATCAAACATCTCTTGAGAGGTGTGTACTGGTCTCACCACTTGCTGTTGCTCTCCTATTGGACTGAAGGGAAACAAGGTAGGGTGGAGGGACTTACAAGGTCTTAGGGTGACCCTGTCGTGGAAAATAACGAAATGATCTTCCATCTTTTTTGTTGATGGGTGCTCATAGGAACCAACTCAGCCACAAATGATCCACAGAGAAGGGGGAACCAGAAACTCCCATCAATAATATGATGAAGCAGATATAAGTGAGTTCTGGACACCCATACAGGACACCTAGTCTTTTCTGAGGTCAAAATTCTAATTGTGCACGCATTTATTCTTTTGTGTCCAGTTCTAAGGATTCTTTCACTGGGACATCCACCATGTTGGCCTTGTATAGGACTAATATCATAAGAGGCAACCTATACTTCAAAACTGAGATCGAGTAGATCTTGACCTTTGTAACCTCGTAGACCAAGACTGCCTTTCAAGAACATATGAGAGAGTCTAGAAGACCTCATTGTGAATAGCGATACGCAAATTAAGAGATCGATATTTTGTTTCTGATGGTTCATTATTATCGAGCCTCGTGGAGAGGGGAGGGCTTCAGTGGTGCTCAAACTTCTCGAGAGTTGGGTGCATCAGGGAAACAGGCCCCACCACATGCATTTGCTCTCTGATCAGACTGCAAAGGCATAAGGTTGGTTGTGGGTCCTACGGGGGCTTAGGGTGACCCTCCTGTAGAGAATAGGAAGATCTTCAGTCTCCATAGCTGAAGGATGCTCCTGGGAACCAGATCGGCCACAAACCTCACGTAAGGTCCACTGAGAAGCGGAAACCAGGCACTGCCATAACTCCTGAAATCATGATACTTAGTATTTCTGTTATGAGTGAGGTCATAAGGGGTAAATGTGCCAACTGGAATTCACTTGACACAGAGGGCAAATGGAAACAGCCAACGCGTTTCACCCATGGATGCCACTTGTGTCTTACATTGACACAAAGGGTCCTATGCCTGCTGAGCCGGCATAACATTGTTACTTCTTTTTCCTTCAGTGATGTTCCGACCTGTTAATGTCTCTGAGGTGACACACTAAGAACATTATTTACCCGAGTCCCAGCACAGACCATGTTTGCTGGAAAATAGAGATGTGCATTTGTTTCGGAAAAAGTCGGAATTTGGAACGAAATTTGATAATTCATATTTGGAAGTACTTCCAAATAACGAATCGATAGGATACGGATTCAAAACACAAGACGGTATATAACAAATTTATTTAGTTTTACACTGTGTCATCATCATAAAAGAAAAAATTGAATAACTGATATCAACTTCGAATTGATATTAACTTAGAATACGTGTAATAGTCAGCAAAGGACTTTATGAAACAAATTAATTTTGTTTCACTGTTTAATTTGACTCAAATACTAAATCTGTGACACGGCTTAAAATTTAACCCTAGCTTTTCTTTTAACAGCAAAATTTGATTAATTGGGGTTTTATCTAGTGATCCAAAATTCGAATTGATATCAACTATCGAATTGATATTTGAAATTCGAATCGATCCCAAATTTCAAATTGATTTGAAATTTCAAATCGTTTCGAAACAAAATACGATACACAATTAGTTACGAAATCCCAAAAACAAAATGATTTAAAAACGTAACGAAACGAAACTAAACGAAACAAATTTCTCAGCCATGCACACCTTGGAAAAGAGCGTTCAGATCGCAGGCCAGGTCCTTTGCAAAGTGTCTTTACACACAAACAAACTATTGCCTACCCTAGTTTATGACTGTGATTTAGGGATGTGCGTTTCGGGTTTTGGAATTTCGAAATTTTCACGAAATTTCCCGATTCGTGCATTCGGATTCGGACGATTTTCCGAAAATTTTCAGATCCGAAAACGGCAGATCCGAACAAATTTTCGTGCCGAAACTAAAACTTTTCGGAATTTTCGAATGGACTAGAAATGTGTAAAATCGAAATTCATTTTCGTTCTATTCCTGATTTCGGTTCCATTTCAGTAATTTCGGACATCGTATTTATATCGCTGATTCTGTAATTAAATTTTGTATCATTCCATCTCAATGTTTCCTTCCTGGAAAACCAGAGAAATCTCAATGTATCCTTCTTGTAAAACATGAGAAATCTCAATGGCAGAATTATCGTATCGGCAGAATTATCGTATCGTATAATTTTCGTATCCGAAAAACCATTAGTTTACGTCAAAACGAATAGAAACTTTGAAACGAGGAGAACAGACGTTCCGAAAAACACTAAAATTTCCGAAATCACGAAAAATAAGTCGATACGAAAAACGAAACGAACCGAAACGAAAATCGGCCGAAACGAGTCGAAACGAAAATTTACAAAATCCGAACGAACCGAACCGAACCGAAAAAAAAAATCGGTGCACAAGCCTACTGTGATTAATAGGGTTATTCAGAGAAAGGTGAAAATCAAGAGAATGGCAAGAGAAGAGAACAATCTAGCCCAAATAGCCGATTTGAAAAGTAAGATAAATTGGAGAATTTTTCTGGTTTGGCTAGTTTGACCTAGAATTTTCACTTCTCCAATCATTCTCCTGGTTTTCACCTCTCTCTGAATAACCCTGCCTGTATATCTGACAAAAAACCAAACTAATCTCCGTGGAAAAACACTCGGACGATGAGATGGAGCACAGGATTACCCTAACGAAAGTAAACATAGTTTGGTGGGGAAAAAAAAAATCAATCAGCATAAAAATTTATTTTAGAAAAGTAATATAATGCACCTAATAATACGTCATTTTTTATCCACTAATTAACCTAAAAGAGAGCTTTTCAAGAAGTACTTTGGGATGGAGTCGATGGATTAAGTCACATTGCTACATTTTAATTTCAATTATTTAAATTCAGTCGCTTTTTTATTTAATACTTTACCATCATTTCATTTGTTTCTCCCTACTGGGAAATACTATAATTTGTGGAGAAATATGCCATTAATTGATTTTTAGATCAGTTTTTCCATTCTAGCTGTTTTCCACAGTGCGAGGCATCTGTAACAACGGAATTAACTATTTTTTCGTGATGTTGGTCGACTTTAACATAGAAACATAGAAAAATGTCGGCAGATAAGAACCTTTCGGCCCATCTAGTCTGCCCAATTACATGGATACTTTACCTGGATTTATCTTTTGTTTAGGATAGCCTTATGCCTATCCCATGCTTGCTTAAATTCAATTACTGTTTTGGCCTCTACCACTTCTACTGGAAGACTGTTCCATGTATCCACCACCCTCTCAGTAAAATAATGCTTCCTGATGTTACTTTTAAACCTTTGCCCCTCTAATCTAAGACTATGTCCTCTTGTTTTGCTACTTTGTTTCCTTTTAAATATACTCCCTTCCTCTACCTTGTGGATTCCCTTTACGTATTTAAATGTTTCTATCATATCTCCTCTGTCTCGTCTTTTTTCCAAGCTGTACATGTTAAGATCATTAAGCCTTTCCTGGTAACTTTTCTCCTTCAAGCCGTACACCATTTTAGTAGCCCTTCTCTGAACTCTCTCTAAGATGTCTATATCCTTCTGGAGATACGGTCTCCAGTACTGCACACAGTACTCCAAGTGAGGTCTCACCAGTGCTCTGTACAGTGGCATGAGCACTTCCCTTTTCCTACTGCTAATACCTCTCCCTACACAACCAAGCATTCTGCCAGCATTTCCAAGCATTCTGCCAGCATTTCCTGCTGCTCTATTACATTGACTGCTTACCCTTAGATCCTCTGCAATAATAACCCCTAAATCCCAACCCTCAGATGTATCAAATATTCTATATTCAGCCCTTGGGTTTTTATGTCCCAGGTGTATTATCTTGCACTTATCCACATAACCTTGTGTTTAACATAAGAATTACTGTTTCTAGAGTTATAAACACAAGAGCTCGAGACACACCTGGATACTGTGTAGTAATTGTGTAACAAGTTGCATTTGGTTGAAGTTTTAAGGTTTTTATTTTTTTACACAAACTTGTAGGGTTATTCAGAGAGCACTGAAATGTCACCGACCATTCGGCGCTCTCTCCCATTCCCCGCACTGTGGCTAGTCCAATTCGCCGACCCTGCGGTGAATTCAACATTTACCGCAGGGTCTCTGAAGTGCAGGGAAGAAGCCACCAAACGCATCGGAAAAAAGGCCAAAAAAACGCTGAATCGACCCGAAAATCTGCAGAAAAAACACCAAATCGATCTGAAAAAAACAACGACCAGGGCGTCGACCAATCGTCCGAAAAAGCCGACAACTTTTAGAAAACGCAACTTTTAGAAAGTGTTTGCGAAAATACTACTGCACGAAGAGGCCTGGAAATAATATTTAATGTCCCATGAATAATAATAAAAAGGTCTGTTACAGAAAAGAAAAAAAAACGCTTTAAAAAAAAAAGGAAGAAATTTTGCTGAAAAAAATCCCGAAAAATGCCTAAAAGATGCTAAAAAATCTATAAATAAAGAGGATTTTTACTGCAGATTAAAATAATAAACTGAAGGGGATTATATACAGTAAAGTGAAGCGCCCACCAGAACCCGCGCACTCTCTGCTCGCCTGTCGTTGTATACAGAGGTTCCTCTAAATAACATTTTAAGTTTAGTTAAAATAATAAACTGTTTATTAGATGTTGGATAAAAACGGGAATTTTTGAAAAATAGGGGAAAAATAAATAAAAAAACAATAATAATAATAAAAACATAACAAAAAAAAACACAAAAAAAATAAAGAGACTTTTTGTTGCAAGTGAAAAAAATAGACAGTTGAATAAATATAAATATTTTTTAAAAACGGGGGATATTTTTTTACATTAAACCCTGATTAAACCTGCCGAATGAAACAACCAAAAATCTGGGTATTTCACTGACATTTCTCTGCTGTTCCGTGTTCTCTGAATAGATTAACCATTTCTTCTCTATGGGGATTTCACTGCCGCCGAACAGGCACTGTATTACGCTGGCAAATCACCAAATTATTCGGCGAATTGCCAGCTTTTTGATTGGCCGAATGGCCATGAAATTACACGTTACGGAGAAATTCACTGTTCGGTGCAATTTCGGGGCCAGTTTGGCTATCTTTGAATAACCCTGTTGGAGCGGAGGGGACGCTGACAAGGGAGTGACCAATTTTAACCCCTTCACTAGCAAGTGATTTTCCAAACAAACACCGACAGGAACCAGTTTTTTTTTTGGAAAATCGTTTTCAATTATACAGTGAATAATATTTGGGAATATTCCCAGTGTATTCCTTACTGTAATAACCTATAATACCTAAACTATAATAATAACACTATAATAAAGGAAGATACTGCCATCTGCTGGCCAAAAGGAGTTACTGCAGTTTAGATCTCAGTGCAGGATCAGCTGGGGAGATGTCATTAACACACATTCCCCAGCTGGCTGTAAAAAGGGTTATCACCGCGGACATCATGCCCACGCTGCTAAAACTTGAGGGACATGCTCTGTACCCCAAATGCAAATAAATGTAATTTGCAGTAAACGTAATTCCTTTGCATTGCTCTCGTGGAACACCAAAATCGACTGTACTCGTGCCGGGACGATCGAGTATGGGTGCTAAAACTTTTATTGTCATAGTCGGGAGCCCCAATGCAAAAATAATAGTTTGCACCATTAGAAATCCATTTGCAGGGATGCAGCATGGCTCCAGAACGTGATAGCACGATCTCGGGCTGCTGTAGCGGCTGCTGCTGATCGTGTAAACACAATCAGAGTAGCGAAGGGGTTAAGTTAAAAAAGCCAATCAGCCGCCTGAGGAATTTTTCAGGCTCTGACTCTTTTGACCCAAAATGTTCCCGATCAGTACGGTCTCCGCTCTTCCAGGTAAATAGCCCGAGCGTTGTCATTTTTAGCGGGATGAAAGGAAACGAAAGCCGAACGCTTTACCTATTCTGACCTATATTTCACCATTCTGTTTTAATTCACTGCTTTAAAAACATAAATAAATGAAAAAAAACCTTCAAAGTTTTTTGACCTTGAGATTTCTAGGCAGGAAACACAGACCGTTTGTTCTTCGATTTTATTCCTGTAGTTGGTGGAAAGACGTGTGACGGCGGATGAGACGAAAAGTGTCTGAAACCCAAAACGGAGGTTAAACGCAAAGCGCCATTCACCAAAAATGGTAACAACCAGGTTGGTCCAACTACGGTGAACACCGGCTGTCCCGAGATCCATAATCCAACACCGGCAGGCAAAGTTCTTGCAAAAACCATGAACAAGAGCACCGTCGCTCTTCATCAGTCAAGGTTATTCTCCGATCAGCGTGTGCTCTCGTTTGTAACACAGAGGAATGTACTATGGATATTTTAAAGTGGCGAACTCCATATGGGGCTATTCAAAGAGCGCAGAACTTGCCACCGATGAGCACCAAACGTTGCAATTTCAGGGCAGCAGAAAGCTGTCAATTCGCCAAATACTAACGAAATGCGGTGCAGTTCGCCACAATTCGGTGACCTACGGCAGCAGCGACATTGTCCCACAGAGAAGTAATGATTAATATATTAAGAGAGAAATGTTGGTGAAATGCCCTCATTTTCAGTGATTCAGTTTGACAGGTTTAAGCAGGCGACTCCCATAGGTTTCAATGTAATATAACAGTGGTTCCCAACTGCGGTCCTCAAGTACCCCCAAGGCCGGGCTCAGTCGAGTGTTTTTAAGAGCGGAAGAAATGTCCGTGAGAGTGAACGCGAAATGATATAACGAAGTGATCAGTAAAACGAAATCAATTAGTTTCATACCGTTTCGTTTTCTTTCAGTTTTGGACGAAATCGTTTCATTATTTCGGAAATACGAATCGGTATAATTACGTCCAAATTGCGATTTGGAACTAAACAAAACAATGATAGATGGATAGATACAGATAGATAGATAGATAGATAGATAGATAGATAGATTAGATAGATAGATATGGATAGATAGATAGATAGATATGGATATATAGATATGGATGGATAAGTAGGTAGGGACGGTAGATAGATATGGATAGATAGATATATAGACAGATATGGATGGATAGGGAGGTAGGGATGGTAGACAGATAGATATGGATAGATAGATATGGATAGATAGATAGATAGGGAGGTAGGGACGGTAGATAGATATGGATAGATAGGGAGGTAGGGACAGTAGATAGATATGGATAGATAGGGAGGTAGGGACGGTAGATAGATATGGATAGATAAGGAGGTAGGGACGGTAGATAGATATGGATAGATAGGGAGGTAGGGACGGTAGATAGATATGGATAGATAGGGAGGTAGGGACAGTAGATAGATATGGATAGATAGGGAGGTAGGGACGGTAGATAGATATGGATAGATAAGGAGGTAGGGACGGTAGATAGATATGGATAGATAAGGAGGTAGGGACGGTAGATAGATAGATAGATAGATAGATAGATATGGATAGATAGGGAGGTAGGGACGGTAGATAGATAGATAGATAGATAGATAGATATGGATAGATAGATAGATAGATAGATAGGGAGGTAGGGACGGTAGATAGATAGATAGATAGATAGATATGGATAGATAGGGAGGTAGGGACGGTAGATATATAGATAGATAGATAGATAGATATGGATAGATATGGATAGATAGATAGATAGATATGGATAGATAGATAGATATGGATAGATATGGATAGATATGGATAGATAGATATATATGGATAGATATGGATAGATAGGGAGGTAGGGACGGTAGATATATAGATAGATAGATAGATAGATATGGATAGATATGGATAGATAGATAGATGGATAGATAGATAGATAGATAGATAGATAGATAGATATGGATAGATAGATAGATATGGATAGATAGATAGATATGGATAGATAGATAGATAGATAGATATGGATAGATAGATAGATAGATAGATAGATATGGATAGATAGATAGATAGATAGATAGATAGATAGAGATAGATAGATATGGATAGATAGATAGATATGGATAGATAGATAGATAGATAGATAGATAGATAGATATGGATAGATAGATATGGATAGATAGATAGATATGGATAGATAGATATGGATAGATAGATAGATAGATAGATATGGATAGATAGATAGATAGATAGATAAATATGGATAGATAGATAGATAGATATGGATAGATATGGATAGATAGATAGATAGATAGATATGGATAGATAGATAGATATGGATAGATAGATAGATAGATAGATATGGATAGATATATAGATATGGATAGATAGATAGATAGATAGATAGATATGGATAGATATGGATAGATAGATAGATAGATAGATATGGATAGATATGGATAGATAGATAGATATGGATAGATATGGATAGATAGGGAGGTAGGGACGGTAGATAGATGGGATGTTTTTAGATGAAGTTAGTTTGGCGCTTTGCTTTGCAGACGGGACGGGTCATTATGCATCATGTGTGTCTATGGGATCCAGGGGGAAACATGACAATAAAAAGCCAGACACACACATTATCATAGAAATAGGTTGCCCTGCAGCTGCTCAGCTCCAGAGATATTAACTGCTCTGGGATTCCTGGAAATCCATTGGAAAGGCAGCGGCGTCGCCGGGGAGAGAGATGGCAGTGGCGGTTTTATTAATAACGCTATCACTTTGGAAGAGGTGGCGCTGTGGCTCCTCGCTGAGGGCAACTTATTCCTGTCCAGTCTGCTGTGTAAGAAAGAGGATTATCAGAGCGGCCCGACGGGCTAATAACACGCCGGTCACCGTCACCTCACCGGGGCCTCCGTCAGGCATGTCTGTAACATATACATTGTGCGTCCGGAGCAGGGGACGCAAAAAGCAACCTTTGCACGTCCCTGAAAGATGTATTTCCTATAAGCATGGCTGATCAGAGCATCAACATGTCACCCCTGGGAAGACGCGGATTGGATAGATAATTCCGGAAGGTGGTAGTATCACACAGCGTTGAGCAGCAAAGACCTTTGGACCCCAACGAGATGTCAAAGCTTGGAGCGACCAAAGCTTGTGGCCTGTGGGTCTTAGTCTTCTTGACTGCAGGTTCTGGGTCACAGCCAACGCATTTCACAGACACCTGCCTTCCATAGGTATCACTGGACTTTTTGGACAGGCCCAAACTGGTAATTTTAGGTCACATGGGCCATGGACAGAGGCCCCCAGCTGTGCCATGCAAGACCAGCACCACAGCCGTATGGACCAGTAGCCAAGCGATGGCATTATGTTGCCATCCAGCAGGTCTCAGAGTGAACTGAAGGTCAACCTGAGCACATCCAAGGATCAACTCTTGCCCTCTGTGCTGTCCTCCGCCTCTGTGGTTTTAACGATACAGCCAAGTATTGTCCATAGACTTTGACACGTTACTCACCAAATTTGAGGATTCTTGGAGGGTTGCATGTTAACCCTTAAAAGTCCCAACACGCTTAATGAGGAGAGAGATTGCTGTTAAAGCACACTATCAGGGCTGTCTGAGTTGAGGTCAGGGTCCATGACAGTAGTGGATAGGTAATGGATCGGCAGAAGTGGGGTGACGGCGTGCGCCATTTTTAAGGTCAGAGTTTTGGAAGGAACAGGGATGCCCAGTGAGCTGGCGAGGGTACCTGCCGGCCCCCGGACTCTCGTGGCAGCACATTGTTCTTTGGCTCTTGCTTTCTTGTTTTGTTTTCTCGCTGCTTCGCGCAGACGGGGCTCCCAAGGGCCGGCGCAAATCTTCCATTGAATTAGCACATGGGGTCCCCAGGGACGGGTCCGGCGGTGATGACTAAGGGAAGGGGTGATAAATGTTAACTGAACACTTTTACAGATTGCTGATTCGCCGTTTACAAAACGACTGTGCACCTGCACAAAACATGCCGAGGACGGGGATTTCTCCACCATTCCTGCTCGCAAACACAATTTCTATTATATATATATATATATATTTCACCTTCCCCCCCCTCACCCCGCACTGTCCCAAACTGCAGGAGGAAAAAAATAAAATTACAACATTAAGATGAACGATTGCGCTAACCCCTCCATATCCCCAGGTGATTGTATTACGGGGTGACAGCTTCGCGGTCCTCTGTTCCCGTTTCTCGTTTGACCTTGTTGGCTCTGGGGAGTTCCAGAAAACACAACTGCTTGCCTCCCCAGCACTGAAAGGGTTAACAATGTGTATATTGGAAGGGGACGCCCTTTGAGGAGCGTTCTATCGGTCACAGCTTTATTTAATTATCTAAATTTAATATTATTAAACACTGATACAAAACCATTTACTATTGACATTATTATAATCATTAGGGATTAGTATCGGTATCGGTGCATCCCTAGTGATTATAATATCAATAGTAAATAATTTAATACTAATAATAATAATATTATTATTATTATTATTCTTTATTTATAAAGCGCCAGCATATTCCGCAGCGCTGTACAATAAGCACAGTATAGACAGGGTTACAATACATTGAACAACATTTGACAAACAGTACAGGAGGAGATGAGGGCCCTATTCCCGTAGGAACTCACAATCTAGGAGGGTTGGGGTTGGAAACAGGAGGAGAGGACTGTAAGGTGAGAGTGATTGATGGTTGCGTCAGTGAGTTGGGTGGTAGGCTTCCCTAAATAGGAATGTTTTAAGGGAGCGTTTGAAGGAAGAGAAGTTAGGGGAAAGTCTGACAGTACGAGGGAGAGCGTTCCAGAGAGTGGGGGCTGCGCGTGAGAAATCCTGCAGTCTATCATGGGAAGAGGTGATGCGGGGAGAAGCTAGTCGCAGGTCACTGTTTGACCTTAGGGAGCGGGCTGGGGTGTATTTGGTGATTAGTGAGGACAGGTAGTGGGGCGCTGAGTTAGTGAGGGTTTTGTAGGTAAGGATAAGGATTTTGAACTTCATTCTGCAGTGGATGGATACTTAAATAAATAATAATACTAATAAAGCTAATAATAATAATAATAATACTTAAATAAATAATAATAATACTAATAAAGCTAATAATAATAGTAATAATAAAGCTAATAATAATAATAATAATACTAATAAAGCTAATAATAATGATAATAATACTTAAATAAATAATAATACTAATAAAGCTAATAATAATAATAATAATACTTAAATAAATAATATTAATACTAATAAAGCTAATAATAATAGTAATAATAAAGCTAATAATAATAATAATAATAATAATACTAATAAAGCTAATAATAATGATAATAATACTTAAATAAATAATAATAATACTAATAAAGCTAATAATAATAATACTTAAATAAATAATAATAATACTAATAAAGCTAATAATAATAATACTTAAATAAATAATAATAATACTAATAAAGCTAATAATAATAATAATAATAATAGTGATGATACTAGTATCGGTATCGGTGCATTGCTGAGCCTTTAGGAGAGGAGAACAATGAATAATGCGGCTCTTAAATAACTCAGCAAATTGCTCTTAACAGGGATCCCCTCCCCGCTCACGCGCAAATCAATCACTGCAACAAGGGAGGCCACCGCCGGGACTACCATCAGTTCAACTATGACGTGAGAACATGGGGGGACGGCGAGCGTACAGCACCCATGAGCAGCACATTGAGCCCCACAAAACACAGAATGTGCACGAGGACCCTGTGCCAGCTCTTGTGTCAACAAACCCCGTCGGTCTGAGTGGCCGCGGGCGTGAAAAGCGATCTGCTGCGCTTTCAGCATTCAGCAAAGTCCGCTAATAATTCCCCATTCTGGAGTCCGACGCTGAGTCCGAGCGCTGGTGATCTCTGCCGGAGCACTCTGACTCCGTGAGTGCCGGAGTCCAGCGCGGGACGTGCTTTGCGATCAGCGTCGTGGCCGCTAAGACCACCAGGGATCTTCAAAAACAACAAAGGGGAGCTCCTACAGGCTGGTGATGGATTAGGGTGTGTTCAGGTACACCATCAGGAACATCGAGGGCCACTAGCCATCAAGGCCGTCGGCCCACTGGGCACCGGTACGCCTGATAATTACAGAATAGTATTTTAGGGGGGGTGGAGCTTTAAAAACAATTATACTATAGTATATATTGATAAATACACATGTCTTTATAAGCCATGAAGAAAGGTAAACGGGGTCTTAAAATCAGGACTGTCCGTCGGAATCCAGGCTGAGTCTGATAGGAGTCAGGTTACAGAGTGGGTCCCTGAAGGAGGAGAGCATTGGAAGGCAACATCCCGAGGAGCACTTGCAGGCAGACATCAAGCCGCGTCGCCCTCCCGGCACGGAGAGGAGAAGGAAGACAAAACGCGTAGGGAATGAGAGAGGGAGAGAGACGGCGAGGCAATGTTTAATTAGGAAGCTAATCTCATGACATCATTCCTCCCGGCCCTTCTTCCATTAATGAAGCGGAAAGTAGGCCACAAACTGCGGGGAGTTCTACTTACGCCCCTCTTGGGGCTCGGCTATATTTGGCTGGAGATGTTTGTATGGAAAATGCAACCTCATTCTCCATAGCCAGGTAACTCAATCACCGGGTCTGCGCGACGCTTCCCGCGGCACCTGATTTAAATTGGCCATTAACCCTTTATTGCCTGCAATAGAACACGAGGGAATTTTTTTTTATTATTATTTATTTATTTCTTTAATAAACAAAATGAGCAGCTCGGAGAGGCAATTGGGCTTTGACGAATCATCAGGATCATCGGATTTTCATCGAAAAAAAAACAATAAAAGTGGAGTTTCGCACTTAAAACAATAAAATTAGGGAAAATATCCGATTTATCTGCCGGGTGCACAGAGTGTCTGCTTCACGGCTGTTTAGAAATTGTAAAAAATATTTAAAATTTTAAAAAAAGATAGAAAATTGGTTAAAGCGTTGAAGATGTGAGCCCTGGAAGCCGCTCTTTGTTCCCCTTGATCATTTTTTTTAAACCTTAGTGAAGGTAACGCTGTTACGTGAAAATAAGACGAAACATAAACTTACATTAAAAAGATTTTTGAAAAAAGATATAAAACAGGACACCGAATCTAACGCCAAAAAAAGGTTAGAAAAACGACATAATTTTATGTAATAAGATTAAAAACTCACATAAACAAATAGTTATAAAAATAATATGAAAAGGTCAATAAAATGTAAAAATAAATAGAATCACAGATACAGTTTGTACGTTTCAATGTATAAAAACCAGCTTTATTTACAAATTATATGAGAAAAGCAAATACAAATCAACACATAAATATTAATAACACTCACAGGACAGACGCTCACAAGACAGACGCTTACAGGACAGACGCTCACAAGACAGACGCTTACAGGACAGACGCTTACAGGACAGACGCTCACAAGACAGACGCTTACAGGACAGACGCTCACAAGACAGACGCTTACAGGACAGACGCTCACAAGACAGACGCTTACAGGACAGACGCTCACAAGACAGACGCTTACAGGACAGACGCTCACAAGACAGACGCTTACAGGACAGACGCTCACAAGACAGACGCTTACAGGACAGATGCTCACAAGACAGACGCTTACAGGACAGACGCTCACAAGACAGACGCTCATAGGTGAGAAGATCGCAGGACAGACGCTTACAGGACAGACGCTTACAGGACAGACACTTGCAGGACAGACGCTTACAGGACAGACGCTTACAGGACAGACGCTTACAGGACAGACGGTAGCAGAAGAGATACTCTATGAAGAGACGTTTACAGGACAGATGCTTGTATGTCAGACCCGTACAGGACAGACACTCACAGGACAGACACTCACAGGACAGACACTCATAGGACAGACACTCATAGGACAGACACTCATAGGGGAGAAGCTCGCAGGACAGATGCTTGCAGAACAAGAACATGCAGGACAGTCAGTCACAAGACAGAACTTCACAGGACAGACGCTAGTAAGACAGATGCTCAGAGGACTGACACTTGCAGGACTGACGATTACAGGACAGGCGCCTGTACTAGGATAGCCAATGGCAGGACAGATGCATACAGAAAAACTTTTGCAGGACAACCGCTTACAGGACAAACACTAGATGGACAGAGGTTTACAGGACAGACGCTCGTATGTCAGACGCTTTCAGGGCAGACGCTCTTATGTCAGACGCTTTCAGGACAGACGCTCATGTCAGACGCTTTCAGGACAGACGCTCGTATGTCAGACGCTTTCAGGGCAGACGCTCTTATGTCAGACGCTTTCAGGACAGACGCTCATGTCAGACGCTTTCAGGACAGATGCTCATGTCAGACGCTTTCAGGGCAGACGCTCTTATGTCAGACACTTTCAGGACAGACGCTCGTATGTCAGACGCTTTCAGGACAGACGCTCTTATGTCAGACACTTTCAGGACAGACGCTCGTATGTCAGACGCTTTCAGGACAGACGCTCTTATGTCAGACGCTCACAGGACAGACGCTCGTATGTCAGACGCTTTCAGGACAGACGCTCTTATGTCAGACGCTCACAGGACAGACGCTCGTATGTCAGACGCTTTCAGGACAGACGCTCGTATGTCAGACGCTTTCAGGACAGACGCTCTTATGTCAGACGCTTTCAGGACAGACGCTCGTATGTCAGACGCTCACAGGACAGACGCTCTTATGTCAGACGCTTTCAGGACAGACGCTCGTATGTCAGACGCTCACAGGACAGACGCTCTTATGTCAGACGCTTTCAGGACAGACGCTCTTATGTCAGACGCTTTCAGGACAGACGCTCTTATGTCAGACGCTTTCAGGACAGACGCTCATGTCAGACGCTTTCAGGACAGACGCTCATGTGTCAGACGCTTTCAGGACAGACGCTCATGTGTCAGACACTTTCAAGACAGACGCTCATGTGTCAGACGCTTTCAGGACAGACGCTCGTATGTCAGACGCTTTCAGGACAGACGCTCTTATGTCAGACGCTTTCAGGACAGACGCTCTTATGTCAGACGCTTTCAGGACAGACGCTCTTATGTCAGACTCTTTCAGGACAGACGCTCTTATGTCAGATGCTTTCAGGACAGACGCTCTTATGTCAGACTCTTTCAGGACAGACGCTCTTATGTCAGGCGCTTTCAGGACAGACGCTCGTATGTCAGGCGCTTTCAGGGCAGACGCTCATGTCAGACGCTTTCAGGACAAACACTAGATGGACAGAGGTTTACAGGACAGACGCTCTTATGTCAGACGCTTTCAGGACAGACCAGTGGCGGAAGTACCAGGGTCGCAGCGGTCGCAGTTGCGACCGGGCCCTGGCCTTCCGCCACTGGAGGGGGGCCCAGCGCCGCCACCAGATTCCGGCAAAAAGCGCCGGAATCTGTGACCGCGCGCCTCTCCCTACGCGAGCGGCCGCTGACATGCAGCTTGGCTGCTCACGTGGGAGAGAAACCACCTGACCAGCGCACGAGACCTCGCGCTGATCAGGTGGTTTCCGGCGAGCGGCCAAGCTGCATGTTTCCAGCGGCTGCTCACCAAGGAAGGAGAAGAACGCTGGAGAAGAAGACGCCGACGGAGCCTGCCCTGGGCCTGGGGCCCCCCAGTGCAGGTAAGAGCTGGGCTGGGGGCAGTATATCCATGAGCTGGGAAGTCAGAGCTGGGGCAGTATATCCATGAGCTGGGGGCCAGAGCTGGGGCAGATAATCCATGAGCTGGGGGTCAGAGCTGGGGCAGATAATCCATGAGCTGGGGGTCAGAGCTGGGGCAGTATATCCATGAGCTGGGGCAGTATATCCATGAGCTGGGGGCCAGAGCTGGGGCAGATAATCCATGAGCTGGGGGGCAGAGCTGGGGCAGATAATCCATGAGCTGGGGGTCAGAGCTGGGGCAGTATATCCATGAGCTGGGGGTCAGAGCTGGGGCAGTATATCCATGAGCTGGGGGTCAGAGCTGGGGCAATATATCCATGAGCTGGGGCAGATAATCCATGAGCTGGGGGTCAGAGCTGGGGCAGTATATCCATGAGCTGGGGGTCAGAGCTGGGGCAGATAATCCATGAGCTGGGGGGCAGAGCTGGGGCAGATAATCCATGAGCTGGGGCAGATAATCCATGAGCTGGGGGTCAGAGCTGGGGCAGTATATCCATGAGCTGGGGGGCAGAGCTGGGGCAGTATATCCATGAGCTGGGGCAGTATATCCATGAGCTGGGGCAGTATATCCATGTGCTGGGGCAGTATATCCATGTGCTAAGGCAGTATATCCATGTGCTGGGGCAGTATATCCATGTGCTGGGGCAGTATATCCATGAGCTGGGGCAGTATATCCATGTGTTGGGGCAGTATTTCCATGAGCTGGGGCAGTATATCCATGAGCTGGGGCAGCATTTCCATGTGTTGGGGCAGTATATCCATGTGTTGGGGCAGTATCCATGTGTTGGGGCAGTATATCCATGTGTTGGGGCAGTATATCCATGTGTTGGGGCAGTATCCATGTGTTGGGGCAGTATATCCATGTGTTGGGGCAGTATATCCATGTGTTGGGGCAGTATATCCATGAGCTGGGGGCAAATATATCCATGTGTGAGCTGGGGCAATATATCCATGTGTGGTCTTGGGGCAATATATGTCCATGTGAGCTGGGGGCAATACTATCTTTTTTATATTGCAGAAAAAAAAAAAAGGTAAAAATATGGATCTTTTTTGGGGGGGGGTTGGGGGGGCCCTTCATGGATTCTTGCACCGGGGCCCTCAGGTTTCTAGTTACGCCACTGGGACAGACGCTCGTATGTCAGACGCTTTCAGGACAGACGCTCTTATGTCAGACGCTTTCAGGACAGACGCTCTTATGTCAGACGCTTTCAGGACAGACGCTCATGTCAGACGCTTTCAGGACAAACACTAGATGGACAGAGGTTTACAGGACAGACGCTCTTATGTCAGACGCTTTCAGGACAGACGCTCGTATGTCAGACGCTTTCAGGACAGACGCTCTTATGTCAGACGCTTTCAGGACAGACGCTCTTATGTCAGACGCTCACAGGACAGACGCTCGTATGTCAGACGCTTTCAGGACAGACGCTCTTATGTCAGACGCTTTCAGGACAGATGCTCGTATGTCAGACGGTCGCGGGTCAGACGCTCGTGGGTCAGATGCTCGCAGGACAGACGATCGACTCTCCGTTCAGCCGCACTGCTCTGCGCCTCCGTGTATCAGAGCTCTCTGTAATAACAGCCATTCACATATTAATGTTGGATAATTTTTGCTCGTTCGTTAATGAACTTTATATCTTTTTTGTGAATCTTGTATCCAGGCAACAATCTCTCCCGCACGTTCCATTCCCGGTACGGCTCATTGCTTAGCACTCGGCGCAGGTTTGAACAATTCCCATCCGATCGATAGCCGGCGTTGTCTAAACAAGGACGACGTGATATTAACAGGAAGAAAACCAGGGAGAGTTTGCAGATATGATAGAAAATAGCAAATCCCTGCGAAGAAAACGCGGCAGACTTTAATTAGCGCTCGGGAAAAAACCCGAAAGAGCAAACATTGGTTTTATTGATGTAGAATAGAGCCGCCTGCCTATGGAAACCCATGGAAACGGCTGAAATGTCCATTTCAAGGAAACCCGGATGACTTTTTATGACTTTGGGGTGACGTGTTGCGCGTAACGACGAGCAGCCTGTAAGATGTAAGCTGAGCTCTTTGAGTGTTCATGAGGTCATGAAGCAGAGCAGCGATCGCTTTCCCAACCATTGCCTGATTTAAGATCCTCGTATGATGTCAGACTGTTACCGCCTCCTCTGCTCTGACCGGCCATGTCATGTCAGAGTGTCTGTCAATCACAATCTGTGCATTTTCATTGGCTGCTCATACACATTAACCAATCACAGAGCACATCAGTGCTGTGATAAAAACCCACGCTTTCATTTTATAAGTGAATCGGTAATAAAAGACACTCCTGAAGCAGCTGATGCCTTATGAGTGTCTGCATTTAAAAAGAACATATTCTATATCCTAACCTTACTAACTTTAGGGGTTCCTCCATATATTCAGGGTGTGTGGGTGTGTTTTTAGGGGCTCCTCCATATATTCAGGGTGTGCGGTGTCTTTTTAGGGGTTCCTCCATATATTCAGGGTGTGCGGGTGTCTTTTTAGTGGCTCCTCCATATATTCAGGGTGTGTGAGTGTCTTTTTAGGGGCTCCTCCATATATTCAGGGTGTGCGGGTGTCTTTTTAGGGGCTCCTCCATATATTCAGGGTGTGTGGGTGTCTTTTTAGGGGTTCCTCCATATATTCAGGGTGTGCGGGTGTCTTTTTAGGGGTTCCTCCATATATTCAGGGTGTGCGGGTGTCTTTTTAGGGGCTCCTCCATATATTCAGGGTGTGTGGGTGTCTTTTTAGGGGTTCCTCCATATATTCAGGGTGTGGTGTCTTTTTAGGGGCTCCTCCATATATTCAGGGTGTGCGGGTGTGTCTTTAGGGGCTCCTCCATATATTCAGGGTGTGCGGGTGTGTTTTTAGGGGTTCCTCCATATATTCAGGGTGTCTTTTTAGGGGCTCCTCCATATATTCAGGGTGTGCGGGTGTCTTTTTAGGGGTTCCTCTATATATTCAGGGTGTGCGGGTGTCTTTTTAGGGGCTCCTCCATATATTCAGGGTGTGTGGGTGTCTTTTTAGGGGTTCCTCCATATATTCAGGGTGTGGGTGTCTTTTTAGGGGCTCCTCCATATATTCAGGGTGTGCGGGTGTGTCTTTAGGGGCTCCTCCATATATTCAGGGTGTGCGGGTGTGTTTTTAGGGGTTCCTCCATATATTCAGGGTGTCTTTTTAGGGGCTCCTCCATATATTCAGGGTGTGCGGGTGTCTTTTTAGGGGTTCCTCTATATATTCAGGGTGTGCGGGTGTCTTTTTAGGGGCTCCTCCATATATTCAGGGTGTGCGGGTGTCTTTTTAGGGGCTCCTCCATATATTCAGGTGTGTGGGTGTCTTTTTAGGGGCTCCTCCATATATTCAGGTGTGTGGGTGTCTTTTTAGGGGCTCCTCCATATATTCAGGGTGTGTGGGTGTCTTTTTAGGGGCTCCTCCATATATTCAGGGTGTGCGGGTGTGTTTTTAGGGGTTCCTCCATATATTCAGGGTGTGCGGGTGTCTTTTTAGGGATTCCTCCATATATTCAGGGTGTGTGGGTGTCTTTTTAGGGGCTCCTCCATATATTCAGGGTGTGCAGGTGTCTTTTTAGGGGTTCCTCCATATATTCAGGGTGTGTGGGTGTCTTTTTAGGGGCTCCTCCATATATTCGTGTCAGTGACATTTCAGTGCTCTCTCCGTTTCCCTTTCTTTGGGGATAATCTGGAAGAGGTTGTGGTTTACCTGATCCTTTACATTTGCTGCATATATATTGTGATATATCGGGCTATTCAGAGAGAGGTGAAAACCTTGAGAATGACTGGAGAATTGAAAATTCTAGGTCAAAATAGTCAAACCAGAAAAATTCTCCCATTTATCTCACTTTCCAAATTGGCTATTTGGTCTAGATTGTTCATTCTCCTGGCGATTCTCAAGGTCTTCACCTCTCTCTGAATAGCCCTGATAATAGTCACTTGACACAAATATCGGTGCTTTAGTTTCTGCTTTATTGTGAAGACATTGCAGGGTATAATATGAACAAATACCAAATAAACACCTACTCCTGGATGCGGAGGCTAACTTCACGCTGCAGCATATCTGTTTGACATTGGGGACGGCTAAGCCGCTTACCAACCTATAAAAGCAAAATATTGTTTACCTTTCTCCTGGGCTCAGAATTAGGTTTCCTTTCCGTCTGCACCCTGTACAAAAGAATGCCCTCTCAGAGGGGGCAACACATCTCCTGTACAGGGCAGTCCTTATTAGGCCTCAGCTGTTGGTTAACTCTATAGGGGAAAAGGGAGTCTTCCATCCGCCTGCTGATAAACCTATGGTCTACCACACTACCCCTACTCACACTGTCACAATATATATATATATTATATATATATATATATATATATATATACTTAGCATGGAAAACACAAGGAAGAATTAACCCTTTCCCTGCTCGAGCTGTTAAATAGGCCAAGATCCGGCTTCGAAGTGCCCAGAAAATAATAGACATGGATGAGACTGCAGGTTAAACTTCCTTTTCCTCCTAGTTAGCCCTCTCCGCATCTCATGGTGCCCCCCTCTCCCCATCTCTTGGTGTGTCCCCCCCCCCGGCACTGCCTCCCTGGCAATAGCCGCAGCTCGCAATGAATCGGCGGGTCCCGGGGTGCAAAGGTGACTCTTTTAATTGACCTGTTCCTCTGCAACAAAGTCTAACGCTGCGATAGTTTACCGGCGGCAAATTAAGGCGCTGGTAATTGGTCGGCTGGTGGCTGAGATAGCAAGGGACCCAAATTGATAATAAAGGGAAGTGGCGTGCAGGCAGTGCGTCCCCGCACTATCTACGGCTTAATTTTTGTGATTAATGCCGCGGCTGCTGCGGAAATGCTTTTTGCTCTTTGCTTTGCAGACGCGACGCCGCAGCCGCTGCTCTGCCGGGTGCTGTCAACGTGACTCTCTCCTATCCTCCGATAAAAAAAGGCTTTATTTTCTAATGTTCATTCTATAATTTAGAGACAAACATTAAATGAGGCCCCTTCTGCATCTTTTTCCGAGAAATGCTCGCAAGGGTTCCCTCTAAGCAGATTCAGGAAATGAAGGAATGGAATAAGGAGGATTTCAGGATTGAAATGCAAATCTTTCTTTTTTTCCCTTTTTTTCTTTTTTATTCTATAGTTTAGGGTCAAACATTACGTGAAATCTCGTCTGCATTTTTTACAGGGAAATGATTGCAAGGGTTCCCTCTAAGCAGTTTCAGGATATGAAGGAATGGCGTAAGGAGGATTTTCAGGATTAAAATGTGATTTTGTTTTTTGCTCACACTTTTTCTTATTTTCATTCTATATTCTAGGGTCAGACACATTATATGAGACCCTGTCTGCAGTTTTTATAGGGAAATGCTTGCAAGGTTTCCCTCTAATCCGCTTCATCAAATAAAAAGAATTTTCAAGAATGAAATGAATGTGCAGTCTCCCCAGCGCCTGCACGTACAAGAACCTGTTCGACGGCAGTGAAATCCCCATGCACATTGCACATAGAGACCCCGTCTGCGGATTTTACAGGGAAATGCTCACAAGGGTTCCCTCTAAGCAGTTTCAGGAAATGAAGGAATGAAATAAGAAGGATTTTAAGGAATGAAATGAATGTGCAATCTGCCCAGCACTTTATGCCAGTTGTTTTTGCCCCCCCTACACTTTTTTCTCTTATTTTTATATTTTAGGGTCATGCACTGAGGCCCCTTCCGTAGCTGTTACAGGTAAAATGCTTGCTACGGATCCCTCTAAGTAGTTTCAGGAATGAAGGATTTTCAGGAATGAAATGAATGTGCAACCTGCTCAGCACCTTATGCCAATCATTTTATTTTGTTCGCTATTTTTCTTGTTATATTATAGAGTCACACATATTAGATGAGGCCCTGTTTACTGCTTTTACATGGAAACCCTAACACGGGGTTCCCTCTAAGCGCTTTCAGGAAATGAAGAAAGGGACTAAGGAGGATTTTCAGGAATGAATAGAATGTGCAATCTGCTCAGTACGTTATGCCTGTTGTGTTTTTTTTTTTCTTTGTTTTTCTTCTATGTTGTTGGGTCACACATTATATGAGACCCCTTCTGCAGCTCTGACAAGGAAACGTTTACTAGGTTTCCCTCTGAGCGTTTTCAGGAAATGAAAGAATGGAATATGCAGGATTTTCAGGAATGAAATGAATGTACAATCTCACCAACACCTTATGAAAGTGGTTTTTTTTTTCCTTTTGCAATATTTTTCTTATTTTTTTTGCTATACGTTGTTGGGTCACGTGTTTAATTGGAGGGTTGCAAGCGTTTTCGTGACAATATTGCCTAGAGTTCCCTCTAAGCAGCTTTTGGATACAGCCCAGTGGCGTCTCAGGAAAAGGAAAGATCTTGAATCACCCCAATAACCTTTTTACAAGACCCTTTTCACACCCGACGCTACTGACTGTGGTTGTTATTAAGATTTATTTAAAGTGACCTGGATCCCTCGAAGCCTGAATACTGCTCCGAATTATTCTTAGAGGGAACAGAGCTTGGAATTGACATTTTGAGGCCAGGATTGGGCCCAGAAAAGTGTAAGCATCTTTAGGAACACTCCCCTTCGGAGTATTAATTTATGCCCAGTAGGGATGTGCGTTTCGGGTTTCGGAATTTCGGAATTTTCACGAAATTTCCCGATTCGTGTTTTCGGATGCGGCCGATTTTCCGAAAATTTTTAGATCCGAAAATGTCAGATCCGAAAAGTTTTCCGAGCCGAAACGAAATGTTTTCGGAATTTTCGAATGGACTTGAAATGTGTCAAATCGAAATTTATTGCTTTGAAACGAGGACAACAGACGTTCCGAAAAAACTAAAATTTCCGAAATCACGAAAAGTCGATACAAAAAACTAGCAAAGTGACACGAAAATACGAAAAATGCTCGATATTCCGAAAAAAAAATGTACCCGAAAAACGAGTCGAACCGAACCGAATCGAAACAGAAATCGGTCGAAACGAGCCGAATCGAAAAGTTTAAAAATCCGAAAAATCGAACCGAATCGAACCGAAAAATAAATCGGTGCACAAGCCTAATGCCCAGTCCCATCACTCCCATCCAGCGCGACATCACACCCGTTTTTGAATGTTCCAGGCGGCTGTAAGTTTTATTCCGGTGGAAGCTGGGAGAAAGACGCCGGTGCCGGTGTTTAAACCCTGCTCAGAATAACTGAGCAGCTCACAATGGATGGCGCTAAGGTCAGGCAGAGGTACGTGTGTATTTGCATCGATCCGATCAGCTTTCTAGCTCTGGATGTGAAAGGATAGAATTAATCAATCCCATTTCCCTGGGCTCGCTGTCAGAAAGCCGCGCCACGGCACACTATTCTAAGAAAAACTTTCCATTCAGTGGAGGGGGGGGGGGGTCTCACTGACCAGGCATCAAAACGCCAATTCAGATTTAGCACAGGCACCCTTTGAGTCCCGCATCAGGATCACCCTGAGCAGCCTCACTGTGCCCCCTCAGTGACTGAGAGCAAAGGAGCACCTGAAATTGTCCTGTTGCATCACCCATCCTCTGCGGAGCTTCAGTTGGCGGACAGATGGTCTTACGTTTTCCTGCAAAATGTCTTGATAAACTCTGGAATTCATTTTTCCATCAATGACAACAATCCGTCCAGGCCCTGAGGCAGCAAAGCAGCCCCAAACCATGATGCTCCCTCCGCCATGTTTTACAGTGGGGATGAGGTTTTGCGGTTGGTGTGCTGTGTATTTTTTTCTCCACACATACAGGGTTATCCAAAGAGATTCGAAAAGTCACCGCACGTTCGGTGACTTTTCGTTCTCTTCAATTCGGTTCCTTTTGCGATTGCATTCGGTGACCCTGCGGTGTATTCAGCAAACAGCACAGGGTCCCCGAATTGCAGGGAAAAGCTGCCGCAAACCTGACGAAAACTAACCGAATGCACGCTGAAAACAAGCAAAAACATCTGGATTAACCTTCGAAGAGGAGCCGAACAGGAGCCGAACATGAGCCGAATCACACAGAGCCGAAGCAGCTGTGACGTAGAGGAGGCAGTGAATAAATTAGAAAAACCATTTGTATGAATCTGGAAAAAGAAACGCTGTTTGCAAAGAAACTACTGAGCGAAAATGTCTGAAATTTTCACAGGAGGTCCAGGGAATGATAATAAAGAGGGCTGTTACAAAAAAAATAAGCAAACTGAAAAAAAAAAAAAAAAAAAATCGGACTTTTAATTTTTTTTTAAAAAATTCAGAAAAATGCTTAAAGTATCCTAAAAAATCTATAAATAGAGACTTTTGCTGCAGAATTTTATAATGAACGGTTTATTAGATATTGAATTAAAACGGAATATTTTTAACATTGAAGCCTATGGGATTCTCCTGAATAAATTTGCCGAATTAAACCACCGAATGGCAGGGCATTAGGGGAACCTTTCACTGCTGGTTTGTGTTCTCTGAATAGACAAAGCAGTGCTTTTAATGGGATTTCACTGCCCTCGAACAGGGACCGAACAGGCACCGTATGTTCAGGCAATTCGACGGATTTGGCGAATTGCCTGCTCTCTGGATAGCCGAATGGCCAGGAAAGGTAACCGAACCCTGATTTTCAGCGTTCGGTTACCTTTCTCAAGCAATTCGAATCTCTTTGGATAACCCTGATAGTGTTGTGTGTTTTTTCCAAACAACTCAATTTTGGTTTCATCTGTCCACAGAATATTTTGCCAGTAGTGCTGTGGAACATCCAGGTGCTCTTTTGCAAACTTCAAACGTGCTGCAATATTCTTTTTGGACAGCAGTGGCTTCCTCCGTGGTGTCCTCCCATGTACTCCATTCTTGTTTAATGTTTTTCCTATTGTAGATGTGTCAACAAAAATGTTATCACGTGCCAGAGATTTCTGTAAGTCTTTAGCTGACACTCTAGGATTCTTCTTTACCTCATTAAGCATTCTGCGCTGTGCTCTTGCAGTCATCTTTACAGGACGACCACGCCTAGGGAGCGTAGCAACAGTGCTGAACTTTCTCCATTTGTAGACAGTCTGTCTTACCGTGGACACATGAACATCAAGGCTTTTGGAGATACTTTTGTAACTCTTTCCAGCTTCCTGCAAGTCAACAATTCTTGATCGTAGGTCTTCTGAGAGCTCTTTTCTGCGAGGCATGGTTCACATCAGGCAGTGCTTCTTGAAACCAGTAAACCCAAAACTGGTGTGTGTTTTTAAAGGGCAGGACAGCTTTCAGCAACACATCCAATAATATCACACTGATTGGACTCAAGGTTGGCTCACTCCTGGCTTCAATTAGCTCTTGGAGAAGTCATTAGGCTAGGGGTTCACATACTTTTTCCACCCTGCACTGTGAATGTTTACATGTTCTGTTCAATAAACACATGAAAACATATACAGGGTTATTCAAAGAGCTCCGAATTGCTTGGGAAAGGTAACCGAACGCTGAAAATCAGTGTTTGGTTACCTTTCTTGGCCATTCGGCTATCCAGAGAGCAGGCAATTCCCCAAATCCTGGCGAATTGCCTGCACATACGGTGCCTGTTCGGTGCCTGTTCGAGGGCAGTGAAATCCCCATAAAAAAGCACTGCTTCAGCTATTCAGAGAACACAAACCAGCAGTGAAAGGTTCCCCTAATGCCCTGCCATTCGGTGGTTTAATTCGGCAAATTTATTCAGGAGAATCCCATAGGCTTCAATGTTAAAAATATTCCCGTTTTAATTCAATATCTAATAAACTGTTCATTATAAAATTCTGCAGCAAGAAGTCTCTTTATTTATAGATTTTTTAGGATATTTTAAGCATTTTTCTTA
>CM019063.1:51063815-51141315 GCA_009667805.1 Leptobrachium leishanense | reverse complement strand
ACTGTGGGACCTATAAAAATAAAACATCAAAATGTATTGCATATATTTAAAATGCATGTAGACCGACATTTAGGCTCTCTCTGACCTTGATAAAGGCTCAGAAAGAGCTGAAACGTTGGGCTACATGTATTTTCAATAGATGCAATAACTACTGGTGGTTTATCTTTTTTATGAGTCCCAGAGTGCGTCTCTCATTGTATAAGTACAGTATATATACTATATATATATATATATATATATATATATATATATTACAGAGGCCAGGTTCAGAAACCATGACAGGGCCCACCCTAGGCAAAACATATGTTGTCCCCCCTTCCGTCAACTTGCATTGGTCCTCTCCAGGTCAACAATGTTGACTCCAGACAATCAGTGTCCCATTTTTTTTCCATATCCACCATGACCTCTTCTGTCAGTCCATCCCATTTTTAATGTAATGTGCACTATTTGTATCTCACTGAGCTCCACAGCAATAAAACTCACAGTAATGTGCAGTGTATGAACATATCACCGAGCTCCACAGCAATAAATCTTACAGTAATGTGCAGTGTGTATCAGTGTAAATCAGGGTTCCACAGCAACAAAACTCACAGTAATGTGTTGTGTGTATGAGCGTATCACAGAGCTCCACAACAATAAAACTCACAGTAATGTGCGGTGTGTATGAGTGTATCACAGAGCTCCACAGCAATAAAACTCACAAATAAGTATAAAATAAATTTTAAAAAAAATTATATATATATATATATGAGACCAAAATCCAGACGCACACGGAGACTTCTTTTCAAAGTTTAAATAAAATAAAACTTTATTCTGGCATCAAATTTCAATGTTTCAGTCCCTAGAGGGACTTTCCTCAGGAATGGCCAACATACAAAGGAAGACATATATATACATCAAACAATTAAGCTCCCACAGATGTGTCTACCCTGCAATCACAGAGCAGGCATGGACATACTCTGCAAGCCAATTAACCAAAGTAATAATGCAAAAAATAATGCAATGTTTCCTTTTTTTTGCATTATTACTTTGGTTAATTGGCTTGCAGAGTATGTCCATGTCTGCTCTGTGATTGCAGGGTAGACACATCTGTGGGAGCTTAATTGTTTGATGTATATATATATGTCTTCCTTTGTATGTTGGCCATTCCTGAGGAAAGTCCCTCTGGGGACTGAAACGTTGAAATGTGATGCCAGAATAAAGTTTTATTTTATTTAAACTTTGAAAAGAAGTCTCCGTGTGCGTCTGGATTTTGGTCTCTTATCTACCTGCAGCTGGATTGACTGCACCGGAGCAAGACATTTTCAGTATGTGGAGTGCGGGACCTCTTGACCCTTCATGTATATATATATATATATATATATATATTATATTATAGGCAAGCCCCCAGGCCCAGGCAGGTGAGTGTGGGCCCCCCGGACTCAAGGGCCCAGGTGCAGTTGCACCCTCTGCACCCCTGGTAGTTATGCCCCTGTTATATATACCAACACTTTGCAGGCTTTTAATTAATCCCCAGGTTCCTCCCCTCCTCTCGTTCTGCTTGCTGCCCTTACATGTTTGCCAAAAATCCTCAGACTTCTGTCTCTTCCCGCCACTGCACCAAATCTTTAACCCTCAGTGGGATATTTGCTCGTTCGGGGTGTTCTATAAAATAAATAATAAAAAGGAAAATTTAAGCTTCTTACAAATCTCTTGTCGAGCATGGCGGTCTCACGCTGCGCGTTTTAAACGGATCGGGCTCCCAGTGGAAATCAAAACATCTTATGTTTTTAACATTAAAAAAAGGCTCCCATAATTATTTTAACATTTCCATCCCTTTTTATACTTTATTTTAAAATATTAGCTCTTCTCACGGATTTAATGAACTGGGGGATCTGTAAGGACAATCTGTAGGTAAATTACTAGATAAAGGCTAGGAAGATGGTGGTGCATTAGGAAACTCAACGCTTTGACAGGATAAAGTGTTACAGTATCACACCTCGATCATTTCTCATGGCCAAACAGACAGTAAGCCGTTGGACTTTCCTTAAAATCGGTCCCCTGGTCCAACAGCTCTTAATACCTTTCCCAGACTTGTCCACTCCTTTTACGGATCCTTTCTGACATGTCTAGTCCTGATTTTCTCATCTTGTCTTGGTGCCATTATTTTGGCGTGAAAAACACTCTCCATTAAGGTTCTTCACGGGACAATCCAGTGATTCCTGGGTGGACATCCAAAGTCCATTTCACAAGACCATCTCACCTCTCTGAACTTATATCCCTGCTTGATCATTTCTCATGGCCAAACAACAATAGGCTGTTGGACTATCCTTAAAAATGTTCCCCTGTTCCAATGGCTCTTACTACTTTTCACAGACTCATCCACTCATTGTATGGATCCATTTTGCCAAGTCTACACAATCTCAATGAAGATCCTGATTTTCTCGCCTTGCCCTTGTGCTATAATTACGATGTGAAAAACTTATCTCTATTTAGGTTCTTCAAGGGACGATCCTAATTAATTGGTGGACATCCAAAGTCCATTCAACAAGACCCTTCTCACCTTTCTAAAGTTGTTTCCATTTTCAATCATTTCACATGGCCAAACAGGCAATAAGCTTTTGTACTTTCCTTAAAGACGTTCCCCTCTTCCTTCCCATTAATACTTTTCCTAGACTCGTCCACTCCTTACACAGATCAGTTTTTCCAATTCTAGACAGTCTCCAAGAAGGCTTTAAATTTCTTGTCTTGTCTTGGTGCCATTATTTTGAAGTGAAACATCTTCCATTAAGGTTTGACAAGTTACGATCCAGTTATTCATTGGTGGACATCAAAAGTCCATTTCACAAGACCTTTATCCCCTTTCTGATTTTTTTTTCAGTTTTCGATTATTTCACATGGCCAAACAGGCAATAAGCTGTTAGACTTTCCTTAAAGACATCCCAATGGGCTCTTAATACTTTTTGCAGTCATGTCCACTCCTTATATGGATCCGTTTGGCCAAATCTAGACAATTTCCATGAATGCCCCTATTTACTCGACTTGTGCTGGTGCCATTATTTCAGCGGGAAGAACATTCTCCTTTAAGTTTATTCAAGGGACGATCCATTGATTCATTGGTGGACATCCATTGTGGTCCATTTCAAGAGACCATCTCACCTCTCTGAACTTTTTTGACCTTTCTCACCCGCCAGGTTGTAAACTCTCATATGTTTGTGAATTAGGTCAAGCTGGACAATAGTCATCAAAGCTACCAAGAGGATCATTTCATACGTATGCCCCTAGAGTTTGTTGGGTGGTGGAGATTTTGTTTTTAACTTTTGGCTCTTGTTGAAATGCGCCATGATAAACCATTGTAGAACAGCCTCTTAGTCCTCAACATAGGTTGATGGACAATGTCCCGATTTTTCAGGTGATTGTCCAAGAGCGTAAAAAACAATGGAAGTTCTGCTACGACAACATCTGGAGGGGCATCGCTTGGCCTTCAAGGTTTATCATCCTCTTGGTTTGAAATTGATAAATGAACCAATTGTGGGTAAAATTAAGCAGGAATGATTTCAATTATGGAAATTGGTGAAGTGCCATTTGTTTAGTAATTGCGTTTCTACAGTCAGGGGCACACAATCAAATCAAGATGGACCTTCCTTCGGAATCAGCTTTATTTTCATAAATCCTTCTCTCATCCATGAAAAACAGTCCTCGACATTGAGCCAGGACACCAAAAAATTCATTCAAGTTACAATGAAGAGTTTAGGCAGTTTGATGGCCTGATAATTACCAGTAGCGTAACTTAAGCCAAAAACACCAGCTGGATGGCAGCCTTCGTCGTTTCATCTATTAACCCACCTGCTGTTGCAGAAGGAAGACTTTCTTGTGTGGCAAGAACTAATTTATCAGCTGGGCGTGCGTACCGAACCAGATGAGTAAATACTGCAGGGACTGTATTCAAAGAAAAAAAAAGAGTGCAAAAATTTGATATTGATAAAGAAGGACACGGCTTACATGTCGCCCTTCCACGTACCGTCTGTGAAGGTGGCATGGAACAAGGACAATGTCTAAAATCACATTTTTTTTTCGTTTCAGGCAGTTACAGTATAGTTATAGTATAGTTAACCATATAACATAATGTCCCAGTGCATATCATAATGAAATACCGGGTATCTTTGCACCCAGGGAAGTCACCATCTGGACAACAGGACATTAACCCATTGAACCATATTTGGATGTTTTAGCAAATATATGTTTTTATCTTCCAGTCATGGGCCTCTACATCCACGCAGAAATACGTCAATGTTTTTTATGTCACACTCCTTTTGTCATAGGGAAGGAGCTTCAGGTGTGTGATGGTCCTCCTCTGTGTCCAGTCGGGAATCAGGGATCACAGGTGCAGGCATAGTCACTTCAGAGCCTGGGCACTGGCCTGGAGCAATGATGTCATCAACCTGCGACACTGGCATCATTCTAATAACAGAAAATAGAAAAAATTGGTAAGGCGCAACAAATATAGTATTGAGCGGGGTAGAGCCTATAACACGATCGCCACTGCACCCATGTATGTCGTCCCTAGGTGACAAATAAAAGACAATAAAAGAAAAAAAGGTGCGGCGCTTCCCAGTGTGTCACACACTGGGAAGCGCCGCACCTTTTTTTCTTTTACTGGCATCATTCTGACAGGGCCCATTAGAGTTGCATCATCTCCACGTGGCCTGTGAGCATGGGCTATTCGAGAGGATGATGCATGTGCATCAGTGTGGGGGTCTCGGGATGTTGGGATGGTGGCCACCATAACACGTGGTTGCCCTCGCCGCTGCTGCAATGGAGGACTGGCCTGGTCAGTAGAGGAGGTGTGGGGACTCCTCCAGGGATGTCTAGATACCAGAGGGTGAGTCCCTGTGGATCATGACATCTATAGAGTTAACCACTCCCTTTAGTTTGATGCATGGGCTATTCGAGAGGATGACACATGTGCATCAGTGTGGGGGTCTCGGGATGTCGGGATGGTGGCCACCTTAACACGTGGTTGCCCTCGGTGCTGCTGCAATGGGGGACTGGCCTGGTCAGTAGAGGAGGTGTGGGGACTCCTCCAGGGATGTATAGATACCAGAGGGTGAGTCCCTGTGGATCATGACATCTATAGAGTTAACCACTCCCTTTAGTTTGATGCATGCGGGATATGTATATCAAGGTTGTCCTGCCCATAAGATCAACGAAAACCAAACAAAAAAGAAACCAGGTCAACCTAAAATCTTGATGATAATCCTTCTCCAGTTATGTAGACCTAGACAACACCTCCAGCTCTCCCTGACTTGTGTCCTCCATATCGGGCAAGATACTGAGCAAATGACCGACCGGCTTGGACCTTATCTTGCATGTGTCTCGGCATCACCGCGCGCATCAAGCTCTTCACTTGTCTGCGGGACAAGCAGATGAAATAGGTGCATTGCAGTAAATTTGGAATCGACGTCCGAAAACCCGATTGTGCTGTATTCCTGCATGTTATAAACGCCGCGCCTGCTCACCAACTAACCTTGCAAATCAGTTCACGCACAGTAAAGGAAATTGATTACTCTCCTTTGCAATTAAACACCTGGCCCAGGGTCACATCATTAGGATAATTTGTTGGATATAAAAAAAAAAAAACGAAGATGTTAGCTATAGGAAAATAACGTTTTCGGTCTTTTTTATCCTTTCATAGAAATATATAAATATATTCTATTTTTTTTGTATTGTTCCAGTAAAAAAAAAAAAACAATAAAAATACATATATACATGTCTATTTTTTGTAATTTTGGCGGATTTCTTGTTTGTGTGTTTGGTTGAAGTCAATAAGAGCAACTCTGCAATTCATTCGGGATAAGAATGAAGGTTTATGTTTTTGCTTGTTTATGACACGGTGTGTTATCAATGAGCTTTTTATAATGTTACAAAAGCAGCACAAGGGAAGTTCTGGCCATTCGTCAGAATAATCATGATATTATATGATTCTTACAAAACGTTTGGGCATTGGGCAACATACAGCGGACTTGAGTACATAGTAGTTTGATCCGGAGAGATCCAAAACAAGGGTCTAAATGCTTATATAACAAATAGCATTGTGCGCTGAAGTTATTTTAATGTCTATGTTATGTATTAATTATAAATGTTTGTGCAGATTGAGGTAATTGTATCTACAATGGACCCCAGGGGCCCTAATCCAGCCAATAGGGATCCTCCATAAATTGAAAACTTTGCACAAGTTGTTTGTGTCTCTCTCTATTACTCGTTTTTTTGTGTATTGTGAGACACTAGATTGTGGGTTCCCTTTATCCTGTGATTAAACACAGTTTGAGGTAACGAGGCGGCCTCCTGGTCTTGTACGATAGGGGCGATTTTGGTCATTGAGAAGCATCCAGATTTCGGAATTGCGATACCACCAAACTGAAACGATCTGAGATACATCGAATGAATTGATCTGTAAACAATCAAATTAAAAGCTGATACATTTGGATGATTGAATAAAATTGCACTAACTGTGTATTAATGCAATGTCACTAACCCTAGTCAAAAATGAAACCGAAACAATGACCCTAACCCTGAAGGTAATCCTAACACTATGCCCAATCAAAAAAACTGCAGAAACAGTAAGCGGAACTGTAAAAAAAAAAAGCAGAAATAGTAAACCTAACAGTAACCTTAACCCTAATCATAACACAAGCAGAAATACCGACCCTAAAAGTAACCCTACTCATAAAACAGACAGAAATAGAAACCCTAACCCTGAAAGTAACCCTAACCCTAATAATAAAACAAGTAGAAATGGTAACTGTAACCCTAAGGGTAATCCTAACACTATCCCCAATCAAAAAACAGCAGAAACAGTAAGCGTAACTGTAAAAAAAAAAGCAAAAATAGTAACCCTAATCATGAAACAATCAGAAATACCAACCCTAAAAGTAACCCTACTCCTAAAACAGACAGAAATAGTAACCCTAACCCTGAAAGTAATCCTAATAATAAAACAAGCAGAAATGGTAACTGTAACCCTAATCCTGATGATACAACAAGCAAAAATAGAAAACCTAAAACTATCCCTAATAGTAAAAGCAGAAATGCTAACCCTAAAGGTAACCCTAACCCTAAAAGTGACGTTCACTCTAATCCCAACCCTAGAAGTAACTTTAATCCTAATCCTAACCCTAAAAGTAACCCTATTCCTAACTCTAACCCTAAATGCAATGCTATCTAACTTCTGGTAAGAGAGTATTGTGTACCGGCTGGGTGGAGTAGCGGTAACATCACTGCTCTGCGTGGAGAGAGCCTGTGTAGACACAGGTTTGTTCCCGGCAAGAGCACCTCTCCAGTAAGTGTCCTTGGGCAAGACACCTAACGGTACATACTCGCCACCCAGGACATACTTGAAAACCAGAGAAATCTCAATGTATCCTTCCTGGTAAAATCCTTTCACAAAAAAAAAATATATATAGGCATTCATATAGAGGCAGGGTATAGAGGAAGTATATACTAAACCTAAACATAACCGTAGCTCTAATCCTAACCCTAAAAGTAACCCTATTCATAACTCTAACCCTAAAAGCAACGCTATCTAATTTCTGGTAAGGGATATAGACAGCCATATAGAGGCAGGGTATAGAGGAAGTATATACTAACCCTAAATATAACCGTAACTCTGATCCTTAAAGTCACCCTAGCTCTAATCCTAACCCTAACCCTAAAGTAACCCTCACTCTAATCCTAACAATAAAAGTGCCTCTAATCCTAACCCTTAAAGTCACCCTAACTATAATTCTATTCCTAACCCTACAAGTAACCCTCACTCTCATCCTAACCCTAACCCTAAAAGTACCTCTAATCCTAACCCTAACTCTAAAAGTAACTTTAATCCTAATCCTGGCCCTAAAAGTAAACCTACTCCTAACTCTAACCCTAAAAGCAATTCTAACTCCTGGTAAGGGAGTATAGAGGGTAATATAGGCAGTCATATAGAGGGTATAGAGGGGGTATAAGGGTATAGAGAGAACTATAGGGGGAAACATACAGTTGTGTTCAAAATTGTTCAACCCCCACTGAAATTGAGTGTTTTGGCCAGTTTGACATTGATTTTGATCATTCAGTCATCTTGCTTACAATTAAATCAAAGAGGCACGTGTAGGTCAGACAAATATAACATAACATTTATAATGAAATAACCACAAATGTCTTTTCTGTGCTCACATCATTATCAGTTTTATTCAACTCCCAAGTGACATTCAATCTTAGTACTTAGTACAACATCCTTTTACAGTTATAACAGCTTTAAAACGTGAAGCATAGCTTGACACAAGTGTCTTGCAGCGATCTACGGGTATCTTCGCCCATTCGTCATGGGCAAAAGCCTCCAGTTCAGTCACATTCTTAGGCTTGCGCACTGCAACTGCTTTCTTTAAGTCCCACCAGAGGTTCTCAATCGGATTTAAGTCAGGTGACTGCGATGGCCACTCCAAAATGTTCCAGCCTTTAATCTGCAACCATGCTCTAGTGGACTTGGAGGTATGCTTGGGATCATTGTCCTGTTGAAAGGTCCAACGTCTCCCAAGCCTCAGGTTTGTGACGGACTGCATCACATTGTCATCCAATATCTCCTGGTACTGAAGAGAATTCATGGTACCTTGCACACGCTGAAGCTTCCCTGTACCTGCAGAAGCAAAACAGCCCCAAAGCATGATTGACCCCCCGCCATGCTTCACAGTAGGCAAGGTGTTCTTTTCTTCATAGGCCTTGTTCTTCCTCCTCCAAACATAGCGTTGATCCATGGGCCCAAACAGTTCTAATTTTGTTTCATCAGTCCACAGAACACTATCCCAAAACGTCTGTGGTTTGTCCACATGACTTTTGGCATACTGCAGTCGACTCTTCTTATTCTTTGGAGACAGCAAGGGGGTGCGCCTGGGAGTTCTGGCATGGAGGCCTTCATTACGCAGTGTGCGCCGTATTGTCTGAGCTGAAACTTCAGTACCCACATCTGACAAATCTTTTCTCAGTTCCTCAGCAGTCACACGGGGACTTTTCTCCACTCTACGCTTCAGGTAGCGCACAGCAGTCGAAGTCAGCATCTTCTTTCTGCAACGACCAGGTAGCGTTTCAACAGTGCCCTTTGCCTTGAATTTGCGACTGATGCTTCCTATGGTCTCTCTTGGTATGTTTAACATCTTTGCAAACTTCTTATAGCCATTGCCCTTCCTATGAAGAGTAATCACCTCTTTTCTTGTCTTCCTGGACCATTCTCTTGACTTCACCATGTTTGTAACCACACCAGTAAATGTCTAGAAGGAGCTGAGTATCACAGTCATTTTAAAGCTGCCTAATTGGTGCTTATTATGCTTTATTGCTGCTCCGTGACATCCACAGGTGTTTTCAATAGCTGATTGAAAACACTTGAATGAACCTCTGTTCTTCAGAGTGGTGGTCTTTAAGGGGTTGAATAATTGTGTCAATGAAGAATTCACAAAAGAAACATTTACTACTGTATTACAAAACCAATTGATGTCATTTTAGTTGCATATGGTTCTTTAAAAAGTCCTTGTAGGATTTCATTCTGAATACAATTACAAATGTCACTAAATTCCCTAAAACCCTTTACAGCATTGGGGGTTGAATAATTTTGAACACAACTGTATGTGCGCCTCCAAATGTTCAAAAACAATCCAATATGGAGTCAGTCTGATATTTTTGAATCAGTCCGAATAGGAAATTTCCAGATTCAGAAATTTCAGAACCAAAGTTTTTGTCCGTGCGCATGTCTACTGCTGAGGCACACAGCACCGCAGGGCAGAGGCTTCTGTGGGGTCAATTTTCTCTGTTATAGGAGACATATGAGTTAGGGATGTGCGTTTCGGGTTTCGGAATTTCGGAATTTTCACAAAATTTCCCGATTCGTGTTTTCGGATGCGGACGATTTTCCGAAAATTTTTAGATCCGAAAACGGCAGATCCGAAAAGTTTTCCGAGCCGAAACGAAATATTTTCGGAATTTTCGAATGGACTTGAAATGTGTCAAATCGAAATTTATTGCTTTGAAACGAGAATAGACGTTCCGAAAAAACGAAAATTTCCGAAATCACGAAAAGTCGATACAAAAACGAGCAAAGTGACACGAAAATACGAAAAATGGGTCGATATTCCGAAAACATCTACAATTCCGAAAAACGAAAATTTCCGAAATCACGAAAAGTTGATACAAAAAAACGAGCAAAGTGACACGAAAATACGAAAAATGGTCGATATTCCGAAAAAAAAATGTACACGAAAAACGAGTCGAGCCGAACCGAATCGAAACAGAAATCGGTCGAAACGAGCCGAATCGAACGGAAAAAAAAATCGGTGCACAAGCCTATTATGAGTACAAAATCTGGATCAATGAAATATTTTTGTTATAGAATGCCTTATACGGTTTGCACGTCCTGTTTGTTTTCATCGCATTATACTTATATACAGCATTTATATTAAAATGTTAAAAGGGGTGGGGTTTAATGATTTGTGGTAATAGTCAGAGAGGGACATTTGTTTTTGAGTTTGTGAACCCTTGCTTACAAAATCCTAAACCTGTCTGACATGGTGGAAAAACCACCAGACAGGCACAGGTTGCTTATTCGAATTTAATATTAATTTTTCTCTTTCATATTTATGAGTTTTCCATCGTTTTTATTTTAATAGAGTGACACCGCCGCTACGCTGCTCGATTTGTCGCTCGATTTGAGTTCTACGCTCTGCCAGGCGACTCTTCGTATCCTTTTTCCAGGATAGTTTCTATTCCGCTCAAATAGGGTGATACATTCCAAATGATTATTTCACAGCAAAGCCTAAAAATATATATCCAGAAGTCATATTATTATTATTTTAACTGTCAAAACTATTCTACTGGAAAAAAAAGAAGGAAAAGGAAGCCGTCGCAATATAAACAAAGCATTACAGCATTCAGGCTATAACACTATTGGCAAAGAGGAGCCGTTTATATTAGCCTGACAGTTACTTTTATTTCTCATCATCCCAGACTTTCTACAAATCATATATATATATACCGTATATTATATACAGTATATTTCAGAAAAAAACGAAATATTAGGCTAGGGTCAGACTAACGCATTTTTCGCGTTGTCCGTGAAAAAGTGCGTTCGAACGAATGGACGTATTTTTTCACGGAATACGCGATAGCGGTCATACGATGCGCATTTTCGTCCGTGATTTTGTACGGATCATCAATAAAACACTTTTTGCGTCTGGACGTTATGTTGGCCGGACGTGTGCAGCGTCTGACGTCTCCCAATCACGCACACACGCCGCTAGCGGACGCAGCGCACTCTGTACGTCAGTAGTAGCGGTTTGACGTTCTAGAAAAAATGCGTTCGTTTGCCACTTGCGTTGCGCGGACGAACTTTCGTGCGGCCGTTCGTCGTATGTTACCCGGCATTGGACGTCATTTGCTGCTAGCACGGCCGTGATTTCGTGCGGTTAAACGCACGTTAAAAATGCTTTCGTCTGACCTTAGCCTTAGTCCCCAGCAGACCAGCAGTTTAACCCCTTCACCCAGTGGGACATCCTATGCCACCCTGGCCTAGAGATGTGCACCGCTAAAAATTTTGTTTTGTTTTGTTTTTTTCCAGGTGTTTTTTTTTTCGTTTCGGCTCGTTTCGGACCGTTTTCGTTTCGATTTGGTGATTCGATTCGAATTTTCGGATCGATTCGAATTTTCAGATTGATTCGAATTGATAAAAAATAAAAAAATTAGAATTTGTTAGTTCATTTCAAATTCGATAGTTAGTCGATATCCAAATCGGTGCATTATTTTTTTTATTTTTTTTCATTGTTTCCTTTCCCCCAGGGCACTACCCAGACCCCCATACACCTTTTATGGCCAATATCTTGCATATATGCCCTCTTGGAGGGCACTTTAAAATTCGAACTTTTGAGCCCCATATACTTGCATTGAGTATAATAATGCAGCATATGATTCCGCACACTGCCGGGCAGCACCTCTACAGTATAATAATGCAGCATATGATTCCGCACACTGCCGGGCAGCAACTCTACAGTATAATAATGCAGCATATGAATCCGCACACTGCCGGGCAGCACCTCTACAATATAATAATGCAGCATATGATTCCGCACACTGCCGGGCAGCACCTCTACAGTATAATAATGCAGCATATGATTCCGCACACTGCCGGGCAGCACCTCTACAGTATAATAATGCAGCATATGATTCCGCACACTGCGGGCAGCACCTCTACAGTATAATAATGCAGCATATGATTCCGCACACTGCCGGGCAGCACCTCTACAGTATAATAATGCAGCATATGATTCCGCACACTGCCGGGCAGCACCTCTACAGTATAATAATGCAGCATATGATTCCGCACACTGCTGGGCAGCACCTCTACAGTATAATAATGCAGCATATGAATCCTCACACTGCCAGGCAGCACCTCTACAGTATAATAATGCAGCATATGATTCCGCACACTGCCGGGCAGCACCTCTACAGTATAATAATGCAGCATATGATTCCGCACACTGCTGGGCAGCACCTCTACAGTATAATAATGCAGCATATGAATCCGCACACTGCCGGGCAGCATTTCTATAGTATAATTAATGCAGCATATGAATCCGCACACTGCCCGGCAGCACCTCTACAGTATAATAATGCAGCATATGAATCCTCACACTGCCGGGCAGCACTTCTATAGTATAATTAATGCAGGATATGAATCCTCACACGGCCGAGCAGCACCTCTATAGTAGTGATTGGCCGAAAACCCCCGTGTTTGGCTCGCATTCGAACTTTTTCAAAAGTTCGAGTTCGAATGCAAGCCAAACACGGGGGTGTTCGGCCAATCACTACTCTAGAGGTGCTGCCCGGCCGTGTGAGGATTCATATGCTGCATTATACTGTAGAGGTGCTGCCCGGCAGTGTGCGGAATCTATGCTGCATTAATTATACTATAGAAGTGCTGCCCAGCAGTGTGCGGATTCATATGCTGCATTAATTATACTATAGAAGTGCTGTCCGGCAGTGTGCGGAATCATATGCTGCATTATTATACTGTATAGGTGCTGCCCGGCAGTGTGCGGAATCATATGCTGCATTATTATACTGTAGAGGTGCTGCCCGGCAGTGTGAGGAATCATATACGGCATTAATTATACTGTAGAATTTTTTTCGGATGCTGTGTATTTCGGTGCCGATCCGATTCAGAACATCGGACGAATCCGAAGCACCGAATCGGCCCAATTCATGGAAAAAATGAATCGTCTGAATTGTTTAATATACTGCAGTAAAAAGTCTCTATATTTATAGATTTTTTTTTAGGATCTTTTAAGCATTTTTAAAAAAAGTTTTAAAAAAATCTAATTTTTTTTTTTTATCAATTCGAAATTTGACCCGAAATTTCGAATCTATCCGAAATTTCGTGTGGTTGAAAATTCGGATTTGGGATGTCCTCGTAAGCATGAAAATGGTAAATTTCGTAGGAAAAACGAATCTGTACGAAACGAATTGCACATCCCTACCCTGGCCTCAGGCAAGCTTAAACACCACAGAGCGGCATAGTACGCTCTGTGGCTTTCTGGCCTGCTTCCCTTCCCAGCAGGCCAATTGCCATCATTGACCGCAAAGGGACTGTCTGAGCTCATGGGGACTGCCTGTACATCCTGGGAGCATGGAAGGTGACCACGGTTCTCCCGCTGCAATGTTCTCCCCCCTGACATCGGATTCACCCGGCTTCTGAAGTCTGAAAGAATCCGAAATCCAAAATTTACTGGTTCCGAACATTCAGGATTAGGAATGTTCAACCTGTATAACCAATTAGAAAGGTTATTGCTTCTTCAGAGAGAGCAGTCAATCACTGGATAGATGGTTGTCAACCTTGGCTGGTCAGCCATATTTTGAAGATGTTGAGTTTGGTAATGGAAGGAAATGTAGACATGCAAATTATTAAGATAAGACAGCATTGGGCACATGACACGAGCAAGGATAAACATTTGGCCAGTGGGGTAAGTTTTTTTGCATCATATTATAATCAAATAAAAGGTTATGGTTTCTGTAGAAACAACGACCAATCAGTGGACCGGTGGCTGTCAACCTTGAGTGATTGTCCAGTTGACTTAGAGGTTGAGTTTGGTAACAGAAGACGCATCAAGAAGTATGATAAATATAATAATATGGTTTCTTCAGAGCAAACCGTCAATCACTGAATAGGTGGTTGACAAGTGTGAGTCATCGTCCAGTTGAGGAAGAGGCTGAGCTTGGTAACCGAATCAATGGTAGACACATCAAGAATTAAAATAAAACAGCCATGGACACATGACAAGAACAAGAATCAACATTTGGCCTTTTAGAAAGATTAGGGAGTCTGTAGAGGAAACAGCCACTGGATAGGTGATTGTCATCCTCGAGTGATCCTTAAATTCGGAAGAGGTATGAGTTTGATAACAAGAGGAAATGTAGATGCATCAAGAATTAAGATAAGACAGCTTTGGATAAAAGACAAGAACAGAGATCACCATTCAGCAAGTGGTATGAGTTTTTCTTTCTTGTATTTTACTCATTTAGAAAGGTCAGGGAGTCGGCAGAGAAAACAGTTGATCACTGGACGACTGGTTGACAACCTTGAGTGATTGTCCGGCTTAGGAAGATTTTGAGTTTGGTAACAGAAGGAAATGTAGATACATCAATAATTATGATAATTATGGTAAGGTTATGGATTCTTTAGAAAAAAACATACACTGGATAGGTGGTTGGCACCCTTGAATGACCATCAAGTTGGGGAAGTGGTTGAGTTTGACAATGGAGAGAAATGTAGATACAGGAAAGATTAAGATAAGACAAGAACAAGGATCACCATTTGGCAAGTGCTTAAATGTTTTTGCACCCTATTATAAACATTTAAGAAAGTTATGATTTCCTTGAGAAAACGGCCAATCAGTAGACGGGTGGTTGGCAACCTCGAGTGATTGTCCAGCTGAGGAAGAGGTTAAGTTGGGTAACAGAAGGAAATGCTGAAGCATCAAGAATTATGATAAGGTTATGGAGTCTTTAGAAAAAACAGTCAATCACTGGATAGGTGGTTGGCAACCTTGACTGATTGTCCAGTTGAGGAAAAGGTCAAGTTTGGCAACTGTAGACACATCAGGAATTAAGATAAGACATCCATGGGCACAAGATGAGAACACGGATCACCATTGGACAAGTTGTTTGATACCCATTTAAAAAGGTTATGGAACTTTCAGAGAAAACAGTCAATCATTGCATAGGTGGTTGACAACCTTGAATGATCGTCCAGCTGAGGAAGAGGTTGAGTTTGGAAACAGAAGGAAATGTTGACGGACCACGAATTATGATAAAGCCATGGAGTCTTTAGAAAAAATAGTCAATCACTGAATAGGTGGTGGCAACCTTGACTGATTGTCCAGTTGAGGAAAAGGTCAAGTTTGGCAACTGTAGACACATCAGGAATTAAGATAAGACATCCATGGGCGCAAGATGAGAAGACGGATTACCATTGGACAAGTTGTTTGATACCCATTTAAAAAGGTTATGGATCCTTCAGAGAAAACAGTCAATCATTGCACAGGTGGTTGACAACCTTGAGTGATCGTCCAGTTGTGGAAGAGGTTGAGTTTGGTAAAGGAAGAAATTTCAATTCATGAAGGTGTGGGATAGGGCAGTCCTGGACACAAGCCACGAACAAGGATAACCATTCCCAAGAGGTATAAGGTTGTTTTAATTACATGCTAGGTGTGTGTCGAAATGCACAGGTCTACTGGACGAAAAACATGGATGCCCTGATCTGATCCTTATAAAAAAAAACGTATTTTTAGATGAGTATTTATAAGTTGTAGAAGTTACCAAGTCAATTGGTGTACAGTGCTTCATAGGCTGCCCGCACAATTAATAAACTAGGATATAAATGAAGGGGAAAAAGCGTAATTAAAAGACATTCCAACCCCTTCGGTGATTGGGAGTCAGGGGAGATTTAGGAAGTCGTAACCGTTATAGTAAAAGAGCTTCATTATATTTTTTTCTTTTCATTTTTTCTTCACATCATTCCCTGTCGGAACATCAACTTATTTATTTTCGCACGTTATAGACTTGGCGAAGGCATCTCCGGGTAATCCTCGTTTGTTACTTCCTAATTAAAGACTGAATACGCGGAATGCGTCTGCCTGGATATAGCTAGGATAGAAAAAAAAAACGTACTGACTTTGGGGCCCCCGATCGCTAACTAGCTATTGGAAGTAATTGTGAGACGTGCGCCTTCTGTCGGGAATACCTTCCAACTAAAGTCATATTAATTTTTAATTAAAAATGGCTTTTCCACTGAGCATCGCGGAGGAAATTTGTTTCGAAGCCCTCTGAATTTTTCCACAGCAGAACGGAGCAGCGGCTCAGCGTGATAGCATTGTCTGCCGCTTTGTAAAATCAAGAATAACAAGATACCCCGTACCTCCGAAAGCCTCTCGCATTAAAGATGGGTGAAGTGCTATTGTGAAGCTTTTTGGGATTGAAAATAGATTTTTGACGTTTTGTTCTTTTTATTTATTTATATATTTCCGATTGACTTTTTCCCCCCCTGTTCTACATGCTTAGATTAACCCCTTCACTACGTTGTCCAATAATTTTCTGCACAGAGATTGCCGTTCTATAAAATTAAAACAATGTAAATTTGCTCATGTTTAATTGTTCGTGTATTTGTTTATACTTTACAAAGATATTACCGGGATGAAAGGTTCTAAACTCTAGATGGTGTCCCTTATCTGGCACAATGTCACACATGGTCTGCATTATCAGCATACAGGCTTTTGTGTCAGTAAATGTGCTGCAGACAGATAATAAAATGGTGAGATCTCCTGCTTACATGGGGTCTGCATTATCAGCATACAGGCATATGCAGTAAATTTGCTGCAGACAGATAATAAAATGAGATTATTAGCAATGCAATATCTGTATGTGCTGCATAATGCGTGTGTATGGTAATTACAGCAACACCTTGTATATGTATGTGCTGCATCATGCCTGTGTATGGCAATTACAGTAACACCTTGTATCTGTATGTGCTGCATAATGCCTGTGTGTGGCAATTACAGCAACACCTTGTATCTGTATGTGCTGCATAATGCCTGTGTATGGCAATTACAGCAACACCTTGTATCTGTATGTGCTGCATAATGCCTGTGTATGGTAATTACAGCAACACCTTGTATCTGTATGTGCTGCATAATTCCTGTGTATGGCAATTACAGCAACACCTTGTATCTGTATGTGCTGCATAATGCCTGTGTATGGCAATTACAGCAACACATTGTACCTGTATGTGCTGCATAATGCCTGTGTATGGCAATTACAGCAACACCTTGTATCTGTATGTGCTGCATAATGCCTGTGTGTGGCAATTACAGCAACACCTTGTATCTGTATGTGCTGCATAATGCCTGTGTGTGTCAATTACAGCAACACCTTGTATTTGTATGTGCTGCATAATGCCTGTGTATGGCAATTACAGCAACACCTTGTATCTGTATGTGCTGCATAATGCCTGCGTATGGCAATTAAAGCAACACCTTGTATCTGTAAGGAATTTACACTTATTATAACCCCCTGAATCTTATCCCTGTACAGCAGCGACTGACCCCACAGATCCTGTATTCTGACACATCCCTGACAGCTGGAATGCAGCAGTAAAGTTTGCTGAACTTTCTGTTACAGTTTGGTTTGAGGCTTATATTTGAAGCTTGTTTCATCTCTCTCCAGGGTGCTTGAAGAGAGATAAAACAAAAGATTTTGTTTCTCCACAGGAGGCACACTAATCTTACTCTCAAAAGGCGTGAAAATTATGTTTTCAATATGCTAATGAGTGCTTTATAATATATTACAGTGGAAAATCAAGTTAACGCACTTTTGGGAGTGAAGGGGTTCAATTTACACATTCCTTCAACCAATAAAAATGTTTTTTCGCCGTATTGAGAAGGAACTAGGAAACATTTTAACAAAATCCCGTTTTTAATAAGTCGACAGATGGAGATATCTCACACTTACGCTCGCGTCTGGGAACGGTCATTTCTAACTTTTAAATCGGGTTTTATTAACGCGACGCACGAAGGTATTTCAGTTATTTCACACCTGCAAACGCGTCGGGGATTTTTTGTCCGTGTGAGTCGGGAGTGACGTGGCATGGATTCATTTTTTTTTTAAACAAATTTGTTATCCGTCTGTTGGAGCATCTTCTATAAAATAGGTTCCACGAGTGCTCGCCGGTTTTCATGGCATCTCCGTGATCCGTGGAGCAGCTGTTGTGTGAATTTCCTGGGACACCATGTTCACTTCGAGTCAGTTCGACCAACATGACACAGTTTTGTCCATATTTTCGCGCATGAAGTTGCATTTTGGGACAAAACCAGGTAATTATGGGGAAGAAGGTGCAAAGAGATATATAACATTTTTATCACCTGAGCAGCCGAAGGACAGACCCTGTGAGGCAATGTCCTGGAGAGAGTGAGTGTGATGAGCTCTGCCTGCAATCCGGCACCCACTCTGCCTGTCACTGCAGGACCACCCTCCGGAAACTTGTGCCCCTGGTCTACACTCCATACCTAAATGCACAGGGCGTAGGTCGGGGCATCTTGGCGATCCTCTACTAATCACTACCTTAAACGAAAGAAAAAAACATAATAATTTATTGGCAACTCATATAAAGTCCTGCTGGGAGACGGACCTGCTATGTTAGGCGAATTCTGAAATGGATTATTGGCTCACAAAATTTTATGGACGCATTAAGCCACGTACAGATACATTCGTATATTTGTAGCGTCTCGGGTCTACGTCTTCATTTCTATCATCCATCTATCCGGCTGCTGTTCGCTTGTCACAGCCGAGCCGCCACGTGCGTTACCAAACCATTGTCTTAGCATGACCGACAGAGGCCGTAATATTGCGTTTTAATTTCCGGAAAACACGTGTATTCCTTTAACGTAGGAGTCGGGCTCCCGGAGCAGCGCCTGATCGGATTTCTTTCTCCTGGATTGGATTTAAAAGGTCAGAGTGAAAAGGCCGGGGCCCGGCAGAAGCTCCCGTGGCTCAATCTCCTCTTTAATTATATCCAAATTTACTGACGCATGTCAAGGGAGAGCCCCGCGCCACGCAAAGGTCACCCTCCTCTACAACCAGCCTAAATGACATCACAGTTGGGGGGCACAGGGTCCCTGACCTCATTTAATCACTATCTGACTGTGGATTCTGGACAGGACCGGGGGAGCTCAGTCCCGGCGTGCGATAGCCATGCCTGGGTAAGCTTTGCAGGAGTTGCCACTGGGCTACCAGCAGAGGCACCACATGGCACTTTTATTATTTTTATTATTATTATTATTATTAATTTTAATATTGTTATTATTATTATTATTATTACTATTGTTATTTTTATTATTGTTATTGTTTTTATTGTTGTTGTTATTATTATTATTGTTATTATTATTGTTATTGTTATTATTGTTATTGTTATTATTATTATTTTTATTATTGTTATTATTATTTTTATTATTACTATTATTATTGTTATTATTATGTTTTATTATTGTTATTGTTATTATTGTTGTTGTTGTTATTATTAGCTGCTTAATTTTTTTCTCTTTTAAGGGGGGGTCTCATGAATCTTTCATGTTGGAGAGGGTTGGAAGGAGCTGGCGGTTGATGTGTGTGCACCCACTGCATTTACAAAAGCGTGTGGTGGGTCAGTTTTAAAGGGACATGCTATTAAAAAATACAGATTCTTTTATTCCGCCCTTAAATATTTGGGCAGAAGCGATTATTTATATATTTTAATTCTTTTTTTTGTGTGATTTTACTCACCTTTTCCCCCTCACCTCGCCCTGCTCCTCCTTTTCGGCTCAGGGAGTCCAAAATCTGTGAGTCCCTGAAGGTTTTTTGCACAATTTGCGCTGCTATACAACTTGCGGAGCCGCGAATCGCGCAGCGCTACGGGAATCGCACACTTTCCTTGCGCAAAGCGATAGTTTGGAGCTGCACGCGCATGCACAGATCTGATCCATCGCTGCCTCTCTGGGAACGATTGGTCTCAGAGGGTGACGTCGGACACTCTGTGTGTGACATCACTAGTGACCAATCTGGTGACCGACACCCGGGAAATTCAATATCCTGGCTGCTGGTGAAGCTGGATGAGGCAGAAAAAAGTCCTCCACTTCAAGGATAAAAATGTTTTATCTCATACAGAAGTTTTCTTTTATTACATCACATGAAATATGTTCATTAGACTTATGCACAGTGTTTTTCTTGGGGATTTTTTTTTTTCCATTTCGGAATCTTTTGTCCCGCTTTTTTTTTCTCGTTTCGGGTGATTTCGGGCCATTTTAAATTTTTTCTCATTTTGTGACGTTCAATATTTCACCACAATTCGTAATTTCTGACCGGTCTGAAATATCAGATCGTCCGATATCGTTTTTCGGATCACTTCGGTTTTCGGATCCAATAATTTCGGATCGTATCCGATTCATTTATCGAATCAAAACTGATTCATTTATCGGATACAATTCATTATCGGATCGGATCCATTTCATTATCATTATTGAAACGCTGATTGCAAAAACAGTTGATGAACGAAAACTTTAAAAATGTTCGGAAACCCAAAATTTCACCCAAAAAATCCCGAAAAAAAGCAAAATAATCTTAAAAAATAAAAAATATTTTTTTTCACTTGCAGCAATAAGCTAACAGTTTAAGAAATATTTAATAAAAACGCAAACATTTTCTTAAATTGAAGCCTATGGGGGAAAAAAGCCTTGTTTCTTTAAAAAAAGTTAGGAAACCTAAAATTTCACCCAAAATATACCCAAAAAATGTTCAAAAAATCCTAAAAAATAAATAAACAAGATGGCTTATTGCTGCAAGTGAAAATAATAAACGGTTTAAGAAATATTTATTAAAAACTGAGATTATTTTAAGATTAAAACCTATAGGTGTATCCTATAAATTGCAATGTTAAAAAAATCCCCGTTTGTATTTCTTTGAAATCATTTTGTTCCTCTTTTTTCTGATTTGTGTCATATTCTTTCCGATTTTTTATTTTTTTCCGCTTTGGGGCATTTTGTTCCGTTTATTTTCGTTTTGGGGCATTTTGTTCCGTTTTGGGTCATTTTCGTCACATTTTCTCATTTCGGATCATTCTCGTTCCGTTTGATATCGTTTCAGATCATTTTCGAATCCTTTGATATCGTTTCGGGTCATTTTTGAAGCAATTCGTATTCGTTTGGACATCCGATATTACGTTTTTCGGAAACTAAAAAAGTAACGAAACTACAAATCTCGGACGAAAATGAAATTTTGACGATATGAAATGCACATAGTCTAATCTTCATTTTTTCGTTTGGATTTTTAAAATTTAAAACGTCCAAACGTTACCGTTTAGTTGCAGGAACCCATAACTTTATTGCTTGTCAAAACTTTTTTTTTTTAGGGGGTGTTAGTACTGAATGCTCCTTTAAGACACGAAAACCTTGACCTTAAGGTGGCCGTTGATTGGCGTGCATTCTCCAGCCCTGATTCGATTAACATTTAAATGCCATTTTGTGTGAATATGAGTTGGGCCTTTGGAACAAACACATTACAAGGTCTAGCTGCGAGTGAGGGAAAGATCAGCAGCTTCACTTCTATCTGACAGCCTAATTGAAAAGCTCCTTTAAAAAAAGCCGAGACGCCGAGCGGCAGAAAAAAAAAAGGGGGACTTACATCCCTCCCTACAGTCATATTAAAATTATAATTTTAATATCGAAAGATTAGAGTGGAAGATATTTATAGAGAAAAAAACCCACTAGATTTGCATTATTATTATTATTATTTATTTAAAATATATATATTATTTTATTAATATTATTATTATTATTATTATTATTATTATTATTTATTTAAAATATATATTATTTTATTATTTTATTATTATTATTTATTTAAAATATATATTATTTTATTATTATTATTTTTAAATATCTATTTACTTATTTTATTATTTATTTATTTATTTATTTATTTTGCATAGAAATTGTCTGGACAGCGAGGGATTTCCTGGCACAACATGGCGTCTAAAACATTCGACATCTATATCTCATAATGTCGTCTAAGCAACTCTAGAAACACTTAAGAGGCTATTCAGAGAGTATCGAAATTTCGGCGATCTCTCGTTCGCCGCACTTCGGCAAGTTCGGTTCGTCGACCCTGCAGTGAGTTCAGGACAAAGGCGTTTAGAATGATAAAAATGCATGAAAGTTCACGCAAATAATTAAAAGATCTGGTGCAGGATAAAAAAAACACCACCTTTTATAAAAAATGGGAATCAGTAATTTCGCCAAAAATCCAGAAAAATGCCTGAACTATTCTAAAAATATACATATAGCTGAAAAGACTTTTTGCTGCAAATGAAAATGAATAAATGGTCAAATAAAAAATAATAAAAAGGTCTGTTACAGAATAAAAATGAGGCGCCATTAAAAATGAATGGGAATCAAAAATTTGGCCAAACAATCTCGAAAATTACCTAAAGAAAATTCTAAAAAATTCTGTAAATAGAAAGGCTTTTTGCTGCAAATGAAAATAATAAATAGTCGAATAAAAAATTTAGAAAAATGTATTTATTTTCCATTGAATTCTATGGGATTTGCCTATTTAAACTTATTGAACTGAATCTCTGAAAATCTGTGCATTTCGCCAACATTTTGGGGCAGTTCGGTGTCTCTGAATAGATTAACCGTTACTTCGCTATGAGGATTTCACTGATATGTCTCTGCTGTTCGGTGTCTCTGAATAGATTAACCCAATGCTTCTCTATGGGGATTTCCCTGCTGCAGAAGGACGCAAAATTACGGTGAATTGCACCATATTTCGCTGCCAATTCGCCTTTATTAGCGAATTGCCAGCTTTCTGAATAGCCGAATTGCCACGAAAATTGCACCGTTCGTGGCAATCCGATGGCAAGTTCGTCTCTTATTGAATAGTCCCATGTAGGGCTTACTAAGAATCTCCAGTGACCCCAAAGTTCAGTGTTCTCACGTTTGTCTTTATGATTAACTCCTTTATTGCCGGTGTTTTTTTCTTTCCAGAAAAAAATACACTGCCAGGAGCCAGTTGTTTTTTGGAAAATCGTTTTTAATTAATTATGCAAATAATCAGAAGAATGTCACCATCTGCTGGCTAAAATAAAGAATAATAAAGAATAATAAAAAAAGGAGTTACTGCTGTTCTGTTCTCCATGCAGGATCAGTCGGGGAGATGTCACCATCTGCTGGCTAAAAGGAGTTACTGCAGTTATGTTCTCCATGCAGTATCAGTTTGGGAGTTGTCACCATCTGCTGGCTAAAAGGAGTTACTGCAGTTCTGTTTTCCATGCAGGATAATTTGGGGAGATGTCATCCAGACACATCCCCGACTGGTTTCAAAAGGTGTTATCACCTCGTGCATCATGCCCACGCTGCTAAAAATTTAGAGGCATGTTCTGAAGCCCAAATGCAAATTAAATTTGTTTGTAAGATTAATTTAATTTGCAAAAATACAGAACAGCCCCAGGTTGCGGTAATGCGTTATCTAGGGTTGCTGTGTTTACTACTGATCGTCTATACAAAATCACGGTAGTGAAGGGGTTAATATTGTTATTCTTTACTAGTAAAGTGCCAACAGATATCACAGTGCTATATAAACACACAAATTGGTACACGGTCACATGGATAAGGGTGCATTAAGTAATATACAGGCTGAGTATCCCTTATCTGAAACACTCAGTGCCGGATATGTTTTGCTTTTAGATTTGGGGATATTTGCATATAATTATGAGATATCTTGGAGATGGGACCCAAGTATGAACATGGGATCCATTTATGTTTCATACACACCTTATTCACACAGCCAGATGGGCGTTTTATACTGGATTTTGATCATTATGTCACCCGTCTCATGTGGTCAGTTGGGGAATTTTCCACTTGTGGCGTCATGTCGGCGTTGATGGTTTTTAGACCCTGGAACATTTTGGGTTTTGGATAAGATATAATCACCCCATCAATGAAGAGGAAATTAACTGATGATGATGATGCAGGAGAACAGAGGGTGTTGTCCATAAGGGAACCTACAAGTCATATCAAAGGGAAGTAATGTCACAGTGGTGAAAAGGACGGAGAGATCTCCATTGAACACATTGCACCAGTACCCTCAATCAAGGTGAAGGTGTATCACCTTCCATTCTCCCCAACAAAAAAATTAACTATGGCTGCTCTATCTTGAACAGGTCCAATAAAAAGCTCTGAAAACTTTCATATAGTTATTTTTTTCAAAAATAAGCTGTGGAATTCTCTGCCTGTTGAGGTGGTTGGGAATTCTCTGCCTGTTGAGGTGGTTGGGTCAGATTTTGTACAGACTTTTAAACAATGACTGGATGACTTCCTGCAGACATAGAATATTAAGGGTTATAATATTTAATATGTGGGTAAAAGCTTCTTGATCCAAGGAGAAATCTGACGCCATTCTGGGCTCAAGAAGGATTTTTTTCCCAGTATGTTGCATATTGGAGAGCGCTTCAGACTGTTTTTTTCTTGCCTTCTTTTGGATCAACAGCAGTAGGTGATGTGGGAAAGGCTGAACTCAATGGATGCACAGCTTTTTGTAACTATGTAAGGCCACCTTTTTGGTGCCACTTGGAACCTCCTGTAACCCTTTACCAGCTCTAAGAACAATAGCTATAGGAATGTGGGATTCCGGAGATGCTGTTGACCCAAAAAATGGTTTAATAAACAAATCATTATGTTGGTTTATGTTGATCAATGTCCTTGGGGAGTCAAGTCTTCCAGATATCACTTTGTAATAAATGTCCCATACCTTCTAAAACATCGTATTACTGTGACATCGACCTCCAACTGCTTTCATTATGCGTTCTTGAGGACAAGAAAAGTGGGCTATAGGGATCGGAACGAGCGAGCACACTTTGTTACGTCCCTTTCCTCGAGAGCCTTATTCATTCATGGCCACCAATTCCTGAAAAATGGCCAAATCGAGCCTCCGGCCATATTTCTTCTAAATGGAAGCTGTGCGCCAAGAGTTGCCAATAAAGACTGAAATGTATGCTTGGAGAGGAGAAAAAATATTCAATTTCATTGGCCTAATCACATGGGTGGATATTTTTTCGTTACCTTCCTTCACAAAGAAAAAAAGAAAAGCTTTCAATACATACATAAAACACATAACAAAATACAGGCTCGGAGAAGACCATAGATAAATATCCAGCCATTGGAATGTCTTCTGATGTATTTTGGGGGAAAGAAACAAGCTTTTAGAAATGATTAAAGAGGGCAGCATGGTCTACCATCACATCGGAGGTGAACGTTCCCCGGGAACAGCTGAGGAGGCAGATAAACATATATGTAATGAATGGAAAAAATGAAGGAATATGGAGATCAAAGGAGCCACGTCATCCGCCGTCATCCCCTGCAATGTCAGCCTCGGATTGGCACTCAACCGCGCACAAAGGAAATGATTGAGCTGTTGGCCGAAGCGACAATGAAGAACATTTCAAAGTTATTTTGCTCGTTATTTTTAGCGGGTGCCTCTAAGAGTAAATACATCTTTACTGCCGCAACCTTTGATGTCAGTCAATTCTCCTCCATGACGGATCAAATCAATATGGCTGGACGCTCTCTGGAATTAAGTGACTTTGCTCCTCACAAGACTTTTATTTCCATTTTTCCGTCTTACGGTCGGTCCAGTGTCCTACAGAAAGGTTGCAAGGTGTTCCTGAAGAGGTAGGTAGGCAGACCTAGTGGTAGGTGGAGGAGGGGTAGGATGACCCACCAAGACGCAATCTAACTTTCCACTGAAGAGGACGATGCAGACGCCGCGTGTCCTCCTGGGAATCCACTGATGGAGCCGACTAGGTATGTATTTTCTTTGACCACAGCTAATTAATAAAGCTTCGCAAGCCAAGAATCATAACAGGAAATCAATGGCGTATGGATTCCCTCTTAGGCTTCTAAGAACTGCTTTTCCATATGCAAAGTGACATCGTAGGACAATATAGATCGTCAAGCTCACTTTGTTTTACCTGTCCAAGATCGCCAGGGTCCAATCACCGAATAATCGCCCAGTAAGCCCTTCCACCACTTGCAGTTAGTATGGAAGGCCTTGGTCTTCTTGGCCATGTTCTTGGCAGTTGTCCTGGTGCGACCATTGCCCATCAACGTACAGACAAACCACAGCTACGACTTCATAATTAACGAGCTAACAATGGCAGCGCGACAGGAAATACGTTTCAGGTAATGGATGACCGGCTGGTATTTTACCAAGAGTCTCAACAAACCAAGGGAATATTTATGAGCCGGCTGGAAATGAGGGATCGCTCGGGGGACGTGAGATCTAGAGCACAGCAGTGTATAAATCATGCCATCAGTTTTAACACAGTTTTTTTTTATTTTTTTAATGACGGTGACATAATTTATGAGAAATTAAACGCTTGATATGAAATAATAATTTACATAAAAAAAATGTTAAATGAACACTGGCAGACGGAGCATGTGTTACTTAAAGATTTTTGTTTAAAGGGATTCACTAAATATGAATAGATACTGTAGATATGAATAGATAGATATAGATAGATAGATATGGACAGATATAGATAGATAGATAGATAGATAGATAGATAGATATGGATAGATATGGACAGATATAGATAGATAGATAGATAGATAGATAGATAGATATGGATCGATGGATATGGATAGATAGATAGAGATGGATAGATAGATAGATATGGATAGATAGATAGATAGATATGGATAGATAGATATGGATAGATAGATAGATAGATATGGATAGATAGATAGATAGATATGGATAGATAGATAGATAGATATGGATAGATAGATATGGATAGATAGATATGGATAGATATGAATAGATAGATATATAGATAGATAGATAGATAGATAGATAGATAGATAGATAGATATGGATAGATAGATGGATAGAGATAGATAGATAGATAGATAGATAGATAGATAGATAGATAGATAGATATGGATAGATAGATAGACAGACAGATATATAGATAGATAGATATGGATAGATGGATAGATAGATAGATAGATATGGATCGATGGATAGATAGATATGGATAGATAGATATATATGGATAGAGAGATAGATATAGATAGATAGATGGATAGATAGATATAGATAGATAGATAGATAGATATGGATAGAGAGATATAGATAGATATGGATAGATAGATGGATAGATAGAGATAGATAGACAGATAGATAGATATGGACAGATAGATATGGATAGATAGATAGACAGACAGATATATAGATAGATAGATATGGATAGATAGATATGGATAGATAGATATGGATAGATAGATAGATAGATAGATAGATAGATAGATAGATAGATAGATAGATAGATATGGATAACTGGATAGATATGGATAGATAGATATGGATAGATATGAATAGATAGATAGAGATAGATAGATATGGATAGATAGATAGATAGATAGAGAGATATGGATAGATAGATATATAGATAGATAGATAGATAGATAGATAGATAGATAGATAGATATGGATAGATAGATAGATGGATAGATAGATAGATAGATAGATAGATAGATATGGATAGATAGATAGATATAGATAGATATGAATAGATAGATAGAGATAGATAGATATGGATAGATAGATAGATATGGATAGAGAGATAGATATAGATGGATGGATGGATAGATAGATATAGATAGATAGATAGATAGATAGATAGATATGGATAAATAGATATGGATAGAGAGATATAGATAGATAGATAGATAGATAGATAGATAGATAGATATGGATAGATAGATATGGATAGATAGATAGATATGGATAGAGATAGATAGATAGATAGATAGATAGATATGGATAGATAGATAGATAGATATAGATAGAGAGATATAGATGTTAGATAGATAGATAGATAGATAGATGGATGGATAGATAGACAGACAGATAGATAGATAGATAGATAGATAGATAGATAGATAGATAGATAGATAGATATGGATGGTAGACTTATGCACCGATTTTTTTTTTCGGTTCGGTTCGTTCGTTTTTTGTAAATTTTCGGTTCGGTTCATTTCGGTTCTTTTTTCGTAATCGACTCTTTTTTCGTGATTTTGGAAATTTTTGTGTTTTTCGGAAAATATCTGTTCTCCTCGTTTCAAAGTGTCTATTCGTTTTGACGTAAACTAATGTTTTTTCGGATCCGATATTTCTGTCGATACGATAATTCTGCCGATACGATAATTATGCCATTGAGATTTCTTATGTTTTACAAGAAGGATACATTGATATTTCTCATGTTTTACAAGAAGGATACATTGAGATTTCTCTGGTTTCCCGGGAAGGATACATTGAGATTTCTCTGGTTTCCTGGGAAGGATACATTGAGATTTCTCATGTTTTACAAGAAGGATACATTGAGATTTCTCATGTTTTACAAGAAGGATACATTGAGATTTCTCTGGTTTCCCGGGCAGGAATCATTGAGATTTCTCTGGTTTCCTGGGAAGGATACATTGAGATTTCTCATGTTTTACAAGAAGGATACATTGAGATTTCTCATGTTTTACAAGAAGGATACATTGAGATTTCTCTGGTTTCCCGGGAAGGATACATTGATATTTCTCTGGTTTCCCAGGAAGGATACATTGAGATTTCTCTGGTTTCCCGGGAAGGATACATTAAGATTTCTCTGGTTTCCCGGGAAAGATACATTGAGATTTCTCTGGTTTTCCAGGAAGGATACATTGAGATTTCTCTGGTTTCCCGGGAAGGATACATTGAGATTTCTCTGGTTTCCCAGGAAGGATACATTGAGATTTCTCTGGTTTTCCAGGAAGGATACATTGAGATTTCTCTGGTTTTCCAGGAAGGATACATTGAGATTTCTCTAGTTTCCCGGGAAGGATACATTGAGATTTCTCTGGTTTTCCAGGAAGGATACATTGAGATTTCTCTGGTTTTCCAGGAAGGATACATTGAGATTTATCTGGTTTTCCAGGAAGGATACATTGAGATTTCTCTAGTTTCCCGGGAAGGATACATTGAGATTTCTCTGGTTTTCCAGGAAGGATACATTGAGATTTCTCTGGTTTTCCAGGAAGGATACATTGAGATTTCTCTGGTTTTCCAGGAAGGATACATTGAGATTTATCTAGTTTCCCGGGAAGGATACATTGAGATTTCTCTGGTTTTCCAGGAAGGATACATTGAGATTTCTTTGGTTTTCCAAGAAGGATACATTGAGATTTCTCTGGTTTTACAGGAAGGATACATTGAGGTTTCTCATGTTTTACAAGAAGGATACATTGAGATGGGAATGATACAAAATTACAGAATCAGCGATATAACCGTAAAATACGATGTCCGAAATTACTGAAATGAAACCTAAATCAGGAATGGAGCCGAAATCACGAATGGAACGAAAATGAATTTCGATTTTATACATTTCTAGTCCATTCGAAAATCCCAAAAAGTTTTCGTTTCCGCTCAGAAATTTGTTCGGATCTGCCGTTTTCGGATCCGAAAATTTTAGGAAAATCGTCCGAATCCGAATGCACGAATCGGGAAATTTAGGCTAGGGACAGATGAGCGCATTTTCTGCAGCCACCGTCAAAATGTACGTCGATGCGTGCGCACGCATTTTTTCACGGAATACGCTTAAGTGGTCAGACGATGCGCAATTCTGGACGTATTTCATGACGGTGGGGTAAAAAGAAGTCTAGGGAAATCCGGCTGTTTGAACGTTATGTTGGCCGCACACTAGCAGCGTCTGACATCTCCTAATCACGCACACACGCTGCCATGCGGCCGCAGCGCGCTCTGTACGTCAGTAGCAGCGGTTTCACGTTCTGATAAAAATGCGTTCATTGCTGGTTGCGTGGTGTCGGCGCACTTTTGTACGCACGTACTGCGTATATTGGCCGTCATTGGCCGTTATGTGCTGCTACTGCCGCCGTGATTTAGTGCGTCTGCACGCGCGTTCCGACTGCCCCACTCTGACCCTAGCCTAAGTGAAAATTCTGAAATTCCGAAACCCGATATGCACATCCCTAATGGATAGATATGGATAGATATGGGCAGATAGATATATATGGTTAGGTAGATATAGATTGATGGATGATGGATGGATAGATAGATGCAGGTAGATATATATAGATGGATAGATTATACAGATAGACATATGTGGATAGATATAGACAGACTGATATGGATAGATGGACAGATAGATATTTGGATAGATATGGATTATGGATAAATAGATATGGATAGATATAGACAGATACGGATAGATAAATATGGATAGATATAGACAGATATAGATATATGGATAGATAGATAGATAGATATGGATAAATAGATATGGATAGATACAGACAGACATGAATATATATGGATAGATAGATAGATAGATAGATAGATAGATAGATAGATAGATAGATAGATAGATAGATAGATATAGACAGATATAGACAGATGGATGGATATGGATAGATAGATTGATAGCTAGATATGGATAAATACAGACAGATATAGATAGATGGATAGATATGTAAAGATTGATAGATGCATACATTTATATGTATACAGTATATGTGTGTGTGCATGCGATGTGTTCCCACTTTCTTTCAATGTCCTTCCATATATTTAAAAAATGATTCATAGGAATTTATTACATGTTCGTATCTGAAACAGGGCTCAAAGTTTCCACTCACGCAGTCGCCTTTGGTAAGGGTAATTTGAGAGATTAAAATGGTCAATATAATAAATGCATGTGAAACAAAGAGCTCAAAGAGACTCCGGCTTTCGGGCATTGCTTCAGCCCATGCCACAGGGTTCAATCTTCTCTCGCAATTGAACTGCCTTTTCCAGACCATTTAAAAATGGTTCATATAGGAATTTATTGCATTTTTCTATCTGAAACAGGGCTCGATGTTTCCACTCGCCCACTCGCCCACTCTCTATTGGCAAGTGGAATGAAAGACACAGACTGTCTCCTTATTATACATCCTAACTGTGTTATTATAAGAATTAATTTAGGTCACTCTAAAGAAAACATAGATTCAGGGTCAACATTAAGAAAATGGGTAACTGGCGAAGGTTTCATTAAGCTCACGTCCAAAAGCAATAAGGCATCACCAGCTGATTTTAGGGGTTATTCAATCATCTCCAAAATTGCCCCCGAAGTGCCCAGAACCGTGAATGTCACCATAGGTGCAATTCCGTGGCGATTTGTCTTTTTCACAAAGCTCTCAATTAACCAAATACAGGCAAATTTGTCAGTAAAATATGGTGCATTTCACCACAAGATTATTTAGACACATTTTTACTATATGTTTATTGGTTTAACTTCCTATTAGGTGAACAGGAGACTGATTTTTTTCTTTCAATTCGGCGGTTATTGGTGCAATTCAACTGTTGCTTCGCAAATCAAATTTCGTCAAAATACAGTGACCATTCGATAAATAGTGAATTCACCAAATTGCCAACGAAATGGAATAAACAAAGTGAGCTGAAATGGGGCGAAACGCAGAGCCCCGAAAACGTGTTCAATATCAGTGCTTTGAGATTAGCTCCCTTTGTCTACATATTGGTGATCTCACCTCCCTGTGTGTCACATGATGTCTATCAGGGTTATTCATAGAGAGACGACCTGGCCTCGAAATTGCACCGAACAGTGAGTTTCCCCATACGGTGAAATTTCGTGGCCATTCGGCTATTCAGAGAGCAGGCAGTTTGCCAAATGTTGGCGAATTGCCTGCAAAATACGGTGCCTGTTCGGCGGCAGCAAAATCCCCCATAGAGAAGGAATGGCTAATCTATTCAGAGACACCGAACAGCAGAGAAATGCCAGTGAAATGCCCTGATGTTTGGTGTTTTCATTCGGCAGGTTTAATATTCAGGAGAATCCCATAGGTTTCAATGTTAAAAATATTCCTGTTTTAACCCAATATCTAATAAACCATTTATTATTATATTTTCAGCAAAAAGTCTCATTTTTTATCTTTGAGGATTTTTTAGGCATTTTTCGCCAAATTTTTTTCTTCTGGGATTTTTTTAAATCGTTTTTTTCATTTTTCTGTAACAGACCTTTTTATTATTATTCCTCGGATCTTATATTTTTAATTCCAAACCTTTTCGTCAAGTAGTTTTTTTGCAAACAGCGTTTCAAATTTGACGCTTTCAATCGTTTTTTTCTTTTTTTTTGTTACCCCGTTTGCCGGCTTGTCGGCTTTTTCCGGCGGCAGTGTCTTTGGCGCATCGTTGGCTTTTTCTGGACTCGTTCGGCGGCTTATCGAATCGAATCCGATCGTTTCAGCGGTTTTGAGTCATTTTTAAAAAATGTAATATTCTTTTATTAAATATTGAATATAAAATATTCTTATAATCAGCGGTTTTGCGGCAGCTTTTCCCTGCATTTTTGGGACCCTGCGGTGAATGCTGAAATTCACCGCAGGGTTGGGAAATTTGATTGCCCAAAGTGTGGGGAACGAGAGAGCAGCTAAATGTCGGTGCTCTCTGAATAACCCCTAATGCTGTTCCAGGCTGCAGCAAGTCTGTGATCCTTAGTGCTACATCATATGAATGTTCCAGGTCTCTGTACCATATCTGTGCCCGCGATGATGCATCATGTTGACGTGCCAAGGTGCTGCATCATGTCTGCACTCCTAGATGTTGCATCATATCGATGCTCCAAGGTACGGTGTCATATTGATGTTCCGAGGTGCTGCACCCTATCTCCTGCCTCGCTGGCGGTTTGCGCAAAAGAGTCAACTATGTCGAGAAACAATTTAGAGACTGGTTTATGGAGTAATAAGGACTATTATTCACAGGGATACAGTATCGTAATGACAGCAGCACGCGGCAATTTGCGCCTGTAAATTATTCCTCTAAATCACTGCAATACTTTCCAACTAAAGTCACGTCGAGCCAAAAGTATATAATAATTCTCTCTGGAACCTCTTACCCTCAGTTACTTCTTTTTCTTTTATTATTGACTTTACTTTTATACTTATAAAGCTTAAAAAAAAAAAACTTTAGCCTTAAAAACTCACTTTACTCTTTTTTAGGTAAAATCTCCTTTTTTCAAGTCTTAGGGGGTCATTCAAAGAGCATCAAAATGTCAGTGCTCTTTCGTTCGGTGCAATTCAAGTATTCACCCTGAATTCACCCTGAATTCAGTATTCACCGCATGGTCCCTGAAGTGCGGCGAACGGGATACGCCGAAGACCACCGAACGCCGCCAGATCGCGAAACGCCGCCGAAGACAACCAATGATCTGCCAAATGCCGCCTATTAGCCTGCCGCACGCTGCCACAAACAGCCAATGATCTGACATACGCTGCCGAACTGGGGGGGTATTTTTTTTCTTCTTAGAAATGTCTTTAAAACAATAAAAATGCATGAAAATAATAAAAAAGGTCCTGTAAAAATAATAAAAAGTTCTGTTGCAGAATAAAAACAAAAAAAACGCCACTAAAAATAAATGGGAATCAAAAATGTTGTCAAAAAAATCTAGAAAAATACCTAAAAGAAATTGTAAATAAATAAATAAATGAAAAGGCTTTTTGCTGAAATTGTGATCCGCTAAATGCCGCCTATTAGCCCGCCGCACGCCCCCGCAAATAGCCAACGATCTGCCATATGCCGCCAAACTGGGGGGTGATTTTTTTTTCTTTTTACAAATGTCTTTAAAACAATAAATATGCATGAAAATAATTTAAAAAAAGGTCCTATAAAAATAATAAAAGGTCTGTTACAGAATAAAACCAAAACGTCATTAAAAATAAGTGGGAATCAAAGATTTTGCCCAAAAATTCTCGAAAAATACCTAAAAAAAATCTAAAATAAATAAATATGGCTTTTTTGCTGAAATTGAAAAGAATAAATGGTTAAATAAAAAAACAGTAAAAAGGTTGTTTTTTTTTTACATTGAATCCTATGGGATTCACCTGTTTAAACCTGTCGACCTGAATCACCAAAAATCTGGGCATTTTGCTGACATTTCGGTGCAGTTCGGCGTTTTCTGAATAGATTTACCATTGCTGCTCTATGGGGCAATTTTGCTGCTGCCGAATTTGCGACGAACTGCACCATATTTTGCTGTCAATTCGCCAATATTTGGCGAACTGACAGCTTTCTGAATAGACAAACTGCCATGAAATTGCACCGTACGGTGGCAAGTTTAGTAGTAAGTTTGTCGCTTATTGAATAACCCTTTTATTTTTGGTCCAAAATGCTTTGTATGGTCTGTTTGGAAACAGACTATCAGCAAGCAATGTCATTTTTCAGCATATCTAAGTATTAATGACATTCTTTTAACGAAAACAAAGGTGAGAGATCGCAATGATGCAAAACGATATTATATTCTGTTTTCTTTGTCACAGGTAAAATCTCTTTTCTTCCACTCTTAAAATCAGCCGCCTATGCTTTGTAATGTCCTGTTCGTGAGCAGGTCAACCCGATTTGGACAGCGCTAGATATATGTTTGTAGACGGGTGTATATGTGTGTGTATGTGTGTCCAAATGTAACATAAATAAATAAATAATAATAATAATAATGGATAGATTAATAATATAATAATAATAAATAAACAATAAATAACATAAAGCGCAGATATAAACATAATAAGCGCATGGATATATATATATACAAGTTTATAAATCGCGATCGCCAGCCGAGGTCTTTATTATTCTGCACGTGGCGTGGATTGAGCTACCGGTCGTGTACGGAGAAAAGGACATCAGATAGCAGTGCATTTGACCGGCATTGTGAGCGTGGTTGCAGATGTATCCTTCTCATCTTTGTAAGATGACCTGATTGACTTGCCCAGAGCGGCTGCGATCGATAACAGATCCATGGTAACATTGTATTAACAAGAACGGCCAGGTATATTGACAGGACAAAATCCGTGAGGTGTCCGACGCGCTGATGGATAGTTACCTAGGGGGCCGTTCTCATCGAGTGCATCCCCAGCAGGGCTTACCCCAAGGGGTTAACGGTGACTCAGGAGGAAGGTGGGACACGTTCATTTCAGAGCCAGTAGATAAAACATGGAAGGAACACGACAATGCTTGTTTTTAATGAGACGGGATCCGGCAAACATCTTGCATGGTGAGAGATCTCGCTGCTCATTGGAGACGCCCTTGTTTCATTTTGACAGGTTCCTTCACCCATGGCTTGGGTCAGTGATGGGCTGGATGAGCATGACAACAGTTGCAGTCCATGCTCTAGATCCGGGGTCAGTGAACTTGGCCCTCTGGATGCTTTTGAACTACATTTCCCAAGATGCTTAGTCAATCTATCTATAGGTAGAGACAGGTATAGGTAGATGGATGGATAAGTAAGTAGGTAGATGGTTAGATATACATAGATAGGTGGATAGATAAATAAATAGATAGATAGATAGATAGATAGATAGATAGATAGATAGATAGATAGATAGATAGATAGATATGGATAGATAGATAGATATGGGATAGATAGATAGATAGATAGATAGAGATAGATAGGGATAGATAGATAGATATGGATAGATAGATAGAGATAGATAGATATGGATAGATAGATAGATATGGATAGATAGATAGAGATAGATAGGGATAGATAGATAGATATGGATAGATAGATAGATAGATAGATAGATAGATAGATATGGATAGATAGATAGATAGAGATAGATAGATATGGATAGATAGATAGATAGATAGATAGATAGATAGATAGATAGATAGATATGGATAGATAGATAGATATGGATAGATAGATAGATAGATAGATAGATAGATAGATATGGATAGATAGATAGATAGATATGGATAGATAGATAGATAGATAGATAGATAGATAGATAGATAGATAGATAGATAGATAGATATGGATGGATAGATGATAGATATGGATAGATAGATAGATAGATTAGATAGATAGATAGATAGATAGATAGATAGATAGATATGGATGGATGGATGGATAGATGGATGGATAGATAGATAGATACATAGATAGATAGATAGATAGATAGAATAGATAGATAGATAGATAGATAGATAGATATAGATAGATAGATAGATAGATAGATAGATAGATATGGATGGATAGATAGATAGATAGATAGATATGGATAGATAGATAGAGATAGATATGGATAGAGAGATAGATATGGATAGATAGATAGATAGATAGATAGATAGATAGATAGATAGATAGATAGATAGATATGGATAGATAGATAGATAGATATGGATAGATAGATAGATAGATAGATAGATAGATAGATAGATAGATATGGATATATAGATAGAGATAGATATGGATAGAGAGATAGATATGGATGGATAGATAGACAAACAGATGGAAAGATGGATATATATACGTGTATATATATGGATGGATAGATATATGAATAGATGGATATATAGATAGATAGATATACAGATAGATATACAGATAGATATGGATAGATAGATGGATATAGATAGATAGATAGATAGATATGGATAGATAGATACATACAGATATATAGATAGATAGACAAACAGATGGAAAGATATATATATATATGGATGGATAGATATATGGATAGATAGATAGATAGATAGATAGATATGGATAGATAGATAGATAGATAGATAGATATGGATAGATAGATAGATATGGATAGATAGATATGGATAGATATGGGATAGATAGATATGGATGGATAGATAGATAGATAGATAGATATGGATGGATAGATAGATATGGATAGATAGATAGATAGATATAGATAGAGAGATATGGATAGATAGATATGGATAGATAGATAGATAGATAGATAGATATGGATAGATAGATATGGATAGATAGATATGGATAGATAGATAGATAGATATGGATAGATAGATTGATAGATAGATAGAGAGATGGATAGATAGATAGATAGATAGATAGATAGATAGATAGATAGATAGATAGATATGGGTAGATAGATATGGGATAGATAGATAGATAGATAGATAGATAGATAGATAGATATGGATAGATAGAAATGGATAGATAGATATGGATAGATAGATAGATATGGATGGATAGATAGATAGATAGATAGAGATAGATAGATATGGATAGATATGGATAGATAGATAGATAGAGATAGATAGATAGATAGATAGATATGGATAGATAGACGGATAGATAGATATGGATAGATATTGGATAGATAGATAGATAGATAGATATGGATAGATAGATAGATAGAGATAGATAGATATGGATAGATAGACGGATAGATAGATATGGATAGATATTGGATAGATAGATAGATAGATATATGGATAGATAGATAGATAGATATGGATAGATAGATAGATAGATATTGGATAGATAGATAGATATTGGATAGATAGATAGATGTACAATACTGGCAGGACGGCGGAGTCTAAGGCCTCTGTAGCTCTGCCTCTCGCACCTCTATGTGTGTGTGAAGATGAGTGTCTAATAGATGTAGACGCATCGCTACCGTTAAGCCGTTTCAGCAGCTGGTGGTGATGTTGAAGCACGTAAGCCAATATTCTGGATGTGAATTCGGCCAGAGACGGCAGGAAGAGCCGACGAGCCGAGTATATTAAAAGATTCATATCAATACAATTAGCTTTGCTCTCCGATGCCGCTCGCAATACCTTTTATTGAAACAAATGCCGTGCTCGATGCCAGCGGAGATCAATACGCTCCTCTGTCGTGCTTTCTCATTGGCATCTGTCCTGACGTTGCTTCTCGGGAGGCTATTTTCAGGTTTGTTTAACCTTTCAATGGCCGGCACAAGGCACAGTGGCTTATCTTTGGCCAAGATCACACCGACCAGCGAGAAAGTGAAAATTAAAAAACATATGCCCAACACTGGCTTCGAGGAACATAAAGCCAAGGTATGATGGAGCCTCTTACCATCACTCGAAACACGGTGTATCCATCAATGACAATTTCAGTCGGGAATGATTTAAATCCCATGGTGGTCCGGTAGGCCGGTCCTGCTCTCGTGAGGTTCATCCAAAAAATACACAACTAAATGGTGAGGTTGAGATTAGTCTCAGATAAGTGGTAGGCAGTTTTAGTAAGGTGGTGGGTCGGCAATGCCCACTGCATGACGGGCAACCCACCGCAAGCAGCTTGATGTCCGATTGCGACACTCAAGGGTCACTTGAGTACAGTAGTGAAATCCTGCAGGCCTGAAGTAGTTAATTAAATCTAACGTCCCCGTCTGCACTTTTGTAAGGGTTGAGAAGCCAAAGAGGTGCTGAAATAAGGGCACTTTTTATGAAGCCCACTGAGGGTGCCAAAAGTGTACCGTAGCCAGACGCCAAGATGTAATGGGCTTGTATCTGATGAATGGCCTCACTAAACATGTTATTGCAATGGTTTTCGGCGCTGCAATAATTACACAAGCTGACTTCTCGCTATATATCTTTGGCGACACGAGCTACAATGGACCGTACGGACAGCTCGGCAATAAGTGAGTGCCTGATTAATGCTTTGCATGGCATTGAGAGGCACCTTCTGAGTACGGAAATATTAATTAGGGATTCGGAGGGTCTAGCTTTCTCTTTTCACCAGCTTCGAATATGGACTCTTCCTTGATTGTTTCGACATGAAAGGTTATACTGGCCACTTATTGACAACTTGACAACACGTATTAAAGTTGCAAATGCCAATTGGTGACATCTCTTGTCATGTGGTCATTGCCCAGTATGGGCTATAGCTTAGCTTTGCTGTTCGTATATGTTCTTGGAGGTTTGTGGAACAGATCCTACTCTAACTTCATTTGCAATTTCTCCTTCACCCCATTGTCTGGGGTCAACTGCCAGGGCCGAAGAGCCAACTCTTGTACGCCACGACCCAACGTGCCTGATGGACGTCCTTCGGTGACCTTGCTTCTCCTACTTCTCCAAATCCAGCTTCTTACCATTCCCCAGATACTTTGTACTCCTATTAAACTCCTCAAGAGCTCCACTTTGAGATAACCAAAACCACATAATGGCATTGGAGGCTCTAGGGTTTGTGAGGACTTTGGCCAAGATCCAATATGAGACTCTTCCTGCTGGGAACAAAATGTAGAAATTTACCCAATAAACCAGAGTTAAGAAGGGTAACAGCTCTCATGATAAGCCGGTGTATGTGAATGCAGGAGTGTATTCATGTGGAATGTCAATATAATGGCTTTTGGTAGATAAGTGTATGTGAATGTGAGAGTGTAAATGTGTGGAACATAAATAAAATGGTTTTTTTTGGTAGGGAGGTGTGGCGTGCGTCACTTGGGACTGGAGGTACATGGGCCTGGGTATGCATTTGGAAGGTGCGGGGCTGATGTTTTGTATTGCTTCCCTAGCTTTTCCCAGGTTTAACTGACCCTGTGCCTGAAGTTCTAGTTTGTTTGTGTTGGTTGTGCCCTATTCCCAGTTTTGGAGCCCACTCCCCATAAAACAGACTGTTTCCCTGTGACGTGTGTCGTTTGCACTTGGGGTGCATGGACATGGACATGTGTTTGGATTTAGAGTGTAGGCCTCTCTTTTGTGCACAATGTTTGTGTAATCTGTGATTATGCAAGAATGCTATTGTCTATCTGTCTATTGTCTGGTCAATGTGTATCTGTTTATCTGCTGCATATTTGAGGAGTTGTAAATCTGCCTTGTCAGGCAACAACTGTTACATTATCTGATTCCTAGTACAATGGTTTATGTAAATTACTGTGTGTGCTCACAGATTCCTAATGTGTGTAACTTCACTCTGTTATCTAATGTATTCGGACCAATCCGAATCGAGCCTGTTTCAAGACCTCATCTGCATAAACCCAGTGGACTTAAGTGAAGCCTGTAGAGGACCTAATTGGAGCCAGCTGGACTTGAAACCAGCCAATGGGAACTGCTGGGGTGGGTGGGAAGTTCGAACTTAGTTGTATAAAAGACCCATGTGTGTCCCAATAAATCAGATCTCCTGTTTGAACCTACATACAGCCTGCCAGGTGTTTGTTCTTGCGCTACAACCAGCTGGATTCGAGCGGCACCTAGCAGCTCTTCGGATCCGTCTGGAACATCAGAAAAACAGCGGATCGAAAAGAGCGGATCGGTTGCTAGAAGCATCGTATTGGGGAGCGATTCGGAGGCCGGGACGATCTTGGTGAGTGGGTCTCTGGAGAGCCGAGAAAAGGGGTCCCTTACAGCAGGTGTATGTGAATGCAGGAGTGTATTTTTGTGGAACATCAATATAATGGCTCTTTTGGTAGGCAGGTGTATGTGAATGTAGGGGTGTATTTGTAGGGAACATGTATACATTGGCTCTCTTGGTAGAAAGGTGTATGTGAGTGATGGAGTGTGTTTGTGTGGAACACCACTATAATAGTTTTCTTGGGAGCCAGGTGTATGTGAGTGAGGGAGTGCATTTGTGTGAAACCTGTATAATGTCTCTTGTAGATAGGTACAGGACCAGACTGGACATCGGGCAAACCGTTTGCCCAGTAGGTCGCTATCCTCCTGGGCTGGTCGGCCGCTAGCCTCCCTTGCCGGGCAGCCGACATACCCAGACGCCCAGCAAGGTAGCATAGGCGGACTGAAGAGGGAGGCCGGACGGCCGGCCATCTGGCAAGCCCTGTGATTACTGACTACCTAATCAGAGGGTGCAGGTGTTCTGGCAAATAAAGCTGCACCGGGTAGCCTTCGGCCCTGCTGATTGGGTCACACAGCGCAGCACGCGTTGTCATCAGCGGGGGTCGACGGCCAGCCGACTCCCTCACAGGGCGCGCCCACACACGAGGCCTGGAACACTTGGGTGCATGTGGGCCGTATCCTTCCTGCGTGCGACAGGATGTCTCTCTCCCGGCTGCTGCGGGCACGTTAGCCACAAGGTATGGGGCGATTTATATGCTGGGGGGAATTGATATGCTGGGTGGAGAATTGATATGCTTGGGGGGGAATTGATATGCTTGGGGTGGAATTGATATGCTGGGGGAATTGATATGCTGAGGGGATTGATATGCTTGGGGAGAATTGATATGCTGGGGGGATTGATATGCTTGGGGAGAATTGATATGCTTGGGGGGAATTGATATGCTTGGGGGGGAATTGATATGCTGGGGAAATTGTTATGCTGGGGGAATTGATATGCTTTGGGGGAATTGATATGCTGGGTTGAATTGATATGCTGGGGGGAATTGATATGCTGGGGGAATTGAAATGCTGGGGGGAATTGATATGCTGGGGGAATTGATATGCTGGGGGGAATTGATATGCTGGGGGAATTGATATGCTTGGGGGAATTGATATGCTGGGTTGAATTGATATGCTGGGGGAATTGATATGCTGGGGAAATTGGTATGCTGGGGGAATGGTGGGGAATTGATATGCTGGGGGAATTGATATGCTGGGGGGATTGATATGCTGGGGGGATTGATATGCTGGGGAATGATGGGGATTTGATATGCTGGCGGAATTGATATGCTGGGGGAATTGATATGCCAGGGGGATTGATATGCCAGGGGGATTGATATGCTGGGGAATGATGGGGAATTGATATGATGGGGAATTGGTATGCTGGGGGAATTGATATGCTGGGGAATGATGGGGAATTGATATGCTGGGGGGATTGATATGCTGGGGAATTATGGGGAATTTATATGCCGGGGGGAATTGATATGCTGGGGGGATTGATATGCTGAGGGAATGATGGGGAATTGATACGCTGGGGGGAATGAATGAATTGATATTGGTACATTACATTGAATTTTATTGCTGTGGAGCTCTGACACCCTCATAATGTGCTGTGTTTATGACGGTGCCACAGAGCTCTACAGAAATGTGTGCAGTGTATGAGCGTATCACAGAGTTCCACAGCAATAAAACTCAAAGGTAGGTGTATGTGTGTACATGTGGGCTGCTCGGTACAAAATGCCAGGGCCCATATTTTGTCCCAGTCCGGGTCTGTACAGGTGTATGTGAATGCAGTGGTGTATGTTTGTGGAACCAACATAATACCTCTCTTAGTAAGAATGTGTACATGAATGTACGAGTGTATTTGTGTGGAACATTAATATAATGGCTCTCTCGGTAATCCGGTGTATGTGAATGCGGGAATGTATTTGTGTGGAACATTAATATAATGGCTCTCTCGGTAATCCGGTGTATGTGAATGCGGGAATGTATTTGTGTGGAACATTAATAGAATGGCTCTCTCGGTAATCCGGTGTATGTGAATGCAGGATTGTATTTGTGTGGAACATTAATATAATGGCTCTCGTATTTGGACTCAGGAGTATATTTATGCAGAGCGTCACTATAATGGCTTTCTACATAAATTGCATCATTTGAGGCCCCATCGGTCTTAGGCAGCTGCCTATTTTGCCTAATTAAAGAGCCTCCTTTGGTAACCATATCTGCGTCACCCCATTCCATGTGATCCAAGCTCTACTGAAAGCCACAAAAGTCAAAAAAACACTTTTACAAAATACCTGTGGCCAAGCTTTTTACTCAATCGGTATTATCGGTGATTGTGTTGGCTGAGCTTGTTGGGTAGAACACGGAGTGGACTTCACGTGGCAGAGGACTTTTGTTTTGGGAATGCGTGGTTTTCATTCCTGGGAAACGTTGCGCCGGATGGCAGCATGTCATACCATAAAGGGTTTTTGCAGCAGTTCATAATGACCCAGAGGCTTCATTTACCGTTACTTTATGAATAAATATTAATCTAGATCAGGGACAGCTTGAAATACATTTTACATCGACCTCAGCAGGATTTCTGTAGAGTTTAGGTCTAATAAAGGGTCTGGGAGATGTTCGGGTAACATCATGGGGCTGGTTTGGCAATTAAAAGTTTAATTAGGTCAATGTCATAGTAATATAAAGTCAGACCCTTAATTTAACATGTTACAATCTGCCTTTCACCGCTTCCACCTGTCATTAAGGATCCTAAATGTGTCAAGCCAACGATGGCTGCATCAATTAAAAGTTACAAAGGGATTCACAGCCTTGGCGAGGGTAAGGATAGTCCCCACCTGACCCCATGCAGGTTCCACCAAAAAAATATATATTTCACAAAAATCCACCTTTTATTTTCCTGCTCATCTGCTGTTCATTTTACATGAAGAGCAGGATTAGAGAATCTCACCTCCAATACATCATTGTCTAAGCTAGCGGTCCCAAGCCTGCACTCAGCACAGAAAAGATATTACATACAGCAAGACGGTGCGGTATTTATCACCAGGGACAGATTAATACAGCTGGAAGGTCTAGGCTTTATATCAGAAGGCTCTCCCTCTTATCGCCCAGTGCTTGTCATTCCTGAGGTCTGCTGGAGGTGCTTAATGAAGTTCATTAGTACTTGGTATGTTCTTTGTGGTTTACGGACAGAAAAATAAAGGTCTGAAATGCAATCTAAATATATATATATATATATATTACAATGGTGTAGTGATACAGTGTTGCTGCTGATACATTATAGAGATGTAATGATGCAATGATGTTGATACGTTATAGTGATGTCGTAATACAGCGCTGCCGGTGATTGAATATAGTAATGTAATTATACACTTTTGCCGGTGATACCTTTATAGTAATGTAGTGATACATTATAGTGATCTAGTGATACAGCGTTGCCAGTGATATGTTATAGTGATCTAGTGATACAGTGTTGCCAGTGATACATTATAGTGCTGTAGTGATACAGTGTTGCTGGTGATACATTATAGTGATGTAGTGATACAGTGATACATTATAGTGATGTAGTGATACAGTGTTGCTGGTGATACATTATAGTGATGTAGTGATACAGTGATACATTATAGTGATACAGTGTTGCTGGTGATACAGTATAGTGATGTAGTGATACAGTGATACATTATAGTGATGTAGTGATACAGTGTTGCTGGTGATACAGTATAGTGATGTAGTGATACAGTGATACATTATAGTGATGTAGTGATACAGTGTTGCTGGTGATACATTATAGTGATGTAGTGATACAGTGATACATTATAGTGATGTAGTGCTAATCGTGATACCTTTGATAAATTGATACATTGAGTCTAGTAATACATTATAATGATGTAATGAATGATGCTGGTTATACATTATAGTGATGTAGTGATACGGTGTTGCTGGTGATACATTATAGTGATGTAGTGATACGGTGTTGCTGGTGATACATTATAGTGATGTAGTGATACGGTGCTACTTGTGATACCTTTGATAAATTGATACAGTGAGTCTAGTAATACAGTATAACGATGTAATGATGCTGGTGATACATTATAGTGACAATTTTTTGCAGTGATGCAGTGTTACTGGTGTTACCTTTTAGTGATGTAGTGATACAATGTGCCTTGTAATTACATTATAAAGACGTACTGATGCAGGTGATACATTATAGTGATGTATTGATATAATGTATCACTGGACACACTCTAATGATGTAGTGATGCTGGTGATACATTATAGTGTATCAGTGATACAGTGTTGCTAGTGATATATTCTCTTGCTGTAGTAAAGCAGTGATACATTTTTGCCAGTGATACATTTTAGTGATATAATGATGCTTGTGTTACATTATAGTGATGTTTGTGTTACATTATAGTGATGTTTGTATTACATTATAATGATGTAGTGATGTTTGTGTTACATTATAGTGATGTAGTGATGTTTGTGTTACATTATAGTGATGCTTGTGTTACATTATAGTGATGTAGTGATGCTTGTGTTACATTATAGTGATGTAGTGATGCTTGTGATACATTATAGTGATATAATGATGCTTGTGTTACATTATAGTGATGCTTGTGATACATTATAGTGATGTAGTGATGCTTGTGATACATTATAGTGCTTCAGTGCTGCTTGTGATACATTATAGTGATGTAGTGATGCTTGTGATACATTATAGTGCTTCAGTGCTGCTTGTGATACATTATTTTTATTCAGTGATACATTAATGCAGTGATACATTTTATTGATGTAGTGATGCTTGTGATACGTTATATTGATATAGTGATTCAGTGTTGCCAGTGAAACATTTAATGATGCTTGTGTTACATTATAGTGATGCTTGTGATACATTATAGTGATGTAGTGATGTTTGTGTTACATTATAGTGATGTAGTGATGCATGTGTTACATTATAGTGATGTAGTGATGTTTGTGTTACATTATAGTGATGCTTGTGTTACATTATAGTGATGTAGTGATGTTTGTGTTACATTATAGTGATGTAGTGATGCTTGTGTTACATTATAGTGATGCTTGTGTTACATTATAGTGATGTAGTGATGCTTGTGTTACATTATAGTGATGTAGTGATGTTTGTGTTACATTATAGTGATGCTTGTGTTACATTATAGTGATGTAGTGATGTTTGTGTTACATTATAGTGATGTAGTGATGTTTGTGTTACATTATAGTGATGCTTGTGTTACATTATAGTGATGTAGTTATGTTTGTGTTACATTATAGTGATGCTTGTGTTACATTATAGTGATGTAGTGATGTTTGTGATACATTATAGTGATGTAGTGATGTTTGTGTTACATTATAGTGATGTAGTGATGCTTGTGTTACATTATAGTGATGTAGTGATGTTTGTGTTACATTATAGTGATGCTTGTGTTACATTATAGTGATGTAGTGATGTTTGTGTTACATTATAGTGATGTAGTGATGCTTGTGTTACATTATAGTGATGTAGTGATGCTTGTGTTACATTATAGTGATGTAGTGATGCTTGTGTTAAATTATAGTGATGTAGTGATGCTTGTGTTAAATTATAGTGATGTAGTGATGCTTGTGTTACATTATAGTGATGTAGTGATGTTTGTGTTACATTATAGTGATGTAGTGATGCTTGTGTTACATTATAGTGATGTAGTGATGCTTGTGTTAAATTATAGTGATGTGGTGATGTTTGTGTTACATTATAGTGATGCTTGTGTTACATTATAGTGATGTAGTGATGCTTGTGTTAAATTATAGTGATGTAGTGATGTTTGTGTTACATTATAGTGATGTAGTGATGCTTGTGTTACATTATAGTGATGTAGTGATGCTTGTGTTAAATTATAGTGATGTAGTGATGCTTGTGTTACATTATAGTGATGCTTGTGTTACATTATAGTGATGTAGTGATGTTTGTGTTACATTATAGTGATGTAGTGATGTTTGTGTTACATTATAGTGATGTAGTGATGCTTGTGTTACATTATAGTGATGTAGTGATGCTTGTGTTAAATTATAGTGATGTGGTGATGTTTGTGTTACATTATAGTGATGCTTGTGTTACATTATAGTGATGTAGTGATGCTTGTGTTACATTATAATGATGTAGTGATGCTTGTGTTAAATTATAGTGATGTAGTGATGCTTGTGTTACATTATAGTGATGTAGTGATGCTTGTGTTAAATTATAGTGATGTAGTGATACTTGTGTTACATTATAGTGATGCTTGTGTTACATTATAGTGATGTAGTGATGTTTGTGTTACATTATAGTGATGTAGTGATGCTTGTGTACATTATAATGATGTAGTGATGCTTGTGTTACATTATAGTGATGTAGTGATGCTTGTGATACATTATAGTGATGTAGTGATGCTTGTGTTACATTATAGTGATGTAGTGATGCTTGTGTTACATTATAGTGATGTAGTGATGCTTGTGTTACATTATAGTGATGTAGTGATGCTTGTGTTAAATTATAGTGATGTAGTGATGTTTGTGTTACATTATAGTGATGTAGTGATGCTTGTGTTAAATTATAGTGATGTAGTGATGCTTGTGTTACATTATAATGATGTAGTGATGCTTGTGTTACATTATAGTGATGTAGTGATGCTTGTGTTACATTATAGTGATGTAGTGATGCTTGTGTTACATTATAGTGATGTAGTGATGCTTGTGTTAAATTATAGTGATGTAGTGATGTTTGTGTTACATTATAGTGATGTAGTGATGCTTGTGTTACATTATAGTGATGTAGTGATGCTTGTGTTACATTATAGTGATGTAGTGATGCTTGTGTTAAATTATAGTGATGTAGTGATTTGTGTTACATTATAGTGATGTAGTGATGTTTGTGTTACATTATAGTGATGTAGTGATGCTTGTGTTACATTATAGTGATGTAGTGATGCTTGTGTTAAATTATAGTGATGTAGTGATGCTTGTGTTACATTATAATGATGTAGTGATGCTTGTGTTACATTATAGTGATGTAGTGATGTTGTGTTACATTATAGTGATGTAGTGATGTTTGTGTTACATTATAGTGATGTAGTGATGCTTGTGTTACATTATAGTGATGTAGTGATGCTTGTGTTAAATTATAGTGATGTGGTGATGTTTGTGTTACATTATAGTGATGCTTGTGTTACATTATAGTGATGTAGTGATGCTTGTGTTACATTATAATGATGTAGTGATGCTTGTGTTAAATTATAGTGATGTAGTGATGCTTGTGTTACATTATAGTGATGTAGTGATGTTTGTGTTACATTATAGTGATGTAGTGATGCTTGTGTTAAATTATAGTGTAGTGATACTTGTGTTACATTATAGTGATGCTTGTGTTACATTATAGTGATGTAGTGATGTTTGTGTTACATTATAGTGATGTAGTGATACTTGTGTTACATTATAGTGATGCTTGTGTTACATTATAGTGATGCTTGTGTTACATTATAGTGATGTAGTGATGCTTGTGTTAAATTATAGTGATGTAGTGATACTTGTGTTACATTATAGTGATGCTTGTGTTACATTATAGTGATGTAGTGATGTTTGTGTTACATTATAGTGATGTAGTGATGCTTGTGTTACATTATAATGATGTAGTGATGCTTGTGTTACATTATAGTGATGTAGTGATGCTTGTGATACATTATAGTGATGTAGTGATGCTTGTGTTACATTATAGTGATGTAGTGATGCTTGTGTTACATTATAGTGATGCTTGTGTTACATTATAGTGATGTAGTGATGCTTGTGATACATTATAGTGATGTAGTGATGCTTGTGATACATTATAGTGATGTAGTGATGCTTGTGTTACATTATAGTGATGTAGTGATGCTTGTGTTACATTATAGTGATGCTTGTGTTACATTATAGTGATGTAGTGATGCTTGTGTTACATTATAGTGATGCTTGTGTTACATTATAGTGATGCTTGTGTTACATTATAATGATGTAGTGATGTTTGTGTTACATTATAGTGATGTAGTGATGCTTGTGTTACATTATAGTGATGCTTGTGTTACATTATAGTGATGTAGTGATGCTTGTGTTACATTATAGTGATGCTTGTGTTACATTATAGTGATGTAATGCTGTTTGTGTTTCATTATAGTGATGTTTGTGATACATTATAGTGATGTTTGTGTTACATTATAGTGATGCTTGTGTTACATTATAGTGATGTAGTGATGTTTGTGTTACATTATAGTGATGTAGTGATGCTTGTGTTACATTATAGTGATGTAGTGATGCTTGTGTTAAATTATAGTGATGTAGTGATGCTTGTGTTACATTATAATGATGTAGTGATGCTTGTGTTACATTATAGTGATGTAGTGATGTTTGTGTTACATTATAGTGATGTAGTGATGCTTGTGTTACATTATAGTGATGTAGTGATGCTTGTGTTAAATTATAGTGATGTGGTGATGTTTGTGTTACATTATAGTGATGCTTGTGTTACATTATAGTGATGTAGTGATGCTTGTGTTACATTATAATGATGTAGTGATGCTTGTGTAAATTATAGTGATGTAGTGATGCTTGTGTTACATTATAGTGATGTAGTGATGTGTTACATTATAGTGATGTAGTGATGCTTGTGTTAAATTATAGTGATGTAGTGATACTTGTGTTACATTATAGTGATGCTTGTGTTACATTATAGTGATGTAGTGATGTTTGTGTTACATTTATGATGTAGTGATACTTGTGTTACATTATAGTGATGCTTGTGTTACATTATAGTGATGTAGTGATGCTTGTGTTAAATTATAGTGATGTAGTGATATTGTGTTACATTATAGTGATGCTTGTGTTACATTATAGTGATGTAGTGATGCTTGTGTTACATTATAGTGATGTAGTGATGCTTGTGTTACATTATAATGATGTAGTGATGCTTGTGTTACATTATAGTGATGTAGTGATGCTTGTGATAATTATAGTGATGTAGTGATGCTTTGTTTACATTATAGTGATGTAGTGATGCTTGTGTTACATTATAGTGATGCTTGTGTTACATTATAGTGATGTAGTGATGCTTGTGATACATTATAGTGATGTAGTGATGCTTGTGATACATTATAGTGATGTAGTGATGCTTGTGATACATTATAGTGATGTAGTGATGCTTGTGTTACATTATAGTGATGTAGTGATGCTTGTGTTACATTATAGTGATGCTTGTGTTACATTATAGTGATGCTTGTGTTACATTATAGTGATGTAGTGATGCTTGTGTTAAATTATAGTGATGTAGTGATGCTTGTGTTACATTATAGTGATGTAGTGATGTTTGTGTTACATTATAGTGATGTAGTGATGCTTGTGTTACATTATAGTGATGTAGTGATGCTTGTGTTACATTATAGTGATGTAGTGATGCTTGTGATACATTATAGTGATGTAGTGATGCTTGTGTTACATTATAGTGATGTAGTGATGCTTGTGTTACATTATAGTGATGCTTGTGTTACATTATAGTGATGTTTGTGTTACATTATAGTGATGTGGTGATGTTTGTGTTACATTATAGTGATGCTTGTGTTACATTATAGTGATGTAGTGATGCTTGTGTTACATTATAGTGATGTAGTGATGTTTGTGTTACATTATAGTGATGTAGTGATGCTTGTGTTACATTATAATGATGTAGTGATGCTTGTGTTACATTATAGTGATGTAGTGATGCTTGTGATACATTATAGTGATGTAGTGATGCTTGTGTTACATTATAGTGATGTAGTGATGCTTGTGTTACATTATAGTGATGTAATGCTGTTTGTGTTTCATTATAGTGATGTTTGTGATACATTATAGTGATGCTTATGTTACATTATAATGATGTAGTGATGCTTGTGATACATTATAGTGATGTTTGTGATACATTATAGTGATGTTTGTGTTATATTATAGTGATGTTTGTATTACATTATAGTGATGCTTGTGATGCATTATAGTGATGTAGTGATGCTTGTGTTACATTATAGTGATGCTTGTGATACATTATAGTGATGTAGTGATGCTTGTGATACATTATAGTGATGTTTGTGATACATTATAGTGATGTAGTGATGCTTGTGATACATTATAGTGATGTAGTGATGCTTGTGATACATTATAGTGATGTAGTGATGCTTGTGATACATTATAGTGATGTTTGTGATACATTATAGTGATGTTTGTGATACATTATATTGATGTTTGTGATACATTATATTGATGTAGTGATGCTTGTGATACATTATAGTGATGTAGTGATGCTTGTGATACATTATAGTGATGTAGTGATGCTTGTGATACATTATAGTGATGTAGTGATGCTTGTGATACATTATAGTGATGTTTGTGATACATTATAGTGATGCTTGTGATACATTATAGTGATGTAGTGATGCTTGTGATACATTATAGTGATGTAGTGATGCTTGTGATACATTATAGTGATGTAGTGATGCTTGTGATACATTATAGGGATCTAGTGATGCAGTGATAGAGTGTTGCCAGTGAAACGTTTTAGTGATGCAGTGTTACCCTCCTGGCACCGGCCGTATTATAAGCAGTTCTGTAATTTTCAGTGATTTTCTAATGTTTCTTTATGTTCCAGTAAACGTGTTCAATGGTGCTGCCGATGATCTCCTTTTTTATAGAGCTTTCCATGTTACGGGCAGCAACATTCGAGCAGTTGGCAATGGGTGGGGGAGTAGACGCATATTATTTGCGCTGCTTTAGTTATCTTGGAGATCTGGGGACCGGCGGCTGCGTTTCCTCGGCAGCTTTCTCTCCGACTCCAGATTTGGGGGGGGAATGGGAATGTGTGCCCGCTCCCCTCTATAGGATTACACATCTGTGTACCCAAGGCACCTGAATCTGGGCCAGCTCGGCGTACTTTCCAAATCACCGTCCATGCATTTTACTTCAAGGGCTTAATTAAGCAAAGGAAAATCTCATAAACATGAACGCTCATTCAAAGGGCTGTCACGCGGGAGGCCCGGCGCCAGATCTCTGTTAGGTGAGATTAGCAGAACACCACTTGGCTGGACTCGCACAAGTCCCAAGATTGAGCAGGAGAGATGAGCGATATTCTGCTGCCAGACACTTTTTTTTTGCGTGAGTGTGTCTGTGCATCCCTACAGAACATCTATCTTAATGCGATGACATATCGCAGAGCTGCAGAACGCGGCCTAAACACTTCCAGCCTCCTTGTTTCTGTATCCGTATCACAATCCGACACCTTCCCCTGTCCCCGTCCTTCCCCATCTTTATTATTTATTTTATTTCTTTCTATTTTTCCGGGAAAATACAATCAACGTATAAAAACACTGGCAAATTCACAACAAACACAGCGCAATTCACCACAATTTGCCGTAATTCAGCGCAACTGAAATTGTCCCATAGAGAACTATTGTGTCTTTTATTCTGGGAACGCCGAATTGCACAGAAATTGCAGCGAAATTACCTGATTTTCGTTGTTTCAGTTCGACAGGTTTAGACAGGCGAATCCCCTAGGTTTCAGTGTAAAATAAATTATATCATAGTTTACTTTCTTTTCATTTTTTTTCCATTTTTTTAAAGAGACCTTTTCCTATTTTTTGGAAGATGTTTTTGTTCTTTTTTTTATTTTTTAAAAGACATGTAGACACTTGTATTTTTTTTTAACAGACCATTTTATTATTGGACCTTTTTTAATATTTTGACACATTTTTATCTATGTATAACACTCCTATTAGGAGAATAGAAGGCTTCCTTTTTTTTTTCCGGGGCAATTCACCAATGCCAGTTCGGTTCAATTTCGGCACAATCCAGCAGTTATCAGCACAATTTGGCACTTTTCACGGATGTCCAATAACTACTTCAGAGACTCCTATTTCATAAAACACGGTGACCGTTCACTAAATGGTGAATTCACTATCAGGGTTATTCAAAGCGGTCCGAATTGGGGCCGAAAGGTAACCAAATGCTGAAAATCAGCGTTTGGTTACCTTTCTTGGCCATTCGGCAATTCAGAGAGCAGGCAATTCGCCAAATGTTGGCGAATTGCCTGCACATACGGTGCCTGTTCGAGGGCAGTGAAATCCCCATAGCTTCGTCCATTCAGAGAACAAAAACCAGCAGTGAAAAGTTGCCGAAATGCCCTGCCATTCGGTGGTTTCATTCGACAGGTTTATTCAGGAGATTCCCATAGGCTTCAATGTTAAAAATATTCCCGTTTTAATTCAATATCTAATAAACCATTTATTATTTTATTCTGCAGCAAAAAGTCTCTACCAAACGAAAATGAAATAACGAAATTCCGGAAACAAAATTATTTTGAAGCAATACAAGTTTTTCAGCCGTGCAAACCTCTAATATATAGATAGATAATGATAGACGGATGGATTGATAGATATGGAGATAGACAGATATTTAATGTGTATTTATTTATTGATTCATTTTAATGGTATAGTTGATGGCTCCTCATTCTTCCGTCCCATACGAGACCCCTCTGCCTACATGCGTCTATCCGGTGTTTGTAGATCTCTCCCAGTGATTTCTTGGATGTCAAGTTTGCGTTTTTACGTCTTTTATTATATTATATTTTAGCGCAGCTTTATTTTATTGCTCAGAATTCTCCAAACAAAATAGCTTTATTGACTCCCGTTCCAGCGCTGCCATCTCCACCGGGAGCTGGAGGCTCTTTTGGAGGATTCCCGGACAGAACTTGCACAAGAACAATAGACGACTCTGCAAGGAGACGACCCTCTGGATCCCGCACATGGCGGCCCGGTCAACAAAACAACCTCGACGACCGTACCCTTTCTTATTTTTCTTTCGAGGCATTTAGAAATACAGCAAAGCAGAAAAAGCGTCGACAGGAAGGCGCGAATCGAAATTATTATGTAAAACCCTGAAAAGCAGAGGTGCTCTCATCTCCGAGTTCCAGATGATAAGGCCAAGACAATGGAAATGTCAACCAAATATACAGAGAAAATGAAAATCTTGATTAAAGAAAGGAGAAAAAAAGCCGTTCAGATCAGTGGGGCCATTCTCATTTCCCATAGAGCGATGCTGCCGCGCGTGACCTTTTTGGGGTAAGACGCCCCCACACTATGCGCCTTTTATATGGATATGCTAATTAGGTGATGCGGATCTGAAAAGTATGAAAGTTATACCGAAGTTTTTTTTTTAAAAAAATAATGTTTAATAATCACACAGAATGAAAAGTGCAGAAAAAAAGGAAGAACTGTATTCAGGCGCTTATATGGCATGTAATAAAAATATATATATAGAGAGATAGAGGGTTTTAAAGGGACACGCTATAGAAAAATATTTTCAGGGTTATTCATAGAGCAGCGGAATGTCACCTAAATTTTGGTGCGCTCTTGTTCACCGCACTTCGGCAAGTTCGATTCACCGACCCTGCGGTGAATTAGGCATTCCCCACAGGGTCCTTGAAGTCTGGCGAACGACCCGCCGAACGAATCGAAAAACCGCTGTGAAACCGCCGAATCAATCACAAAAACCGCCGCAAAACTGCCAGATCGATCACAAAAACGGCCAAATCAATCTGAAAACCTGCTGAATGCATGTACCAATCCACCGCAAACCGCCGAATCAATCACAAAAACCGCCGCAAAACTGCCAAATCGATCACAAAAACGGCCAAATCGATCTGAAAACCTGCTGAATGCTTCTGCCAATCCACCGCAAAACCGCCAAACTGATCTGAAGAAGACAGACCCGTCCCCGAAAAAAGCTGCTGAACGGGGTAAAAAAAACAAAAACCAGCGCAACTTTTAAACAATGTTTTCAAACAGAGTTCTGCAAGAAAATGCCTGGAAATAACGTATAAGATCCTATAAATAATGATAAAAAGGTCTGTTACAGAAAAAAAATGAAAACGCCACTTTAAAAAAATCATGAAAAAACTATTTGCCGGAAATGTTTTTAAACATTGACATTTCTCTGCTGTTCGGTGTCTGTGAACAGATTAACCATTGCTTCTCTATGGGGGATTTCACCGCCGTCAAACAGGCACCATATTTTCTGGCAATTCGCCAAGATTTGGCAAAATTCACTGTCCGGAGCAATTTCGGGGCCAATTCAACTCTTTGAATACCCCTATAAGTTTCCCTTTTTCTGCCATTAAATAACTGAGCAGATCCCGCTGCCATTCTCTGCCTAATTATTTTATATTCTTATTTTAAGTGATTTTTACTCCTTTTCCCCCTCGTCGCGCGCTACTCCTCCTCTCCGGCTCAGGGATCCCCAAACACGGACGTCCCTGAAGCTTTTCTGTGCAGTATGAGCTCCTACGCAACTTGCAAAGCATAGGAAACGCAAATTGTGCAGAGCTACAGAACTTGCACACTTTACGTACACATGTTCCGTAGCGCCTGCGCAGAGCTGTCTACACGCGCATGCACAGATCCAATCCATTGGCTGCCTCCCTGCTGCTGCTGCGATTGGTCTTAGAGGGTGACGTCGACATGCTCTCTGTGTGCTGACATCACTAGCGACCAATCCAGGAAGTTCAAGATCACGCCTGCAGGTGACGCTGGGTGGGGTGGAGGAAACTCCTCCACTTCAATCCAAGATAAAACCAGATCAGGATGCTGAGAGGGCGAGAAGCGTGGACTCCTCCCTCCTTTAAAAAGTGGTCAGGATGAGTAGAGCGCCCCTTTAACATATAACACATCTGATATTAGATATGTGAATTATTACAATTATATTTATTTATTTCGTTATTTTTTGCTCTGCTATAAAAAAAAAGAACCTGTTTTACCTTCGTTCCAGGGAAAAAATACGCTAGCGAAGGAACACATTTTATCAAGGTAATTATGCCGAACTTATTTGGGGACATAATTTCTCTTTAAGGAAGCTTTATCAGCCATGGATACATCCAGACCGTTATTGGAAAAGCATTATTTCCGGAGACACTATTGGTTTCTTTTAAATAATTCATTAGAAGCAGCACAGCCTGGGGTGCAATGATTAGTCTGTATATGCACGATACTTGTTTTGCTAGAAAGATAATTGAAACTGCAGATTTGAGCTTCTTTTTTCGGTCGTCTAGGGTTATGCCTTTTACAATCAGACCGATAAGAACCTTGGAGTTTGCCCATATCTGATCCGTCCGTACCGGGCAGAACAGGGGGATGGTGTAGCGTGGACAAGTCGAAGACTGTTGAACTGGTGTCCAGTGGCAGCCTTATTTTATTATGGTCCAGATGTCACCAAACCCAAAGACTAGGTTCTATGACACCTTCACGTTGTGTATATATTAGGCAAAGATGGCCGAATCTTCTGTTGGCAGCTGGGAATGCTGCGGATGTCTTTGAGGTGCAGGTGAATGCTATTTTGTTTTCCAGATGAAAGTGCTCCCCAGTTAGTCTGGTCGTACCTGTTAGGTAATGTTGGACTCGTCGAGGAGATCTAAGGGTTACCCCACCGGCCCTTAGAGTAACAGATCACCCAGTTGGGCCAACACTGTTGAGATATAAGACCGATGTCCAGTGGCAGCCTTATTTTATTATGGTCCAGATGTCACCAAACCCAAAGACTAGGTTCTATGATATCTTCACGTTGTGTATATATTAGGCAAAGATGGCCGAATCTTCTGTTGGCAGCTGTGAACGCTCCAGATGTTATTTTGCTTTCCCAGATGAAAGCGTTCCCCAGTTAATCCGGTCGTACCTGTTATGTGATGATGGACTAGTCAAGGAGATCTTAGGGTTACCCCACTGGCCCTTAGAGTAACAGATCACCCAGTTGGGCCAACACTGTGGTAGTGTTGAGTTGACTCTACAATTGCCTTTTAATCGATCTGTAGATCGAAACCATTTGTCAATAGTCCTCGTGGTATAACCTGTCCCTATCGAGTATCGTTCTTTTCGGCATTCCCATTGAAGTGCCGCCTTCTTCACATACAGTATATTCCCTTCATTATTGCATTGTTTTAGAATATCATATTTTTACAGATTACACTCTAATCTATCAGGGTTATTCAGAGAAAGGTGAAACTCTGGAGAACCTTTGGAGAAGTGAAAATTCTAGGTCAAAATAGCCAAACCAGAAAAATTCTAGCCTTTATCTCACTTTCCAAATCAGCTATTCTGACCTAGAATTTTAACTTCTCAAAGTTCTCCAGAGTTTCACCTTTCACAGAATAACTCTGATAGATTAGAGGGAAATTCAGACGACAGTTTTAGGGCATTGGAGTCAATGTTCTTCACTTCTAGTTGGGTCCAGACATGTTGGTGAACCTTGGAAAGGAAGTGTCATGGTTTTGGATGTTTGGAATCAGTAATGCAGGTCAGGAGGGGGGAGTAGTCTGAGATCGAAGTATCAGTATGGGGTGATCCAGGATATGTGGTCAGCAAGTAAGCCAGAAGATCGGGGTGGGCGACATTCCGGACTAGTCAAGAGATAAGCCAAAGGGTCAATAACAGGAAGACACAGAAAGATCAGAACAGTATTGCACGGTATTACAGAGAGATTACAATTGAGTACCCCATACCTGTCTGAGAAGGTTTATACTGGGAGCTCCTTCCCACCAAACCCATAAGGGAGGCAACCAAGCCCCAAAGTCTGCCTTCTGAGACAAAAGAGGCTAACTCTAGAGACCCTTCCCCATTAACCACAGCATGGAGGCCATGACACCTCCAAGCACAACCATTCCTCAGATGAGAGACTACCACCCTACGCACTGCCCAAGGACGCTGAGGCCTATCCACACATGTGACAGGAGAGGACCCAGGCACTGCACAACCCCGAAGGAGTGGACCCATCCGGGCAGCCTGCAAGCAGGGAGGCCATCGTGCCATAATGACACCCTGTGCGGCCTAGCGTGTCTGAGGGCAGGGGGATCCAGCCGGCAGGTGAGGTGTGACAGGAAGTGTTCTTCAAACAACCACTGGTGGTCTTAAACATAACACAGCCAAATACTAGATCTGGCGTTCAATTATTTTGTTTGTATTTTAACGAATCCCAATTTGATGGGAAATTTTTTGAGCACGCCATCTTGAATATAATGGTCTTAAGAGAACCCAACCCTTCTGCGTTACTGCTCTTGTGATTTCTTCTTCTGTAAGAGGGCATAGGCGTGATGATCCAGGGGATGGCATGTGTTTTCAAGTTATCTAGTTGGATTATTAAAAAATATATTAAAATCCTGAGGACTTGCCGTGTTTATAGATAATATAGGAGCCTCCAGGAGGTCCTCCACAAATCCCTGAAAAACCCAATTTCTTCTCAACCTATAACGTTGTGTTTTTCTTCCTCGTCTTCGATACTTGTGGGCACTAGTCATGTTGGAAATACAGACCAGTATGCAAATGCTCATTTGTCAGCAAGCACATATATTTTCTTTTTTCTTGCGCAGCAGGTGAGATCATGCAAAACTGCCACCGCCTGTGCCGTCAGATAGAAGCGCTCAATAAAGCAACCCAAGCCGTAATCACGTCCTTCTGACCAAAGGCACGTAAACGGACAAGGTTATTTAATCATGAAAGAAGTCGCAACGCCCCCGTCTTTATCAAGCACGTAAAAAAGAAGAATATATATATATATATATTCATCGCTCGCATTCCTCCTCATAGCCCCGTGGTGATGTTTTTTTTGTGTCCTAGTTTCACCGGTGATTTTGCCACTGGGTGCTAAGACGAAAACAATTCAAGCAGAGAAACTAAAAGGGCGTCTGATAGCTTCTGCCATGACTGAGAGAACAGCAGACAAATAAAAGAAAATATCGCTAAAGTTAAATGACCCCAGATTCACATTCCCGGCGAATTGTATCTCGCCGAGTTTACCTAATTATCTTCCCGTTTTACAATGACAATTGAATTATGTTTTTCCTGGGAACCTTCGCTTTTTTCTTACATATATATTCTCGCCTCCTTTTTTCTTCTCTTTCTTTTATTTTCATTTATTATGTGTTTTTAGGGGGAAGCGATTCCAGTCAGTTTTACGACACAATTTATTGTGAGTCTCTTGTGAAATAAGGAGGTCGGAGTTTTCTTCACCGCTAATTGCGCTTTCCGTGTTAGATAAGTTCCCGATGAAATATGTAAGGAAAGAGGACAGTTAGTTGGAGACGAGAGTAGATTGAACCGTTATCATGTTACATGAGGTTTCCTGACTCTGATCCTCTCTGTTCCTAATTAGGGATGTGCGTTTCGGGTTTCGGAATTTCTGAATTTTTACGAAGTTTCCCGATTCGTGTTTTCGGATGCGGCCGAATTTCCGAAAATTTTTAGATCCGAAAATTTCAGATCCGAAACGTTTTCCGAGCCGAAACGAAATATTTTCGGATTTTTCGAATGGACTTGAAATGTGTCAAACGAGGAGAACAGACGTTCCGAAAAAACGCAAATTTTCCGAAAATTTTCCGGAAAACGAAAATTTTCTGAAAAACGAAAATTTTCGGAAAACGACAATTTCCGAAAAAAACGAGAAGTCGATACAAAAAACGAGCAAAGTGACACGAAAAAATACGAAAAATGGCCGATATTCCGAAAAATGTACAATTCCGAAAAACGAAAATTTCCGAAATCACGAAAAGTCGATACAAAAACCGAGCACAGTGACACGAAAATACGAAAAATGGTCGATATTCCGAAAAAAAATGTACCCGAAAAACGAGTCGAATCGAATCGAAACCGAAATCGGTCGAAACGAGCCGAATCGAAAAGTTTAAAAATCCGAAAAATCGAACCGAAAAAAAATCGGTGCACAAGCCTATTCCTAATCGTAAAGGTGGAATAATAAATAATCGTTCTGTTGTTGTTGTCTGCTGGCTTCCACCACCAGGTACATGAAGGTCGCAAAGTTACGTCTAGTTAGCTAGGGTCTACAAGAAAGTGCTCAGCAACAGTTGGGCAGAACTGTACTTTATATCACATTAAGACTCAATAAAGAAGGTTTCTTGTAACTTACTGCCTTTACGCCACCAACCAGGGGACTTCCTACTTTCGATTGACTCCATTGTCACCATCAGCCAGCTGAGCTGCAAACACCTAGAAGGTATCACAAGACACCAACCAACCATGCATGAATCAGCAATAGTTTCAAGATGGACTTGTGTTTTTAGTTACTTTGCTTGTATTGTTTCATATTAGCACCTAGTGGCAAAATCACCGGTGGCACCAAAACACAAAAGGAAAGCGGACAAGCAGTTAGCTGGACACCAGAGTAGATTGAACCGTTATCATGTTACATGAGGTTTCCTGACTCTGATCTTCTCTGTTCCTCATCGTAAAGGTGGAATAATAAATAATCGTTCTGTTGTTGTCTGGTGGCCGTGTAATCAGGCCTCTTCCACCACCAGGTACATGAAGGTCGCAAAGTTACGTCTAGTTAGCTAGGGTCTACAAGAAAGTGCTCCGCAACAGTTGGGCAGAACTGTACTTTATATCACATTAAGACTCAATAAAGAAGGTTTCTTGTAACTTACTGCCTTTACGCCACCAACCAGGGGACTTCCTACTTTCGATTGACTCCATTGTCACCATCAGCCAGCTGAGCTGCAAACACCTAGAAGGTATCACAAGACACCAACCAACCATGCATGAATCAGCAATAGTTTCAAGATGGACTTGTGTTTTTAGTTACTTTGCTTGTATTGTTTCATATTAGCACCTAGTGGCAAAATCACCGTGGCACCAAAACACAAAAGGAAAGCGGACAAGCAGTTAGCTGGACACCAGAGTAGATTGAACCGTTATCATGTTACATGAGGTTTCCTGACTCTGATCTTCTCTGTTCCTCATCATAAAGGTGGAATAATAAATAATCGTTCTGTTGTTGTCTGGTGGCCTTTTAATCAGGCCTCTTCCACCACCAGGTACATGAAGGTCGCAAAGTTACGTCTAGTTAGCTAGGGTCTACAAGAAAGTGCTCCGTAACAGTTGGGCAGAACTGTACTTTATATCACATTAAGACTCAATAAAGAAGGTTTCTTGTAACTTACTGCCTTTACGCCACCAACCAGGGGACTTCCTACTTTCTATTGACTCACCATCAGCCAGCTGAGCTGCAAACCCCTAGAAGGTATCACAAGACACCAACCATGCATGAATCAGCAATAGTTTTAAGATGGACTTGTGTTTTTCGTTTCTCTGCTTGAATTGTTTCGTCTTAGCACCTAGTGGCAAAATCACCGGTGAGCTTTTTTGTTATGATGAGATTTGGGGTTGCTATTTTCAGCTTGTTTTATCTCTCTCTCCAGGGTGCTTGGTGAGAGATAAAACAAAGGATTTAATTTCTCTACAGTGGGCACGCCAATCGTCCTTAAAAAGGTGTGAAATGTGGTTTTGATATGCTAATGAGTGCTTTTCAATGTATTACGATGCAAAATCGAAGTGGCTCGACTTTGGGAGTGAAGGAGTTAAAGAAAGTAAAAACACAAACATACTAGAATTTCCAAATTCCTATTCAAGTAATTTTAAGCAAAGGTCGCAGTTTTCGCGGGCGGGGATGTACGGTATTGGTATGCCGGTCTCTCGTCGACGGAGCGAAATGAGCTGGAGGTTCAAAGTGATTGTAGAGATTGAAATCATGCATTTTCATTGATTACAGATCGGTGGCTGGCTTTGTTCAGCGTTGGGATAGGAGAGTATTTTCCAGTTTGTTTGCTCAAGCTGTTTTCTGCTCAGCATATTGATTTTATATATTTTTAACAAAGTGCTTAGCACTATCTTGTAGCACAACCTATCCATATTTATTAGGCTCGGCCAGTGAAAACAATTTCAGCCAACTGAGACAGCAAATTGTAAAAACCAATGTTTTTATTTAAAGGAATTCATACCATAACTAAGGGCCCTGGCACTTTACAATGTGCATTAAATTTGATCCTGTAGCTTATAAAAGGGTGAAAATACATTTATGGTCAATCCACATATAGAGAAGGAGACTTTTACCGAACCCTTGGGAGCTCTAACGCACTAACTCTCCCGATACGTATTTGCTCGAACGCGTTTATATCTGAGAGATGGATTCTGCGCGATTAGAATAAATAGTGAGATGTCACACAGTACGGACAGATGAAATACATAATGATATTGCAATGAATTTCCATGTAGCTCTGCAAGATGGATTGGATCCAAGGGTCTCCTTAATATATGGTGCTGCCCAAGTGAAATACTACAGATCCGATTAATCCGTCTCACCAAGGATCCGCAGAATGATACAAATTATTTCATGGACTATATATACATAATATCAGTGGTTCCTTGTCTTCGTTTAACTCTTGGTTGGATGAATTACTAGTAGGACATGACCCATTGGATGTGTACGTGCTACAACGTAGGGTAAAAGGTCAATGTTGACTTTAGCACCGCCATGTTTTTCTAAAGATCATCCATGGCTGTTTAAGTGTTTGATTTACCATCAGCCCTTATTTATTTATTTATTTTATTTATTTATTTATAAAGGATTTTACCAGGAAGGATACATTGAGATTTCTCTCGTTTTCAAGTATGTCCTGGGTTCAAGAACATTGAAGTGTTACAGTTACAGAAATACAAAGTAATACAATGCAAGATATAAAAAAAAAAATAAAAAAAAAATATACAGATTAACAGATAATAAATATGTTACACTGTGTTACATGTTTACAGGTGCATTCTGTATATAGTCACTAGGTTACATGTTTACAGGTGCATTCTGTATTGAGGTATGTTAGTAAGGAGCTCTTGAGTGACTTAAGACTGGGGGAAGATTTGATGGTGTCTGGGAGGTTATTCCATAATTGTGGTGCTCTGTAGGAAAAGGAGGACCGAGCCACTGTCTTTTTGTATTGTGGTATTGCAAGTAAGGTGCTGGTCCTGGATCGGAGGTTATAGGATGAGGGAGCTGCTGGGGGAAGCAGTCTATTCAGGTAGGGTGGCAGCTTCCCAGAAATGCTCTTAAACACCAGGCTGGAAAGGTGAAGGGTGCGTTTAGACTTCAGTGATGGCCAGTTTAGCTCTTTTAACATGTCACAATGGTGGGTCATGTAGTTACGTTATAATGCAAAGCGGCAGAAGGAGTTATACAATGTAGTAAGTTTCTGAAGGTGTGTTTGCGGGGCTGCTGCATACACTACATCTTCGTAATCAATAGCCGGCATAAGCATTTGTTGTACAATCTGCTTTCTTACCGCGGGACTCAGGCAGGATTTGTTTATGTACAGGGCACCTAGTTTGGGGTAAAGTTTAGATGAGAGTTTTTCGATGTGGGACCAAAGAATAGATTAGGGTCTAACCACATACCTAGATATTTGAGAGAAGTGACTGTGGTCAGCGTGCCTTATGAAAGGTAAATTTAGATAATATTATTTCCTAGAGGTTCTTGGGTAATCATCATGGTTGTGTCAAACACAAAATATCTAAACTGTCTCATTTTGCCTCCTGAGCAGAAAGTCCATAATATTTGGATTATTCCAAAGGAAATCTAGAAATAGTATAAAAATACTTAAGTTTCACATTTTCATTTTTTTAATGTAATCTTAAAAGCCACAAAAAAATGTAGAAATTTACTCAGTGGTGTTCCAGAAAAAGCAATCTTAACTTGATTTGTGGATTATTCGAAATGATTGACTAACCCTATTGTAAGTGCCTTCAAACTCCCATCTGAGTTGAGAAGCACCTGCACCTCCTCTCATTCCATACACAAACCTTTTAACGGAAACCTAGGAAAGAAATTACGTTTCCGAAAGAACAAATTACTGTATGGATTTAGGAGATATGACTTGCTTTCCAAAAAGGATCAAATAAAATCTCAATCAGGAATGATCTTCTGATAACCACTTTCCACGGCTTTGAGTTTTTAATGTACGAAAAGGACGGTTCTGGTGTTTGTGGATTTCATTGCAAAAAGAAGTAATGTCACAATCTTGCCATCAGGATGATGTCTACAGAGAATCCAGCAAAGAGCGTTCACTCTGTCCTCAAGTCTTTAGCCTGGAGGAAACTCAAAGATAGACGTTTCACTCAGTATAAAACTCTCCTTCCTGGAGGAAAGTCTGAAATAGAAGTTTCACTTTGTCCTCGACTCTCCTGGCGTAATTTCCAAGGTAGACATTTCACTCTGTCCTTGACTCTTTATCGTGGAGGAAACTCCAAAATAGCACTTTCACTCTGTTCTCAAGTCTCTATTAGGGATGGGCTGCCGGTTCGAATCGGTTTGAAGTTTGATTCGAACATCGGCTGTTCGAAAGTTCGCGACCTTCAAACTTTACGGGACGTTCCTAGAAAGTTCGAGAATTTTTTTTCCAAAAAATGCTTAAACGATCCTAAAAAATCTATTAATAAAGAGACTCTTTACTGCAGAATATAATAATAAACAGTTTATTAGATATTGAATTAAAACGGGAATAGCCTATGGGATTCATAAACATTTCCCACCCATTGTTGGTAAAACATTTCCCACTATTTGTTGGTCAAACATTTCCCACTCCTTGTTGGTCAAACATTTCCCACTCCTCATTGGTCAAACATTTCCCACTCTTTGTTGGTCAAACATTTCCCACTCATTGTTGGTCAAACATTTCTCACTCCTTGTTGGCCAAACATTTCCCACTCGTTGGTGATAAAACATTTCCCATGGCTTCAAATCACATTTAAACGTGAGCAAAAACGGTAAAAATGAGCTCAGTGCACAGCGGTGAAATGGCTCAGCACTCAGCAGTGAAAGGGTTAAAAAAATTGTGGGGTTTTTTGTTGTTTTTTTCCTGTCCCCCAGGGCTGTACCCGGACCCCCATACACCTTTTATGGCCAATATCTTGCATATATGCCCTCCTTGGAGGGGACCTTCATTTTTGAACGTTCGAGCCCCATTGACTTGCATGGTGTTCACGGTCGAACTTTTTCAGGTGTTCGAGTTCGAATGCGAACCGAACACGGGTGTGTTTGGCCCATCACTAGTCTCTATCCTTTATGAAACTCCAAGATATAATTTTTACTTTGTCTTCGACTATCTTTTCTGGAGGAAACTCTGAGATAGAAGTTTCACTCTGTCTTTGACTTTCTTTTCTGGAGGAAACATGGGGATAAATGCTTTCTACTTGTGATCCAGCAAAAAATGCCAAGGTAGAAGTTTCACTCTGTCCTGGACTCTCTATCCAGGAGGAAACTCTAGGATAAAAGTTTCACTATGTTCTCAGCTCTCTTTCCTAGAGGAAACTCCAAGATAGACATTTCACTTTGTCCTCAAATGTTATCCTATAGGAAACTCAGAGATAGGTGTTTTACTCTGCCCTCCATTCTTTATCCTGGTGGAAACTCTGAGATAGCAGTTTCCTTCTTTCCTCAACGCTGTATCCTGGAGGATTGTCCATGATAGAAGTTTCACTCTGTCCTCAACTCTCTGTCCAGGAGGAAGCTCGAAGATAGACGTTTTACTCTGTTCTCAAGTCTTTATCCTGGAGGAAACTCTGAGATAGAAGTTTCACTCTGTCCTCAACACTCTATCCTGGCGGAAACTCAGAGACCGACGTTTCACTGTGTCCTCCTTGACTCTAAACCCTGTAGGAAGCTCGAGGACAGAGGTTTCACTCTGTCCCCAACTCTTTATCCTGCAGGAAACTCCAAGATAAACATTTTACTCTGTCCTCAAGTCTTTATCCTGGAGGAAACTCCGAGATAGAAGTTTCACTCTGTCCTCAACACTCTATCCTGGCAGAAACTCAGAGACAGAAGTTTCACTGTGTCCTTGACTCTCAACCCTGGAGGAAGCTCGAGGACAGGGGTTTTCCTCTGTTCTCAAATCTTTATCTTGGAGCCAACTCCAAATTAGAAGTTTCACTCTGTCTTCGACTTTCTACGCTGGAGACAACTCTAGGACACAGAATCCACTCTGTCCTCAGTCATTTATCCAGCTCCAGTTTGCTCTTCCCTCCTGCTTCAAAGTCTGGACAATACTCCAGGTATCGTTGTTTGACGTCGGATCTTCAACTTTTCCCCCAATTTATATATTATTTTAGGAAAATACAACCGTATTAGAATTCCGCAGGAAAGCTGAAACCTGCCGGGTGAATAAGTACCCTCTCTCCCATATCCAAATCCCCTGAAAAAAATGAAGCCTGATTGTTTTGTAAGAGATAAAATAAAAATTCTCCTTATATGTTAACCTTGAGTTTGTCGAGCATCCAGTCCCATTGAACCCACTCTGATTTTCTAAAATCTTTCTGTCACTCGCTGATTTTCTCTTTCTCCGGGTTGCCTGGGGGGTATTCAATCTCATGAATTTGATTAAATTACCCTGCTCTCAGTATTTCTTTAATATTGCTTTTTAATATATTTATGGTGGCTTCTGTGATAAAAATACGTTCTCTATTTTCTTTAAAGCTGCAAAGTCCCTTTTGGGGGCACACGGAGAACCCTTATAAAAAGAATGCGATGTTACGAGCCGCTTACCGCATGCAAATTACTCGGAAACAACATAAAACTGTATACTTTTCATTATTGTCAGTAGCGCTAGGAATAGCTGAGCTACAAATACGACAGCACAGCAAAATGGGATTTTTATTGAAATATTACAGCAACTGCGGAATTCGAACGTAGTGGGAGTCGACCAAAGATGCTCGGCGTTGAAAGAAAACAGATTACAAAAGACAACTAATGCTGATGGTGTATAATGCGCTGGCGCTCGTACAGGCTGTTTAACTCTTCTGTGGACCTGTCTCATGAATAAATAATTGTTTTTATGATTCATGCAAATGGGGTAGTTCACACAAAAATAGCATTTAGAGCTGAAAGTTTTAAAGGGACCCTGTATCAAAAAATAGATTTGCCTTTTTCTGCCCTTAAGTAATTGGGAAGATGGTACCGAAGCCTCCGACCAGTTACCTTTCAATGTTTTTTTACTATTTTTGCATCATCTCACTCCCCTTTTGTCCCTCGCCTCTTGCAGCTCCTCCTGTTCGGCTCAGGGACTCCCGAACCCGGGAGTCTCTGAAACGTTTCTGCTCAATTTGAGCTCCTACACAACTTGTGCCGCGTAGGAGCCACAAATTGCTCAGCGCTACAGGACATGCACACTTTACGTAGGCACGTTCCGTAGCGCCGGCGCAGAGCAATGGATCGAAGCTGCACGCGCATGCACAGAACCGATCCATCATCTGCCTCTCCGAGAACACTCGCTACCACGATTGACGTTGGCATGCTCTCTGTGTGCCGATCTGACCGATCTGATGACTAGCAGCCGGGAAATTCTAAATCCTGGCTGCTATCGACACTGGCTGACTGAAGGAAACTCCTTCACATCAGCCAGTGATTTCTCCAGATCTGTGGAGCTTGAGGGGAGGGGGCACGCCTCACATCCTGACCACTTTAAAAGAATAAAATGGTCAGGATGAGTAGCGTGCCCCTTTAAATCTGGGGCAATCGCCTTGGAAACGGATGACCTCTTCGGAATGTTTGCCTCTGTTTTCGAATTTTGGCCCAAAATAACTTTATTTTTTTCTTAAACAAGGAGTAAAATAAAAATTCTAGAATAGATTCTAGATGTTCTGGATGGAGGTCTAGATATTTTGTTGCACCAACAGCGAAGTATAGATCTTGCATATTGGTTAAAGGTCAAGAAGCACAGGCACAGGTCTCATTTGGACCATATTGGAGTCTTAAAAAATGTTCATATACTAGAGATTATACACAAACCCAATTTGATCTCCTACGCTGATTAACGTCTGGCTGTGGTTAGCAAAAAGTTCAACACAGCCAGGACTTGGTGCTAACGGATTCCACTGGTGCAGAATCCATTAGCACCAGCCTAAAACCCCCTCAGAAAAATCCAGATACTCACTTCCTATCCCGCGGTAAGGACTGCGGCTCCAACCGCCTCCTCTGTCTGGTGGGAGCAGGGAGATACTGTGGGAAAAAGTCCTCCAGTCTCTCCTTGGGAATCACTATGCCGACCTGCCGGATCTCACGAGGCGAAATCCGGCAGGTCATGTGACTGGCAGAGGAGAAACTCAATGGAGTCCTATGGACTCCATCTAGTGGATGCACGCGGCAGCGCTTAGTGCTACTATGCGCATCCTGGGGCATAGCACCCGGTAACAATGCAGGCAGCTTTTTAGGCACCTGCATTGTATTATCGCGGTAAAACGGGGGCGCTAGGGAGAAAATTGCAAGTGCAGTTTTTTCTCCCTAGCATCTCCGTTTTACCACGAAGAATGTAATGTAGCTCATTGCCATTGCAAAGTCTCTTTGTCTTTGTTTCTGAGTCCCACCAAAAGAAGACATTGGTATTGTCAGGTCTTCTAAGACAAAAGATATTGGCATTGTTGGGTTTCCTCAAAGTAAGGATGTTGTCATTGCTGGATCTCTTCAGAGTGCATTGCTGTGTCTTCTCAAAGTGAGGGTGTCTACATATTGCTGCATCACTTCAGGATGAAGACATTGGCATTGTTGAGTCTCTTCAGTTTGAAGACCTTGCCATCTTTTCAGGGTAAAGACATCTTAGCTTCGGAGTCTCCTCACAGTGAATATATTGGCATTGCTGGGGTTCCTAAGACAAAAGACATTGGCAGTCCTGGGTCTTAAAGTGAGGATGTCCACATTGCTGCATCTCTTCATAATGAAGACGTTGACATTGTTGAGTCTCTTCAGGTTGAAGAGACTGGCATGTCTCATTCTCTTCATAAGGAAAACATTGGCTTCATTGAGTCTCTTCAGAATGAAGACAATGGCTTTGCTGAGTCTACTCAAAGTGAGGAAGTCTTCATTGTCCGATCTCGTCAGAGTACATAGCCATGGCTTCTCAAAGTGCGGATGTCTATAGTGCTGTGTCTCTTCAAAATGAAGACAATGGATTTGTTTGTATCTGTAAATAACTAACTGTTGTGTCTCAAAGTGAGGATGTCTTCGTTGTTGGATCTCTTTAAAAATGATGACATCAGTATCAATGATTCCTTTAGATCAGAGAAATGTGCAGTTCTTGGTTTCCTCTTAACGTCAGATGTCTCCACTGCCAGGTCTCCTCAGAGTGAAGAGATTTGCATTTCTCCTCAAAGTGAATATCTCTTAATTGCTGGACCTCTTCAGTGCTAAAACTTCTGCTTTTTTTTATTGTGAAATGAGCATTATTACTTATTTTCACTGATATTCCTTGGCCACCATCTACAGTGAAGACCCCAACACCGTCATGAAGGTCGTTTGTAGGGATACCTGTCTTGCTGCTTCCAACAGCTCTTGCAACTTGCTTTTCATTTTGATGGCCGAGATAAAGAGACTGGTTGAGTTTTGAAGTTAGAACAAGTATTCTTATTACCTATGACACAGATACATTTTAGTGTTGATTTCACACTTTTCAGTGAAAGATCCGAAAATAAACCTGACAAGTAACATTCTGGAATATATTCTAAACACTCGCTCATCTTTTTCTTCCAAACAACTTTCCTCTCTCTTATTCGCAGGTGGAGATTATCCGAGCACAGGGTTTTTCCACTGAGACGCGTTACCTTAGTAATTTATGGAGTGATTATAAGTGCGATAGGTAAATGATAGGAACATGATGGGATACCTTCACACCCCGGGAACATCGAAAGGCACGAGGCAGAGTGAAGTGAAAAAAGGAACTACTTCATAAAACTCAACATCTCGAAGAGCCGCTCTAATTAAATGCGTGTAACTCCTTTAGTGGCCTAACCAGCTTTCCCTCTTCTGAATCCTAGTCAGAAACATTGGAGGACAAGTTGGTGGCCACTTTCTGTAAACTTAATTTTGGTTGGTGTAGTGTTTCGATGGTCACCAGAATGTTGAAGGGTCTCATAGAAGGTGTGATGGCCACCCAGGGTGGATCCGGATACAAGTATCGAGACGGGCACTCTACCCATTTTGGTTTGTAGTTAGAATGAACGGCAAAGTGGGTGCTGGAAGAATCTGTCCTCCTACTGCTCAGGTGACACCTGCCAGACCCACGCAGCAATGTTCCGCAGCGAGAAATGAGAAACTGAGTTATTGCAGAGGCATTGTTTGTTTTGTAACTGAAAAGCGAATAATGCTGCTGTAGAAGTAGACAATAAATGGCATTTTTTAAAATATTTGTACATTTTACATGGCCATGTTTAGTATCGTTGGAAAGGCCAGACTCTGTCCTTTCCAATGACACCTGACCTTTTGGGTTGTAGGAAACCAGAGATGCAGGGGTCCAAATGAACCTATACCTCCTATAATGGGATTGCAGCTTTGGAGAAGCACACGCTCCTTGTGCCTCCCATCTGGATCCACCATTGTGACCACATTGAAGGCATTGTATACATATAGCCAGACAGAGACGTGTTAGATAGATAGATAGAACCAATGTTTGCCAAAGACCGGTCCACATCAAACTAAAACGAGCTCAATGTAAGAACGGATCCCATATTCATAAATACATTTCGAGCAGAGCAGTCATTTTTAGATATGGATTCCCTTCTACGAGCTTGGGTTTTATCATAGCTTATTCATAGAGATATACAAGTCGAACTCTTTATCCATGTCACATGCGTCTCAGGCAATCAGCGTGGGAGCAACTCATACATATTAATGTCAGTTTCAGGATATCGAGACAGATCAGAGGGATGTCAAAGGGACGTCAGGGTCTGAATTCCCTCACACATGCCAATAAGTTATTGACTAAAACAGCTGATATCAGTATATTTGTAGACACCGCTGCCAGCTCAAATGGGATAGTGCGGTAATGAAATGGGGGCCGGAGACGGGAGGAAATAGCATTGGACGCAGCGGGTGAGATGTGATTTATGCTCTACCGGTGGATGCAGAAGAAGCCGCTCCGTATAAATTCTGTTTGAAGTGAATGGATCCCAGTCCCAGCTCTACCATTACATGTGCTGCGTCACCTAAACAGTTTTCACAGCGTAAAGAAAAATGCTTAAATTAGGAGGAAAATCAGGAAGACGTATTACGGCCCAGGCCGTTTCGTGTGATTAGAACTCGACGCCATATTCGAGGTGACAGTCGAAAGGGTTGTGTGACTTATCTCTATGATATTTCAATTTAATGGGGGGGCGGCAATCATTTATTTTTACCGTTTACTGCCGTAAATTGGGCTTTTCGTCTTGTCTAACTCTGGCACGTCTCGCTAATGCCTGGCGCTCACTTACGATTACACGCGCAATGTTTAATGGCACAGAAAATGTGGAAAACATGAAAAAAACTGGAGTACCCGAGCTAAGATGACATTGAGAAAAAACCACAAAAATTCCATCTCTCCTGCAGTTTGCAGTGTTTTAACAGACCTGTCGGTTGTGCTCAATCAAAGTGATTACCTTGAGTTCCTATCTCAACCCCAGAAGAAGCGAAATATATAAAAATGTGTATATACGTATATAATCATTAGCACCAATTCAGCCGTCTGCCGCTGGTTTGCAAGATAAATGACATTAATCAACAGGATGCCTTCAGACCTTTTGGCTAGTCATTTGTTATGCTAATTGGACCACTTTAAGAAAACTGTCAATGCGCGGAGATCTTCGACAGTCCAGACAAGTCTGCATGCTAATTACCCACCATGTGCAAGCCCACCCCCCTGCAAACCAACACACACACCATCGTAATAGAATATTAACACGGTTCTGCTTTAATAACCTCCAGAAAGCGGCTCCTGGACCGATCCCGCTGTGGCTGTTAAAAGGTCGTGCTGATGGAAAGATTCCCCTTGTATCCAAGAAGTCTGTACGCGCACACCGCTACATCTGTTATGAGGACGTTTGCAGGGATTTCATCACCTAAGTAGGTTGAGGGGATTTGAGTACCCTCTGGCTTTCTTAAGGTCAATGCTTTTTATGTGCACATTGCTTGAATGACTCTAAAGTCTCACAAGCACTTGTTGAAGATCACTTTGTCAAAAGACGAATACCTGGTTGGCTTGGATTAACATGGCGTGTCTTCAAAATGAGGCTTGGTTGGTTATCCTGAGTGTATTACCACGATGAACCCACCTTGGAACTATATAAACCCTTGACACAACCAGCGAGCCTTGGTAGAATCTGGGTAAAACATGATGTAAGATAGTTGGCCCATTAGCCAGGAATGGACATTAGAAGCTGGACGGCAGAAGTTGGGATGGTTGCAAACCATTGACACTGGTTGGCTTTCGACTCATCTCCAGTGGTTGCTTACATGAGCAAGGGATATTGTATAATGTTATCTTCGAACATTATCTTTAATATGATCCTAATCCAACACAGGACAAAACGATGATACCTTTCCAGCTCTCTATGAATATCAAGTGAGACAATGGGCATCTAGGGGACCTCAACGTTCTATCTGGAAAAATGTAGAGTAGAAACATCTCAGACATGCCTTGTCTCTTAAATAAATAGTTTGTAGATAGATGTTTCTAAGGTAGATGATATTTAGGAGCCTCCTAGATGATATATTAGAAGATAAACCCAAGGAGGACATTTTATAGATAGAAGTATCCTAGGTAGAAGAAATATTGCAAGTAGAAACTTCTTAGGTCAACACTTCAAAGGTGGAAACCTCTAAGATATGCTGAAGGTCGACACAACCTAGGTTGCTACATTGTTCACTTGGTTCAGCATGCAGTGTCTTCAAAATTAGACATGGTTCGTAATTTCGGAGTGCACTGTCAAGTCAAAACCACCTTTCAATATATATTTCCTTGCCACAGGACAGTGAGCCTTGGTAGAATGTGGGTAGAACATGATGTAACATGGTTGAACCATTAGCAAGGAATGCTGACAACAGAAGTCGAGATGATAGCGACACCATTATCACTTGTTAGCCCTCGTCCAGACAGAGCGTTTGCTTAGAGTAGCATGAGATGTGCAAAGATGTGATCTTGGAACCTTGACTTTGATACATTGTCAGAAGATATTCCCAAGGAGAACATTTTGTAGCTAGAAGTAGCCGAGGTAGAGGAAACATTACAAATAGAAGCCTCTTAGGTCAACACATCGAAGGTAGACACCTCTATGTTCAATAAGCTGAAGGGTGGGATATCCATGGATGGTATACTGACTAGGAATCGATCAGGTAGGTATGCAAAATATACCAGTACCACGCCTCAATGGAGTAAATAATTGTTGCTGCATGGGTCATGCCATTGGGGTTCAGTGATTACGAGGTGGTAATTGCATTCGTCCATACGGACTACGTGTATATATAAGTCAATGGTTTTTAATCACCAACAAATTAAAAGAAACTGCAGCTCTGACCCGATATTAAGAGAAAATACACTGTTTAAATGGATACTTAATGTATTAATCAATTCCTCAATTAATCATCCAATCAACCTGTCAATCAACCCGTCTATAGACATTAGCCATACAAACACTGAAAGTACGGTTAAAAGACGCAGGAGAAAACCTGCACTCTTGGGTTTAACAACTTAACCCTTTGGCAGAGGCCAGCTCCTTGGAATAGCTATTCCTTGCTCTTTTTTGGGAGATTTATGACCTCGTATCCAACATCACTTTCTGTGACTTTGCACGCCAGGGCTATCAGTTCCAGGAGGTGGAGGGTGGGGGTTGGCTGGGATGGAAGAGTTCTTTTTCTTGTGTTTTATTGGAAAATATGATTTGTTATTGTATTTCGGTAATGCAAATGCTTTCATCTCATTTAGGCTTGATCAGCTTGGGTATGGTGCATAAGTGGAAATCATTTGCCTGCATATAGATCGTCCTAATTCTCCAGGCGGCAGCGATAATCCTTCAGGTTTTTTATGCTGGCCCACAATAATGCATCTAAATTCTGAGGTGTATGTAAGTAAGTACTTTATGCAGCTGTAGGAACAACATTTTGCTAAATCCGGCTGATTTTATATTGTAAACTGGAAGATAAATCTAAACATACAGGCCTCGCAATGCCAGCTGTTAAGGTTAATTCACTCGGAAGCTTGAAGACTTTATTGTAAGTATGCAAGGTTTGATAGCTCACCACGGGTAAGATAGTGGTAAGTAGACATGTGCACAGCACAAAATTTCGTTTTGAACTAATGGATTAGTCCTAAAATGCAATTTATTTAGTTACTAAAGAAATTCGTTTTCAGTTCTTTAGTATGAAAACTAATTTCATTCATCCGAAAACCAATGGATACAATTACTATTGTAGTGGCTCCTCAGAGGGCTGAGATCGCTGCTTGTTACAGTATCTCTCACTCTCAGCACAATGTGGGCCATATTACATAGTTGGTGCCAACATAACCAGAGCTGTTGTAAACTTCCCAGAGCCATTAGAGCCTATGGAGGTTTTCAGTTTACAACAGCTCTGGTTAAGTTAGCACCAACATTGTAATACTGACCCGTGTCAGGCAAAACTGTTACAGTTACTGACTGTTCGCTGCTCATCACAGCGCTCAGAGTTTCAGTAAAACTAGTAAATAATATTTTTATATATAAGAGGTTAGAACAATATTATTTCCTTGTTTTACTGAAACTCTGAGCGCTGTTACAGTCAGTTACTGTAACAACTGAGCCTGATACATTGTACTGAGAGATAATGTAACAAGCAGCCGATCTCAGCGCTCACAGCCACAGGATTTAAAGGGCTGAAAAAGAGGATCCTCTCTGTATAATGTTTAGAACATCCTCCTACATTAATTAATACCCCTGTCTGTATAATGTATACAACATCCACCTGCATTAATTAATACCCCTCTCTGTATAATATATAGAACATCCTCCTGAATTAATTAATGTCCCTCTCTGTATAGAACATCCTCCTCAATTTATACCTTTCTCTGTATAATGTATATAACATCCTCCTGCATTAATACCCCTCTCTGTATAATGTATAGAACATCCTCCTGCATTAATTAATGCCCCTATCTGTATAGAACATCCTACTGCATTGGCATGTGGAGGGTGCAGAACTTCGGATGTTGCGCTCTTCATTGCTGGTCTCCTTCACTCATCAATGTAATATCACAAAAAGGACTGAAACTAAAATGTAGTGCATTTTATTTTAGTTTCTTTCGTTTTTTGGACTGAGCAGTTTCGTTTCTCTTGAGTCATACTAAAACTAAACTATCCCAAAATTCGGACTAAATCGTTTTAGTACTAAAACGAATGCACATGTCTAGTGGTAAGACCTTGTGAGGGAAAAATGAAAGGTTCTTGCCAACCTGGGCCTACCTAAGCCTTCACGAGGCCAAACTTTGGCCTTGGGGTCGAAACTCTAGCCGTTAACTTGGTAATCCATTGGGTTATAGTTTTGATTGGTTGGGAAATACATTTCCAGTGCACATAACCTGTGGTGAGTGGTGCCACCTCTCCACCACAAGGAGTGTCTATCTACTGGTCCACCATGGAAAAGATAATGGCAATTGATTGTAGCCAATACAGGACCCTGGAAATGGGCCTCTGACCTGGAAACCGGCTTCTTCAAGTCTTTCAAGGCTTGCTAAGGGCATTTTCATGGTTAATATATTTTACAGGAACTATGTCACACTCATCCCTCCTGAATCAATTATTCTCTGACCTTTCCTCCACAATGAAGACATACTTTGTAACACCAATATTTTGTGACTCATCCTACCATCAAGGAAGAACCCAGTGATGTTTCGACCTAGAAAAAGTTCTACGTCAAGGCTTGAAAAATATTTTTTTTCCTTTTCTGGAAAATATTCCTTGACATTAGCAGGCGAATCCAATATTCTGTGATCTTTTATTCAACGTCGTGACCTTTCATCATCAAGGTCTTTTACGAGAAAGACTTTGTGACATCAACTGTTGAATACAATGTCCCATGACATTTATTTCACCACTGAGATATAATCAGGCCATGTTTTGACCTGGAAAAGGTCTTTATTAAGTCTTTAATAGGCTTGATAATGCCCATTTTTTTTTACGGTCAATTCCTGTTAAGTCAAGTTCCATCTGGTGTATCAGTTGTCAATGAATATTGTGGTGGTATTGAAGTATCTCCTTATTTCTGTTGGACGTGTAGATGACAAATGAAACCCATGTGTGTTCTAGGATTCTTGAACATTGGGTCATGTACTCCATTTCTGATGATGTAGTCTTTCTCTCCTATGGTTTTGGGTTTGATTTTGATACCTTTTGGTTTTTTATGTAATTTGTAAACCGGTTTAGTTTTTCGTACGCTTGGAATGGGTCATTTGTCATTTGAGAAGCATCCTTTAAGGCTTCCAAGCTCTAGAACTTTGGCATAATATTTGGATTCCGACCCCCCTCAAAAATGGGTCGATAACTGAGAATAAACATATAATCTAGGCTAAAATTAACAAAGTAGCAAGAACAGCTTTCCCCGTCCCCTAAAGAGCAGGTAGGCGATCCAGTGCTGGCCAACTTCACATCATTAATCAGCTATTAGCTGAGTTGGCGCAGTCCTGTCATCTGTCACTTAGCAATCTATGCAAATCATTCCAACAGAATCCGTCCCAGCTAGACGGACCCGAACGCCGGCACAAACATAATGTCTTCCCTGCTAACCATGCTCTGATAAGCAGGGATCAACCAACACTCTGCCTGGGAATTGGCGGTAAATTGTCCCCTATCGTTCTCACATTCCTGAGATATTTTTTAATATTCCTGAAATATCAACAAAAAAAGGACTGTATAAATCATAGCGACAAAGGGTTTTGTTGAAGAATGATATTGATAGCATTTGACGGAGATCTTGGCTTAAGGGTGAAATCAATAACCATCAGTGGATTGATGATCACAATAGACTTTGTTTCGAATTTAAACTTTTCGATGGTATGTCCCGATGCGTTTTTGCAGGATTCAGGTTTCAAGGTAATACTGATTTTTAATAAGCACGTCAAGGTAATCTCAGAGCTCGATTTCTTCATATCGGCCATCACGTGCTTCTCCTCTTCTTTAGCTCAGGGACTTCTGAATCTGGAAATTCCTGAAGTGTTAATTCACAACTTATGCTCCTACACAACTTGGATAGCGTAGGGTGGTGGATTGGAGCTGCACTCGCATGCACAGATCCGATCCATCGTCTTCCTCTCCGAGAACGCTTGCTACCACGATTGACGCTGGCATGCTGTCTATGTGCCGATGTCACTAGTGACTGATCTGGTGACTGGCAGACAATCCATCGCTGCCTCTCCGAGAATGCCCGGCTGTCGCAGGTGGTCTCAGAGAGGATGCCGTTGGCAGCTCTACACATGTTTCCATCTCTAGTGGTCAATCTGGAAATACAAAATCCTGGCTGCTGGTGACACTGGGTGGGATGGAGGAAACTCTTCCACTTCACCCAGTGCTTTTTTCCAGATCAAGGCTGCAGGGATGGGGGCAGAAGAGGGGCACTCATCCTCACATCCAGTTAAAAAGTTAAAGTGGTCAGGATGAGTAGAGTGTCCCTTTAATAAACCTTCATACCTTCAAAGTCAGTGAGAACTTTGAAACCTGTCTTACACTAATGACATGTACAATGAGGTAATCCTAAAGTCCATGTTGACCAAGAGGCCACCAATTTATCTTAATTTTTACTCTTTGTTTAATAATTTAATATAAATGTAGTGATTCACTCGGGAATATTTACAGGGTAATTCAAAGAGATCCGAATTGCTTGAGAAAGGTAACCGATCGCTGAAAATCAGCGTTCGGTTACCTTTCCTGGCCATTCGGCTATCCAGAGAGCAGGCAGTTCGGCAAATCCTGGCGAATTCCCTGAACGCAGTGAAATCCCCATGAAAAAGCACTGCTTCGGCTATTCAGAGAACACAAACCAGCAGTGTAAGGTTCCCGAAATGCCCTGCCATTCGGTGGTTTCATTCGACAGGTTTATTCAGGAGAATCCCATAGGCTTCAATGTTAAAAATATTCCCGTTTTAATTCAATATCTAATAAACCGTTCGTTATAAAATTCTGCAGTAAAGAGTCTCTTTATTTATAGATTTTTTTATGATATTTTATGCATTTTTTTTTTTTTTTTTTAAAAGTAAAATTTTTTTTTTTTAAGCTTACTTATTTATTCTGTAACAGCCCTTTTTATTATCATTCATTGGATTCCAGACATTTTCGCTCAGTAGTTTCTTTGCAAACAGTGTTTCACTTTTCAAACATTCACACAAACTGTTTTCCTAATTTATTCACTTCACTCGTCTGCGGTGTCGGCTTTTTCTCGGCTTTTTCCGGAGGCTGCGCTGCGTGTGATCGGCTCCTGCTCAGGTTTTTCCGTGGTTTTCGGCAGGTTAATCCAGATGTTTTTGAGGGTTTTCGGCGTGCATTCGCCGGGTTTTGCGGTTTGTTTTCGTCGGGTT